>VZSV01000048.1:2112110-2226185 GCA_013398735.1 Nothocercus julius
AAAAAAAAAAAAAAATCCTCATTAAATGCTGCCCTTGTCTCTTTGAGTTTCTACTGTCCCATGTGCTTGTTCTGGAAACTGCCCTGGATGTTAGTTGCTGAATGTAAGAACATAGAGTTTGCATCAAAAGCGCTGCCATATTGCTGCAAAAAGTTAGTTGTAAGACAGAAAAGTTTTAAGCTTATTATACTCTATTATTAGTAGTATTACTTACCCCCCTCCCCTCTCCCCCCCCCTTTTTTTTTTAATATAGTCATCACTGAGATTCCATTAGCAAAGAAACAGCCCTTGGAGGATTTAAATGAAAGCAAGTTTCCACAAATTTCATTACTTAAAATAATTGGAGATTTAAATCCAGCAAGTTCTGCTGTTATTTTGCTTGGGGCAAGAGAGGAAGGTACCTGTATGTATTAGATCCCTTCTGAAATGGGAGAAAAAATATGTAGAAAGTCTGTTCTCTCTATATATTGAATTTTCTTTTTAATAAGTTATGACATGGTGCACCAAGAAGGACTATTTCTCTCTTCCCCCATCCCTGCCCCTGCATGAATTCTCCAACAAGTAGCAAATTAGTTAAGACAAATGTCTACTGCTGTAGACAGCTGCCAGAATAGAAGTGAAAATAAACTGGTGAAAGGAAACTGCCCAGTTCATGCAAAGGGCAGCAACGATATAGTGCAGCAAGTCCCTGACACTTCTGGATACACATGCTGAAAGACTTACCCTGGCTGGCCTGCTACAAATCTCCTGGTAATTCATTAAGGGGAAACGCTCCTTGCAACATTTCATTCCCATTTTAACACCCTTTGTCTTTACCTTCCATACTCAGTGGGTTCATTCCTATGTCAAGTGAGCCTCAGTGAAACCAGTTTTTCATTCCTGATAGAGCATACTGTTTTGCTTGAGTAGAAAGGTTAGATGGATGCTTTTACTGTAAGTATTTTAACAGTCTGTGGAATTTTTCAAAGTTTGGGGTCAAAAGAAGAATATGATCATTGTGGTCCAGTAAATAATGTGGAATAAAGTAGCGTGACTAGTGACAGAAGTAGTGCTGAATGTTGTCGTGCTTTGCTGTGTCTTGGAGAGAGAATGCCTCAAAGAAACAGTCATCTTCTAAGCACAATGCAATCTGCAGTAAATGAAGATGGAAAGATTAAAAACATATTCTGGTTATTTTAAACTGCTTGAAATCTTTGAAATTACAGAATTAATTTACCTTCATTATCATACTGAGCAAACTTGCTATAGTTGTTCAGGGAGGAATCCTATTAACTTCACTTTGAATTTTCCTGAATGCTGACCACAGGTTTGACCTGTTTAAATAAAAAAACTTGCAATGTATTCCAGCTAGTGTTTGATTACATCAAGTGTCCTTATTCTTCCTTATGTAACTTAACTACCCTAAAGAAAGTCATAGCTGAGTCCTGTTTTAATAATTTTGTATTTCTAAAACAGATCAGTGTGATGGGTCAGTACTTGAATTTACACAATAGTAATGAAATATGTTGGCAGAAACCGGGCTCTGGATAACCTGAGTGCACTCACAGAAGTAGAAATGCCTGCCTTTGCTCTCTGCTCAGTTTTATGAGACTAGGCAGAATGGGAGGGCAAAGTGTGGCAATGCCAGTGCTTTCTTCTTTTTTCCTCACTTTCCTTCCTCCCCGTCCCATCCTCCCCCCCCCCCCCCCCCGCCGTCAAATAATAGGTACATAGTGGAATACTTGGAATACTGGCAACTGCTGCTATATCTAAAGACTCAATTATGATTTTCTGAGGACTTTGTGTAGGCCCAAGCTTCAGTTTTGCCACCGTGGTTTAAAACCAGTCCTATCTAGAACACAATTCAAAATGTGGTCTGTTTTCTATTAGTGTGTCTCTGAGTCTCTGGCTACAGATTTATCTGCCCCCTGCCCTGCCCCCTTCCCGCTCTATAAAATGGCTCATCACTGATGGGATCCTGTGGGGCCTCTTGAATTCATTCATAAACCCCGACAGTCTGATGGGAATTCAGTGGTCTTAAGGCACACTAAACTGTGCATATGCACACGTACATACGTACTCCGCAATCTTAACTTCTGTAAAGGAAAATCTGCTCTAGTGGAGGCACGTAAATGAAGCATAAGCTGACTGAATATTTATACGAGCACAAGACTGGGTTTATATGTCCATTAAGAAAGTTAACTGTTTAATGCTACCAGTTCTCTTGTCTCTGTTTTTGATATTTTTAAATTTGTATTTTAATGGTACTAGTCAGCAGGAATAAAGGTGCTAAACCACTGTGACTGCTGTTAACTCTCATGTAGATGTCAACTTGGAAATTCAGTGAGCTGCTCTTGGTTTAGAACAGATGGTGGCTGGATTTGTTTGTTGTCAGTCATCAGGATGCAAACTTACAGCATTACAAAGCCAGGGAGATTTATTTTGCTTTGGGAAAAGGAAGTGCACGCTCTGCAAAATAGTTACTTTTCTGCTCCCCGTATTGGGTTTGAGACTCTTCCTGTCTTTTTCTGCTGTTTCCTACACAATGAAAGTAGTGCTTATCTTTGGAACTGGGTGTATGTTTTCTGTTCATTTCTCAAGAAAACTTGGGGAGAAGTATTTGTATTTGACATGATATGGCAGTATTATGTTTTGCCCTTTCTTACACTTTCCTACTATATATTTAAACTTTCCTACTATATATGTAAAAATTTAAAATTTTCTATTTGTCTGCACATGTCATCGTTGCTGTTTTCCTTTCTGACTGTAGCTTGTATCTGAATATCATTTTATGTGCTAGAGTTAATTTGGAGTTAGAAAACTGTTCCTTCCCAGCTTGGTACTGCACACTGCCTGCTGTGGGAGCAGGATACAAAAGTGATTCAGTCTCATAGTTTTAGAATCTGAAATTCCTTCCTCCGAAGCTCTGAATGTTTTGTGTGTACGTATGTGTGCTTGCTTGTAAATCCCGCCCCCCCTACAGAACAGGTGGGATTCTAATGTTCCAGAGCTGTAACAGGAGGGTGTTTGGTTTTTTTTTTTTTTTTTTTTTTTTTTTGGACATATTGCATCTCCCTCTTGTTTTTAAAGTCTTTTCTAAGTACCCTGTGGGGATGTATGTCTTCCAGGTTAGTCCTCATCATATATGGACAGGATTATTCTCTTCACCTTTCAACTTTTTAGTCCATAAGACCTTTCTCATCTCTCTCTTATCAAACATACCTTTTGCACTGCTTTTATTTCTCACGTTTTTTATTCCAGTTGATTGTATTACCAACTCACCAGCAATGTCTATTTTTTTTGGTAATGTTGCATTCGATACTAGCAGTTCTCTTAGTTTAATGTTTCAAGTTCACTTGCTTTTGTCTCCTGTTCCCCTGTAGTTTACCCTGCTTGTAGGTTGCATGCTCAAAGTAAGTATGTACTTAGAGCTATTTTGTAAAAAAATTTTCAGAGGGATGCCAGAACAATGAACTGTTAATATGGAAAGCAAATGGTAACAAAGTAGGTAAGCTTTAAAACCTAGTAGCTGACAGGAAAGAAATGAATGATGAATAATTACGCTGTTTTGGGTAACTGTGATGGATCTGGTTTTAGCTAATAACTTTTTTGTCATTGAGAAGTTTGCAAAACTAATGTAGTAAAGTAAGTAGATGCACTGATTTCGTAACTCTAAACTAGTTCTGTTAAATAGCAAACTGTGATTAGTTAATGCTTGCAGAGATGTTTGTCTTGGTCAGAAGAGCTGTATTAGCAGGAATCATTGCAAACACATAAAGATTTAAGCTGGCTGAAAAATGCAAACTGAGTCAAGGTGAGAATAAAAATAAGGCACAATGTTGTGCCTTGGATCATGAGAAGCATGGATTATATCCACTCTAATATGCTATTTCTAATTGACTTTGAGAAATAAACATGGTATTTATTAATGAAAATGTTACATGTACTTAATGCATAGCTCTCATCTGTGTTTTCTGTGTTTTTTCTTTTCAGGATATTATTAAGAATTGACAGCTTTATATACACTGAACATTTTACAGGGTGTAAAAGGAATGGTCTGCTGATGTACAGGCAGCATTCTCATAAGGAAATAGCAAAACATACAGTATAATTCATTTCTCTTCAGAATTTCTGGAGGGTCAGGGCCTCTACCACCTTTTATCTACACCTTTTGTCCTTAATTTATTTCTTGATTTGAACATTGAGGTGAAAGGGCTTCTGTTATTGCTGGAGATGTGACTGAGCATTTTGTCAACCTGGTTGAGAGGGAGGCTTTCCAAGACTCTTAAATACAAGTTCTGTATTCATGAACACTTGATAATTTAGGTACCTAGTGTGCCTTTGCTAGGGATGTAATTTTCTGTATTTTTCTCCTCTCTTTTTTTTCTCTTCTAATTTGGGAACTTTAAAAAACTTTTTTTTTTAAACTATGCGATACTGTGGAGATGCTTTAGTTAGTGTTTACTTTCCTCTTGTTTGGATTATAAGTGTTTATAAAGATGACTTTAAGGGTCAGGCAGCTTTGTAGAGCTGGCTAATGTAGAGTGGCTAATTACATCCTTTAGATAAATTCATGTTTACTGGCAGGTGACAGTTAACTTCTCCCTGGTCTGTTTCTCTTCTCACCTTCTCTCTGTTTTGTCTGTAAGGTTTTTTAGGTACATACCTTGACTACCACTATAACGGTCTTCGTTAGCACAACTATTTTTAATTCTTTTCCCTCCACATTTTAAGTTCCTTTCGTGCTCTATTCTTGCTTTGAATTTACCAGCTTTTTGGTGGATTTTTTGTTTTCTATTTTTTTTAATTCTAAATCTAATTTCCTAAATAGATATGTAATCAGGAATGATTGCTGTGGTTCTGCTGATCAGATAAATTGTCTAGTCTTCTTTGACTAGAAGAAGCTGAAAAGCATGGCATGCATATATTTGTATTGTTTACTGCATAAATCTAAGAAAATCTTACACTTTGGAGCTTGCTTATATTTGGCTGTAACCGCTTAAAGGCTGCATTCCGAACCAATGGCTGTTTTCATCAAAATCCTAGAAGTTAATGTAAATCTAGCAGTAGGTGAATGCACTCAGACATGCTCCCAAACCTTACATCACAAAAACATCTTGAGATTGATAATGTCCTTTTTACTCTTGGTTTTGGTTTTCCTCCTGCTTATTTGCCTTTGAAACTAAGAGGAAAAGTGTGAAACCAGAGTTATGCTCAAGGAATTCCACTTGGTCAGAATCAAACTAAAAGTCTCACACAGAAGTCTTCTCTTTCACCACCACCTCCTCTGCTTCCCTCACAATGTTCTAGTCTGGAACTGTCAACCATGTTACAGGCCAGTCTCTATGGAAAAGCAGACTCATTTTGTATATAAGTTTACCCAAAAGCTGGCCTTTAATTCATACCCGTGTTGTGCTGCTAGAGGAGGTGGCCAGAGATCCTCTAGTTTTAAAAACACAAAATAAGCAAATAAAATCTCTGCCAATACATTGCATACATTCTGAGCTCTTCTGGGCCAGCCTGAGCAGCTCCAGGTAGTATGGGCCATTGTTTTATGGGGGATATTCCAGCAAAATGTCATCTCCTGTAGTACTGTGCTATAGCCTATATTTTGATCTCAAGTGTATTTTTATACTGCCATCACATACCAAATTCTGATATAAAACCTAAAATTTTTGTTTAAAGTACTGTTTATTATAATTTTAAATACATCAAAATACATTTGGAAGATTCTTTGTGTACTGATATTATTTAATGTGTAGCTTATATTATGTTGACCTTAACATTTAACACATTTCTGTAATCCGTAAGCATCGATTTTCATATACATGTTCTCTTCATTGCCATATGTGAGGTGAATGAAAATTACAAATTCCACAAGCTCTAAAGAGAGGAGAGAATTTAGGCTTGACTGCTGACACTCTCCAGCGGTCATTTCCCCATGCACGTAAGTAACCTATCAGCTGGAAAGCATTTTAAGATTCTTTCAGCTTCAGCTTTGTGCCTTATGGAGACAGCATCCAATGCTTTTGTGTGTTCAAAGCTGACAGTATATCAAATCCTTAATCTCTTTTGGCAGGTAAAGCAATAGATTGAAAGCGCCCATTATGTAAAACATTACTTGCACTTAAAGATTATTTGTGTGCCTTGTGGTTGAGCAAGGCACTTACATGCAAGCAAATACTACTCTCATTATTCATTAGTAAGCAGGGGATCGCCACAATCTCTCATCCAAGTTCAGACCACTTGATTGTAGCACATACCAAGTTTTATTGATGGAGCTTCATTGCTGTTTTGGGGATAAATAAGATATTGTTCTCCTTTTTAACTAAGTGTTTATGAAGAACAACTGAAAACATATTGGTATCTTCATGATTTGAGACATCCTTGACCACAGTGGACAAATGGATCTGTGAACAGTAGAACTAAAGAACTTTGTTTTCTTACGGTTTTGTTTCTTGTGTCCTAAATTCGCAGCCAAGCTATCTCCCTGTTACACTGTATGGTTGTACCTTTGCAGTACATCTTTTCCTTGCTACATACACACACTGCTGCCTCTGAAAATGACCTGTGACTCACTCTCTTATCCTTTGTCCACTAGAAGGACAAGGAGCAATGTGTCCTTTGCTGGTTTAGATGCAAGCATGTGCTGATTTGCTGGTCGTTGCCTGTGTTCAAGTTAGCCAACCACCAGACCACAAAGAATAGCTGACTTGTAAAAACAAGTTGTCGTCTCTCCTTCAGCGATGTTGCTGGTGTATGCTTCTTTATTCTGATTTTGTGAAGTATGTGTGAAATTGAGATCTTGAGACAACTATGTAGCTTTCAGAGTTGTTGCATTCAGTTAACCGGGCCCAAAATTATGGGAGGGAATCATAGATGCACAGATAATACAAATGGCATGAGCTTCATTTTAAGAACAAATCAGAAAAGAAACTATTTTTCATCCCAAAATTCTTCTTTGAGTTTCAAGATGAGCTAACACTTTTAGCATCACATGGAGAGTTTTTCCTGCTATGGTCTATCACTTCAGCTATGGGTGAGTCTAGTAAAACAAATAGAATGGCTATTGCAATTGAATGATCAATTTTTTATTAAATAATACACCTCTGCTGCTGTTTCAACAGCTGCTCTGTCATATTCTTTGTTTTCACATTTCCTAACAACTGAGTTTCAAGAGACTTGTAATGTCCTGTTAGATCTTTTTAGCATCAGTTTTGTTTACATGCACTTTTACAGGCAGTAGTCCGCCATGAGCAACTGAAAGTCTAAATGAACTACACTAAGTCTTTGAGCCGTTATTCCTGTCTTAACTGATGCATGCATGTTGAATCTTACCTGATTTGAGGTTGAGACTAACAGTCTCTTCTTTCTAGAGTGTATAATCATTGGTGAAATGTCATTATAGTTACTCTTGCTGTTTGCAGCTATATAGAGATGTAACTTGATAATTCATAAGTTATATACTGAGAGAGCTTTAGAGAATTACCACTCTATCCCTTTGCCATATGGACATCAAGTAGTCACATTTTTTCAGTTATTAGATCTTCATAAGTGTGTAGAATGATAACATATAAATACCAAAAACTTGAACTGAAAGGATAATCTTTGCTGCAGTACTTCAAGGTGCTTTAGCTGTTCTGGAAATGTATCTGAAACTTAATTCCATGCTTTTTGATGGCTAATTAACTTATAATAAAAAGCTTCATGGACTTAGCTAAATTTGGGGTATATGCGTGGTTCATAAATATACACAAATATTCTTTGAGAAAAAGTATGTAGGATTGGGTTTTATACAGGAAGATGATTTATAGAAAGAACCCTGTATAGATTTGTCCCCATTTCCCTCTGTTAGAAGTTTCTTTTGGGGGAATGGATTTTTTTTTTCTCATGTTCCTTGGTCTTTAAACAGTGATTTTTACTGTAAAATCTGGGGAAATATTCACCCTTATTTTTGAGGAATTTTTTATTTAAAATGTCTCCTGTTCTTATCCAGTTGTAGGCCAGAGTTCAAAGAGAACCTATTTCCTTTTTCCCATTTTAGCTGCACGGTCAAAGTGCTTCTCCTACAAATTTTGTAGCAGCTCATAACATAACAGTAGGATTGTCCTTAATGCATCCATTACCATCTATTTATAGGCTGCTCAGCCTTCGTGGAAATTTCTGAAGGCATCTGTCTGGAAATTTCTAGGCTCTGTCAGAAAAAGCTGGATTGCTACTGTCTTTGAAAGAGTACTCTGCATACACTGTAATCTGCATACTCTATAATCACTAAACCTGAGCAATAAAATGTAACATTATTTGTGTGCGCAGGGGAGTTACCACTTACATAGCCATTAGTGAACTTCTCATGAAGTTTTTGTCATTGCATGCCATTTCCTTACCTGCATTACAAGTACATAAGCAGCATCAGGGATAATACATCTTAATAGGCAGAAAATAGGCAGTAGATCTACAGAAAATAGGCAGTATGTGGTGCTTATCATAGACCTGTTAACCACTGGCTTCATAGTCCCTTCAGAGAACAGTAAAAACTGTAGTTACGTTCCAGGAGTTGATCCATTGACACATTGGTGCTGCTTGTCTAAAACCTAAGATAACCATGTTTTTGGAAAAATGGAAGTACAGCTTGATTTTTAGATAGAGCTTGAGCAGTTTCCCTGGTGGAAATCTTACAGGTCCAGGAGCATGAAGTGCATTAGCTTGGAATGTTTTTATATGTCTGCATCTTACAAGTGCCACACTTCAGTCCTTGGTTTGACACATGGAGTACATCAACATGGAGTACATCAACATAGATGTAATCACTGCTGCTAAAGTTCAAACTAAAAATCCCAAAGCTAAATTTTATTTAGAACACACATACAGACCTGTAGGTGGGAGTGTGTGTCTTTCTGAGATAAATAAGTTTGGTATAGGTCAAAAGGAATGAAAGCTTTTAACATATGGTACGGAAATTAAGGGGCTTTGTGAATGGTAGAGCTGTGCTGGTTGTGCCTCTGCTTCAGAAAGTCATCCTTGTTCTAGGCATAGTCAAATATGTAAAAATGAGCGGCTGGTGAGAAGAACAGGAATGAATCTAACTGGGCATGAGAAGAAGCAACAGTGTGAGGTAGAAACATGAAGATTCCATCAGGCTTTTGCTGCCTTGAAAGCGGAACAAGAAAAGGGTTTCTAGTGTAGAGCTGGCAGTAATCCAGCGGCCGTAAGGGTATGTTCCAAGAATTGTTACTAGGATAGGGGAGAGGAGACCTGGACAGATTGCTTCTATTGTGTTAATCTTTATTCTTTGTAGTGTATTGTGCAATTGAAAGCATGGCAGAAGGTGTCCTGCCAGTATTCCTGTGACATTTCAAAAAAGGCCAGTCCAACAATGAATCCATTCCATTCTTTTGGTTGTTCTTAGCAGGCTATTCCCTGGAAATGGGTGTACCCTGATCAATGAGTTAATTTTTCATGTGGTAAAGAGGTGAATTACTGCAAGTACTACGGAGGAAGGAGGACATGCAGAAAGCAGCAGGTCTGAGAAATGTAAGTTGTCAAGTGTATTTCTTAGAAATACATAGGCATGAATAAAATAACTTTGCAGAACAGTGCATACTGTAGTGGGGTAGCTGCATATTTTCTGAATTGTGTCACATAAAATGCTGAATTAGCTCATCCCTACCTCAGCCGCTTCAGAAAGGAGCCAAGAGCCTGTTTGAGTCATCAGACAACAGCTCAAGTATGGGAGAGGAATAAAGGCACAACCTGATAGTCATGTACCCTTTCTTCTGTTTAATATGCTCCTTCATTTCCTGCTGAGAGATCAGCCAGTCTTCCTGTGCACACCTGAGTTATTTCCTGGGAGTAGCAGCAATTTACTTTTAAGTGTAAGACATTGGTCTGTTAGACAGTCTTCCTTGCAAGTGAGGTGCTGGTTGCCATATCATAATCTACTCGGTAAAATTAAGCTCTCAGGGATTTGCATTTGGCTTCACCTTAATACCACCACACTAAAACACACTGCAGAGAAACCAAACCGAATCCCACTAAATTTTAGTAAACCTTTAGTAGTGTAGTGTATACATGGCAAGAAGGCAATGATGACAGTAGGTTGAATGTAAGGTGGTGACTTAGGCAGACCCCGGGGAGCAACAAAGCATTGCCTTAAAATGAAAGGAAAGCAACATGGACAAATGTTGCGTCTCACAGTGGTGTTGGTGGATGGGTGTCTCTGTGCCCAGCCTGTGCTGACCCTGTGCAGTTCTAGAGCAGCTTCTTCAGGCACCCAGAGTATTGAGGTAAAGTTGCTGTAAGTTGGTTGGGAAATCTCCTTACCAAATTCTTTTTGCTGGATTCTTTTTGGATTTTTTTTGGATTCTTTTTGGGATTCGTGTTTGCTCCTGAATTGCATTATGTGCATGTCCAAAGGTTGCTCTTTCTTTTCTGGTCAGTTAGGTGTTTGAAGTGATCAAAGAAGGAAAAGACAAAGGAGTAATACAGAAATCTGCTCAAATCTTAAGCATAAGATCCAAGTTATCTGTATCTGGAGTACCATCTTGCTAGGTGCAAGGGAGGATGTGCTGTGGGAAATGAGAATATTTCTGTGTTTCTGGGAGGGTAGGGGGTAAAAAAAAGAAAGAAAACCTCCAACTTCACCCTTAGCCTATCATTGTGATCAACAAATCAGTGTGTCTCCTGCTCGAGGGAGGAATACTAATATATCCACCAAAGCTCATATGCCTTGCGTTAGAATATAAATAATGTGAAAAGATGGCAATTTCATCTTGAAGGATTTCCCGAGATGGACATCCTCTCCATTTACAGATAGGGAAACTGAAGCTTACAGAAGTTCTGGGACTGACTGCAGAGCTAGCAAATGCTAAAACGTGAGGTTATTTGAGAGTGCTTCAGTTAGCTGCCATGGGGATTACCTGAATGATTAAGGATCACAAGGAGTAAATCTGGCCCGCAAAGATTTAACTAGGATCATATGACAAGTTAATGGCTGTGCCAGGGGTACAGCCTGGGTCTCTTGGCTTCTAGTCCACTGCTTATTCACTGCCAAAAGTAAATAGGGTGATTACTAAAAAAGCATCAACATGGATTTTGTCAAAAATGGGAAGCCATAATATGTTTGAGATAATGAATGCCAAAAGGCTATTAAATTCACTCTTCCAATCCATTTGCCTTACAAGTACATTAACAAATCTAAGCTGGACAAATGAGCAGAAGAGAACAAATGTAAGAAACCATCGTAGTCCTTTATTTAGTTCTGCAGTTCATAGAAGTAACTCCTACTCATCCACAAAAGCATTTGCAATCTAAGTGGAAAACTACAAAAAAAAATCTGTCTGTCAAGGTCGTCTTTAATGGTGAGAAACTTTGTGTCCTACTGATTTCAGTAGCGGCTTCGTTTCTTGGATTTTTTTGTTCCCCTTTTAGTTTGTTGTCATTTCCAGATATTTTAGGTTCTGTTCTTAGAGAGTATTCCTGATTTACTATGTCCCTTTTAACTGGAGTTACGAAGTTTTAGAAGTTAAATAATAGCTTTTCTTGCTACAGAAAAATGAGGTTCTGAATGAAAAAGGCTTTTATATGATGATTGATAGGTCTACTGTATTTCTGTTTTTAAAATTCACTTTGTTCATTTCTTTTCTTTGTAAAGCAGAATAGGGTTAATACAACATTCTATTCAGACAAGTCTACTATAGGCACTCAAATGTCAAAATGTTTCAAAAACATATAAAAAAATAAAGAAATGAATAGAAGCTTCCTTGTTCCTTAAATTATTACTGTGTTACCCTGAACTGTAAGTGAACCCTTTTTGCTTATAAAAGAAGCAGCTGTTCATGCGATTGAAACCATGGTTCATTACAAGCTGACCTCAAATTCAGGAGTAAAACTTCCTCTATTTTACTACAACTATTCAGACGTGGACTAGAGATAAACAATAATCAAAATCAGGATGAAACTTGACTGGGAAACCCTCTATACTCTTTGGCAGAATTATAGCAGCTCTTGGATCACCAAGAGTGATATAATGTTAAATGACCCTAAAACATTCCCTTCTCAAATGCAGTACGTCTGTGCTGCCAACTCTGTAGCAAACAAAGGCTGATTGTATTGACTCCTTAAGCATATGAGTATAGAAACATTAATTATCACATTTTTTTCCACATTAAACATTTACAGAGAGTCAAGATGAAAATGGGCCACTTTATATTCATTTTACACTTCCTTTTGGGTAAATCATGTGATAAAAACTGTTTTCCCATATGCGTCACATTTGAGTTTCGTATCTTTCCTAAATGGTTTTGCTTATTAGCTAATTCTGTAATTATACTGTATTTAAAACTAACAAAAATAACCTAGTGTGCCACTATTTTGTTTTGAAAGAAGATGTATGTCTAGAGTAATGCCACACCATTAAAAAAGTAATCTAAATTAATGCTCATTACTAGCCAGCACTCTTTTATAAATGAAGTAGGGCAGTTACGCAGTGCTTTGGATGTATGTTTTTCTCTTTTGGTCTATTGTGTTTGTTATCTCTCTCCTGTAGCTCCCTTGTTTGTTGGTGTCCAATTTTGAGACACAACAGTCCTTCCTAATGTTATTCATGACCCATATAATGAAACTTATCTTAGAAATAAGATCTTTTCCTATTTACTAAAGCTGTGTATAGAGTCCTAAGATTTACTGATCATGTACAAATAGGAGATGGTGTTTCTGTGTGTGGGTGCGCACGTGTTTGCCATGATACTTTAACTACGTACGAAATTTGAGTCAGAGTAGAATACAGTGTGTGTCACAAATAGCAGTGTTGATGAGGGTAATGCAGAATTCTTCATCGGGATATAGTTGTGTTCAGACAATTCTTTCAGGTTCTAACAAAACTTACTTGTGGGGATGCTAAAAACTGAGTGAAGGGAATGTATCTCTAGGCTTTTTACATATGTTATGCAAATGTCTTAAGAAATCACAAAAATAGCTTCTCTCCTGTGTTTAGAAATTGTTTGGGATGGTTATTTTTGTTCTGAACTACCCATACACCAAATTGACACTGTCTTCCTCCGATAGGTGGTTTTCCTAATGCCTTGTTCACCCACTGAGGAGCTTATATTGATTGATTGCAATTATTAATAAGGCATAGAATTGTTGTTTTTTTTTCTTTATTTGACAATTGAGAGGTGTTTTTTGTTTATTTGTTTTTTTGAAAACACGATGTTGAAAGTATGTCA
This sequence comes from Nothocercus julius, assembly GCA_013398735.1. Taxonomy (NCBI): domain Eukaryota; kingdom Metazoa; phylum Chordata; class Aves; order Tinamiformes; family Tinamidae; genus Nothocercus; species Nothocercus julius. The sequence goes on from VZSV01000048.1 coordinate 2,125,313, forward strand.
TCTTTAAATACCATATGTAAATTTACATATCATCTTTAAAAATTAGGAAAAAAAAATTGGAACTGTTGCGTTACCTTTCTTGGAGGAGGGAGAATCATTGAAAAGTTAAAATTTTAGATTTCTTGATTTCTCTGAAATATTTTCTTAGGCTCATTGGATTTTCTTTGCATATAATGTGTACTCTCTCTTTCCCTGCTCAGTGGAATTCCCTGTCATCTTGGAATACCTATCTCTCTGTACTGTTTCTGGGGACAAATTTGTTTTAAGAGTTGTACGTTTCCTGCTTTTAGTGACCTACAGTTTGTCCCTGCTTGACCTGTCCTCCTTTAGCTGTTGGACTTGCTTATACCTTGTATTGTGCTCTCCTCCCAGAGTCTGTTTTTTGTTCTAGATCTCTGCTCTTAAAGGCCTTTTTTCCTTTCTGCTTTTGAATTTTGGACTTCTCTGCTTTCTAGATGGACTGGTTTTGTTGTTTTTTCTAGTCCTTTTGGTTACAGTCCTGCTGGTTCCTCAAAGCATGTTGTTGAGTAAGAAAGATAGTTTTTTTTAAGATTCAATCTCTTCAACTATGAGTAGTTTTATGTTCACTAGCTAGGTATGTCTACCTTCAATAGTGTAATCCTGTATATCATGTCTGATGTTTGGATCCAGTCATGTTCTTCTTGAAGTGAAGATACATTCATACATTTACACTGCACATGTGCTGTAACTTTTCCTTTTTTTTTTTTTTTTCCTCCTTCATATGGAAGGTCTGTTTATAATGCTGTCCATGTTCAGCTGTGTCTGGCACAATTTCACGTTGTATCAACTGTGTAGGAGACAAAACACCTCACTAAAAAAAATTGTCAGTTAAAAAATAAGACAGATTAGGATCTTAATATATTGTCTGCTGCTGTTTTATTGTCAGTCTTCAGAGAACCTTTACCAAGTCTATTTCTTGTTGAGATATTCTTCAGCTAAAGAAACGTTTCTCATTGGGAAAAAGTGGCCTTCCTGAAGATTATGCAGTGTCACCTATGGTGACTGAATTCTGTGGTACACTGCAGGTTTCAGTAGCATCATATCGCCATTCTTGGACCTGCGAGAGAGACACCCTTCAGCACTGACTGTAGTGAACAGTGGTCAGATTCCTTTGGCCACTAGTTCAAGAACGATAGATGCTATCAATTTCAGCCCCCTGCCTCCTTCACTCCCCCAGAATTGTGTTCAGGGATCCACTACTGCCAGTGCAGTGCGGCTGCTTCATGTCAGTAATGCATCTGTAATCTTCTTGATTTCTGGGGCTGCCTACAGGAGGACCTCCTACTCAATCTCTGACTTCCACTTAAGGAAGAAGCTGAGCACTTATGGGCATTTTTTTCAAGGTCCACTGATTGTTAGGGCAGCACTTTCTCTTAATGAAGCTATTAGAGATGAAGGCAGTATCTTGTGGTTTACTCAGTCCTCTTGGCCTCTGGTTGTGAGGGGAGTCAGCAAAATATATTGGCATTTCCCTGGGGAGCATAGTTTCTTTGCTAAATCCGCTGTGTTGGAAGTGTCTAAGCAAGATCACTATTAAGATAGGGACCCCAGTTGCTTAAATGCTTAAGGTGGGTGAGCATCAGTTTCTGTCCTGGTGTAATTGGTAAGTTCCTGGAATATTCATTGAGTGCAAGCCTCATCAGTCATTATTCCTTTCCAAACCTGTAGTTCACTTGGTCCAGGTATGACTTGGTGGTGTTTGAGAGCTCCAGCTAATTTTCAGCTAATGTTCTGGGGAGCAGCTGTAATGTCAGTTTATCTCAATGTATTTTTTATTATTATTATTTTTTGCTTCTCTGAGAACAGATGAAACTTAGCAGTCTTCAGAAATACCTTTTAAAAACACTGAAATATGTTAGAGATTATTGCAGGGACAGATTATGGTAATGTTTTTCAAATGAGGGAGATTTATAAATTATTTCAAATCACATCATCAGCTGCTAAAATGATGCCAAGCTGAGGCTGAAATGTAACATAGTCACTGAATGCCATTTTGCCTCATCCGAGGAAGGGAATGGGGAATGTGTACTCAGAAGCTTTAAGCAGAGTGGAATCAATATATGCACATCTATAAATGCCCTAAATGTCTATAATGAGCCAGCTGAGCAGAAGTATTGTTGGGCGTGTCTTCACTTAACCCGGTCTTTTCTCCTTCAGACTTCGCCACAGCCAGAGGGAGCGAGTTCCCCTAGGCTGCTCCCGGCACTGCGGTGGCTGGCGCAGAGCGGTGCCGCCTGCTGAGCCGCAGGTGCCTCTGCTCGCTCTTTACAGGATTATCCTGTGAGTTCTCTCCCCCTGGGCTGGTGGCGAGTCTTTCAAGTCGCAGTGTAGGGAAACAACTGCCTTCCTTCTTAAATTAATCTCATAGAAGAGAGTCTTTTTCTTTTTCTTTTTTTTTCTCTTTTCTCCCCTTTTTAATTTGAGTTGAAGAAGTAGTATCAGGTGTAACTTTTATTTTTATTTTTGTATTATTATTATTTATAAGACAGGTCTTTCATATTATTTAATCACAGTAGGATATTTTAATACATCTGTTGATACATAGCTCTTACTCAGGCAAGAAATGCACAAAATGTCTGTAATTTAGTACGTATATGATGCAAAATTGAGAAGTACCACAGAGCAAAGTAAATTCATTTTCCTCCTTAATTTGTAAAAACAACCTTTCCCACCAATTAATTTTAACATAGCCTAGAGACGACTTTTCAAAATGACAAAGATATTCTGTGGAAGCTATTATTTAAAGACTCATACAGGTGAGAAACTGGTTTAAAATGTGAGGAAAATTTTTAATCTAAGGGACTTATTAATATTTGGAGGCTTTAAAAAAAAACAGGTAAATGTAAAAGTTACCACTTCCATTCGCTAATACTCACTAAAATACTTGTACCAAAACCCAGTGTTAGGGTAAAGCCTATAGAGAATTTAAATAGCGTCCTTCAAAGTTAGCAGTAAAGTATATTGCTTAATGTCATTCATGGCCCCTCTTCTAAGGATCATAGATTTCACTGTGGTCATATTGGATTGACTCAGGAAAACATACAGGGATCTAAACATCTAAGAGGGAGGTCTTCTGTTGCCTGATGCAGAGATTGCCCATGGGTGTACATTATGTTTTTTTAAAGAGAGTCAGAACAAAACCAGTTCTCCATGACCAAAACCAATATATAAGGTACCTTAAATATATTAGCCCTTCAGTGCCTTCTTTGTTCTAGTGTTGCACCATCTGCCACAGGCTGCACTGTGATTCTCTTGAAGTATTTATTTATTTCTGTAGTGTCGGAAAGTTTTAGTGTAGTGTGTGTTAGAAACACAGAAGAAGGTAGCACTGTGCCTAAAAACTTGACAAGCTAAGCAGATGGAATACAAAGGGAGGAGGGATGTTTTTATTTATTTCTGCTGCCCCTTTTATTATTTTGTCTTGCCCATTCCGCTTTGTGTGGCAACTGTCTTCTCTTGGATATATACTTTAACTGCACACATGTGTCTTGTGCCTTGTGAAACCTTTCCTTAGCCTTTCATATAACTTTTATATTCTGTTTTCTCTTAGTTTTTTTCTGTTTTATACTTGCATACAAATACTTCAGATGGGAGGAAAAAAGGCTCTCTTCTATTGCAAACTATTTTATTGTCCCAAGCCTTTTTGGGAATTTGTTTAGTCGTCTTACAAAAATGCTCATTAGTCTGCCGATAATCTTATGCACCAGAGCCCCTGGGTATCTCCTTTGTGGTCATAAATGAAAAGTGTAAAGCAAGAACGAAAACTGTACTGTCTTTTACAGCTTCTTGTTCACTCTGTGCTTTCTAGCCAGAACTTCTGGCTAAAAACTCAGAACAGCACATTTTCAAATACTCAAAGTTGGATGTATTGGCCTTGTTGTTCCTTGACGGAAATGATAGTCCAAGCTTGCATGGTTTCGTGATAAATCAAGTGATGATATTGGGTATTCTTCAGTGAAGGCAAGTGCAGCTTTCACTAAAGGTAGCATAGCTGAGCCAGTCAGCTGTCTAAAAATGGCCAGTTAAGAAAGCAAGAGTGAGAAGAATGTCTTCACACACACACACACACACACACACACACAATTTATTTTAATTCAGATTTTTTTTAATTGATTTGTTTCAACTTCCCTCCAGAACTTGCCTCAACAGATTTCTCACCTGATCCCAGGCGTATTGACTGTGTCCATTGGAGGAGGTTTGTTTCAAGAAAAACAATCCAAGAAAAAAGTATTTCCAAATACTTCCAAAAGTATTCAATTTTTTTTTTAAAAAAAAGGAATTCAAACCCACAAACATCAGTTAAGAAACTGGCACATCTCAGAAACCAACATTTGAATTCCTGTAGATTGACTAAAGAAAGCAGTGACATTTCTGCTGTTTCCTTAAAATGTTCGTGATGTTACTTAAGCTTTTGATTAGATAGTATATAAAAGGCAGTGTCCTTGCGTTTGCTGGGTAGCTCACCAAGATAATGACCACTTTTCAGTTCACCAGGTGTGTGGTGAGCCATGCTCAGGTCAGAGACCTGCACTCTCTGCAGGAACCACCTCTTCCTTGGCACACCACTGCTAACTTCCCTGCTGGCAGGCAGGCTGGTACATCTGTTCTGGGGCGTGAGGGCGGTTGCTTAGCTCACCATTTGCTTTCTCCTCTCTATTCCCACTGTGTGGCAGCAGTGTGAGTGGCACATCCTGCTTTGTCTGCATTTTACTGTGTCTAGGCTCTCCACTACCCTGTCATGCAGTACCACTTACCTTTCTTTGGTCAGTTCTCTTGTGTCTGTTTAAGTTTTCCAAGTGTTGAGGCTTTACTTTTGTGGTAGCATGACTTCGTCAACTATTTCAGCTGAGAAATAGGGTAGAAAAACGGGAGAGGCAAATGTTCTGTGGAAGATTCACTTCCCCTGTGGCTCTTAAGGCATTGCACTCTCAGACATGATGGTGAAAAACCTGAGTTGCTAGAGGGGAAGATTTAAAAGCAGGAAATGTACCTGATCTTCTTTGGGGTTTAGCATTTCTCCTTTAGTGGTGAGTATTTTTTTGATGAAATACCATCGAATGAGATTCTTCCAGAGATCTGGGAATCTGGGAATTGTGTTAATCTCACAAAAGAGAAGATTTCCTCATTCCCCTTGTGAAATGGTATCAGGAACGATAGAGGATAAACAGGGTCAGGTTTCAGGAAGAAATTTAGAACTCTTGTTTATGGACTGACCAACTGATGCCCTTGATTACTAAAGGCATTGTCAGCTCTGCTGTTGCAACTGTTACAACAGATTTAAGAAATTGCTGCATTTCAAGTTTTCATTGACTAGTTTTGAGCTGGTAGTTGCCTTCCCTCTCCCTCCCTCAGCTGCAGAGTGGTAACTATCTTAGACAAATGCAAAGTGAAAGAGTTGTAGAAAGTGCTACTCTTTAGTAGAAAGTAGAAAGTAATAGAAGCTGTCCAGAGTGCACCTACATGCCTGAGGACAAGGATATGTGTAGCTTATCTTTGTCTGCATTACTGGATTTTCCTGCCCATCTTTGTGGCCCAGCCTAACAGTCATTTTTAGTGAATACATGTCAGATAAAGCCATGCATGAAGAAAAAAAAAAGATGAGAACAAAGTGTTTTGAGGGATAAGTTTTCTATATGTATCCTGTGATGTTGCACTTAAAAAGTAGTGGGGCAGGTGTAATGTGCTTTAGATCTTCAGTCAGCCTGATGATCTAACAAACAAAACAGGAATAACTAAATAACATAGAAAGTATTTAGTTGAGAATCAAACAAAGTATTTCAGATCTCCAAGGGGGAGAAAAAAAAAAAAAAAAGGATAGGAAAGTACTACTGGAATGTTTCCTTGAGATTCCTCTAAATTTCAGTCTAAAGCAGAGTTCTCCTAAAACTGATGTGGGAGGAGATAGGAAGAGTTAGTTTATATGTTATTTAGAGGCATTTGAGATTCAGCATCATTTATTATTGATTTTGGAGTAATCATTCTAGGAGATTAGGTGAAAGAATATGAAATTTATTAGATGGCTGAACTGAAAACTCTCATGGGGAAATGTTACCTGTTTTTCTGTAGCTTACTGTTCTGGACTAATAGCTTCATGCAGTTGTAGCATTATCCTGCATGACTGTACTGCTGTTTTGACTGTCTTACTGTACACAGAAACATAGTTTTCACAGAATGATAGTGGCTCCTAGGAACACAATGATATTTTTAATTTTGTATTTCTTCTCTAGTATACTAATACATTTCTAATGACTTGACATCATTTATGGGTGTAGGTGTTCTTTTTTTATTCAGATTTCTTTTCATAAAATTTCAGAAAGTACAGATTTCTGTAATACATATTTGACTTAAGAATCTGAATGCCTTAAGTTTTGGTCTAATGAAGCACCACCAGAGAAATTTGTATTCAACTGTAGTTCTTTCCAATTTGCTGAATTCATGTTGATGGAGTTCAGTCTCCTGTTCACCACAAATGGGAAAACCAACATGAGGTCTTACTGACAGAAGGACTGTAGAGTATGTAGAAGATACTTTGATATGTGCAGTAGCTAGATCAAATGTAAATGTTCTAGTAAAGCTTCATCACATAAATGAGGACAGTCATATGCATATGTGTAGCGTTTGTTTTTCAGAAAACTGAACATCTTGTATTTATATAAAGAAAAAAAATTTCTTTTGCTGTCAGCATGAACACTTTTTGTGGGAAGGGGAGGAAGTTGAGCATGTGAGAAGACTAATGCCTCGGTGGCGTTTGAAACCAGTTTCTTTATTTTCTTTGGGTTTCTATTTTTGGCATTTGTCTGAGTGACTTAAGTGACTCTTAGTGACCTTGGCATTTCCCTAAGTGACTAAAAAAGTGATTTAAAAAAAAAAAAAAAAAAATCCTGGGTAGAACTAAAAGCTGGTGACAGAGTCTGGAGATGTGTTGTTTAGCTAGCTTGTGATAACAGTAGTGGTGAACAATTAAATTCTTGCAAATACAATCCAGGATCAAAAAACGAGATTGAGAGCGGGTAACATGAGCACTTTACACAACATAATCACTGGGTAAAATGAAGTTTCTGGAGACTAAAATTTCTCATTGAGTGGGCTAAGCATCAATCTTGGTGCCTTTCTCTACTTTACAGGGGAGATCAGGGCTAAGTCCTTCAGTGGGAGGGTTTCAGACACACAGCTAGCTTGAGTGCTTCTTTGTTGGTCAAATGTAGGCTGCTCTGCAGGATGGCTGCCTTGGCTTTGTTCTGTAGTGTGTGATTCATTCTGCCTATTTCAAAGAGAAAAGCACCTAATAATAAACCCTGCCTCCTGTCTAGGCAGAAGGGCACACTAGATCCCGCTATGTAATTTTATGCATTACCCATATAAAAGTGCTTAGATATTTTGTGGATCCATCCTGCATTTTTTTACATCTAGAAGCCTTGTGTGTGTGAGACGGAACCTTGGGAGCAGCTTCAAGTCTTACTAGGGGAGGACTGAGAAGAGGGCCAGATAGGCCAAGAATATGATAGGACAGCATAAACCTTCTCTACCTGTTAGATGAAACCCTGGACCAGAATATAAGAAATCTTGCTTCTTGCTGTTGACCTGTCTGATGATAGTGAACAAGTCATTTTATCATTCCATGCTTGATACGGGCCTAATAAAGCATACTTATATGCACTGAAGCTAGACATTATTATTATTATTATTATTACATGCCAGAGCCAACGGTAAAAGTGTTTCACTAGAAAACAAGATGGCTTAGTCTGATACGACAGTTATCTTAACTTGTCAGAAGTGCAGTCAGTGAGGTGTTATCCAGATCTTTGTTCGTGAAGATAAATGTCAAATGTTATCTGTCTGCATTCTTATATGGTTCTCATACCTTGGCATCTATCACTATGGTATCTGAATGCCTTCCAAAGCAATAATGTACATGAGTTAGACTTAAACTAGTCAACAGAGTCAACTAGTTATCCTAAAGATTTGTCTGACAATTTCCTGGCAGTGGCTGTTTGGAGCGAATCTTTCCTGTTTCCGTTCATTCAGTAACAGACAAATGAATTTTTTTTTTTTTTAATGGATAGACTTGGGCAGTTTAATGGAATACTCAATTTATAAAACATTCTTTCACCTTCCTCATGGTTTCCCTTTCTGCCCAGGAGGCTAAAGACATGTTCTCTCTTCCACAGATAGTCTTAGAGTAAGCACTGCCAACAAGACCAGGTGTAATTTAAAAATATTTATGCATTGTCAGTTCTGGAATTAATCTTTCTTAATTGAATTGACATGAATTCATGTCTGCAGGTAATGTAAACTGTCAAACACTCTACCAGTGACAACATGTTCATCAGGGTGGTGAAAATAATGACAGATCCAAATTATGATGGAATATCTCAGTATTGGCTTTGCAGCCTGCTGTTTATAAATGCATTAGTAACATCATGTTAACTACAGGCTACAGACACTGAGTTCAGAAGGGCTAATTATTTGTTTGCAGTTTCTGAAAGAATGAATTAGGATGAGATATTTGTACCTCAAACATTTTCAGTAGTATATTTGCCGCAATCAAGTTTCTTTCCTTTGAAATGCTTATAATGGATATTTAGAGCAGTGTATGTTTCCTTTGATAAACACTGTTTTATAGAATGGAGACATTGTTTTTAAATGCATATATCAAAGCCTTCATGAACTCTGTCTAGGAGGGTCTTGTCTATTTCCTCTGACAGCTAGATCAGACCTACATTTACCTTCCAGCATGCCACATAGCACCGTCTAGTAATGGTGCATCTCTTTCCTTCCCTGCACTGCAAAATGGGAATACAATATAGATAGTGCAGGGAAGATACTATGTGTGTAACAAAATCACAGATAGTGTTTTGTGCTGAAAGAAAAATAATTGCCAATGCACCTTTCCTTGCTTCATAACATTTTTACATGTTCCTCCAGGATCTGTGAAGTATTGTGTGCTTTGCATGACACATTCCATGCACTGTGGTTGGTAGTGAGGTCTTACTGAGGGGAGATAGGAGGTGATTAATTCATAGCCTGAAAGAGCGATCTCCTGATAATGGATATTTTCATGAGTGTCCTAATAGATATGAGTAAGGCTCACACTGCTTTCTGTGCTCTTCAGTATTTGTAGGCTGAACGCAGTGGAGATTCAGCCTGTGTAAAGCAGGATAGTGATTTGACCTTGCACAGTAAGGGGTTCATTAAGTGGTTGATCCTAAGTTGTTGTTTTTCTTTGTTTGTTTGTTTGTTTCTTTTTTAATCCAAGCACAAGAGAAGATTTGACTGATTAAAATGAAAATGAATCAAGTAACCCAGATGTTCACACCAAAGGAACTGAGCTTTTTTGTGGGACCCTAGGAAGGAATGGCTAAATTATTCAGATATCAGTTTGATATTTGGACAGCCACCTATGGATATGAGTGCAGAACAAAAAGCAGAGGACCTCTAAGAAGCCCTTCTAGTCTTTTCAGATGCATCTTGGAATTGATACGAAGTTCCTCTCCAAACTCTAATGATCTCCACCAAGGAGACCTAGTTTTAGCTCTACTTTCAAATGCCTTCAGAAGTAAAATAATCCATAGTAAAACTAGGTCATCTAAACTTTCACTGACTTTTGTTTATTTTATAGAAATATATTTTATGAATAATTTGAGGTAAGTTATAAATAATTTTGAGAGCTGTTACACAAACAGGTTGACTTAGACTATGCTGTCTGCCTTATGCGAGGGCACTTTCCAGTCACTGTGTCAGAGTGTGAGAAAATAAAGAATTTTCGGATGGAGATGAACTAAGAAGCTACAATTTGAAGTAACCTTGCTTGTTACAGCAGGAAAAAAAAAAAAAAAAAAAAAAAGAAAAAAAAAAAAGGAGGCAGTGTAGTAAAGGTAATATCTACTAAGAAGAACTTTGAAGCATATTTAAGAAAATGCCTCATCTTCTGTGGCATTTTTTTATGTGAGTGTAGTTATGCAGTGCTTTATTCTCACAATTGTATCACTGTTACTCTCTTTGCATTGCTGTAATTACACTGGATGTTTTGCACCAGCTGTTCAAAGGACTGTGGTCAAAAGTGGAGACAGACTTTCAGAGTGAAGTAAAAGAAAAGTAGATTTTTGAAATAGTCCTTTGATAGGGAACATGACTGCTTCTGTGGGTTGCTCACTAATGTTACCCTGGCTAGATTACAGCTTTTCAGTGTGCATGTGTGTGTGGGGAGCTCCCCCAGAGGAATAGAAATGATTGGCCTTGTTCTGAATATGTCTTCGTACTGGCATCAGAAAGTGGGAATATTCTGCTAAGTGTCCATCCACATTACTACAAGGCAGTGGCTCTTGTGGCAAAGCTCAGTATGGTGTTAATTTGTGTCTCCTCCTCTTCTTTTTCCTTCCATATTACTCAGTCTTTGCTCATTTAATTCTGGCAAAGATAAGAGTTTACCAATAGCTCACCTGAAAATTGCTGACCCAGTAATACTAAGGTTCGCCAAGTTTTCTGTAGTCAGTATCTTCATGTAAGCGCTTGGCTTTCATGTCAGAGTTCATTTTATGGTGTTGTGTCTGTCAACTATTTCCGTATGTTTTTTCACTATTTTCTTACTTTTGGAGCAGTGCAGACTGTGCAGCATTAGAGTAGACTAGATAGGTTGATTAGCATTTCATCTTGTCCACTTCAGGTCCAGCTGGTTTAAAAAAAAAAAAAAAAAAAAGAAACTGGCTAAAAATTGATTTTTTTTTTTTTTTTTTTGGTAGGGTGACAGTTTGGCTCAGATGTTTTCTGTACAGACAATTGAAAATTTGTGGTCCCACTTTAATCCTAGACATGCTCTTGAACAATTGAAAAAAAATAGGGCTATGACCTGAATTTGTAGCTTGTCACGAGCTGGCCTTGCTCCTGTAAATTAGCAGAAGCAATTTATACCTTGGAGTAGCTTTTCTGGTTGTCAGCAGAAGAGAGACTGTTTCTGGTTCAGTTCAGCAGCATTGCTGTGATTTATTCATGTTGGAAGGATTATGAAGAATTAGAAAATATGAGTTTACTGAGCTTGTAGTTTCAGTGGAAATGTTGTGGGTTCATTCATCCTTCGCGGAAGCAGGGGCAGGGTTCCTAGTGGAGCTTGGCTGGTGTTCCTGAGTGCTTGTAAAAACTCCAGCGCTGCATCAGGCCATAGCTTCCTCTCCCCAGCTAAGATGTAGCTACTACCGCTGCAGGAACCTCTGGTAGCTCTCTGCAGCACTGCAATCCGTGTTCATTGTTATTAGCAAAACTGACAACATGATTTTCATAGTTCAGTGGTGGATTTTTTTTTTCTTTCCCCTATTTTAACAGTGTTCAGAGCAAATCAGATTAAAAAAAAAAAGTGGTGGTGAAATATGCTGTTGCCATTTTCCAAACTGGAAACTCTGCTGCTGAGTCAATTGTGCCACTCTGCACTGGATGTGTGTGAAGTAGTCAAGATACCACAGAGGCGTAGTATCTCAGGTGGCCTTGGGCTTGAGCAGTTGCTGTGGGATGGTGCTGTACAGGTGGCCTCCTCGCAGAGGTAACCCTGCATCCCGGCCACGTGAGCTTTGGAGGCTGTCTGAACTGAAGACATTTTTCTGTGTGCTCAAGAAGAGACACAAGAGCAGTTTGGCAGCAAGAACTGATGCTACAGCAATACTGTATTTGGCAGGCTGATGTGGCTTTTGCTGTGTAAGGTGGATTTGGAGTTTCACCGAGTTTTCTCCCCTTGTTATTGCCCAAGTGCACATTACTCTCAATGCCTCCTGCTAGTTTGGGAGCAGGGGAGGTACATTTCTCTTGGATTGCTTTGGGGGATTTCCATTCCATTTTCCTTTCATTTGCTCTTCCCAGTTCATCCATAAGAGAAGCTTGGAGTGTTAAGTGAACAGGTAATTCTTGGTCTTGTATATGGGCAAGAAGAATTTAGATTTGCATGAAAATAGTTGTCCTCAGGTTAGACCTTTACATTTGGAAATAGGCTCTTTTCAGGTCTATTTTCCCTCTATTGTTACGTGCTTTATTTAATGTGAATGGTGGATGTTTGGGGAGGGACAGAGGTTTGTTTGACTATTCAAATTCATTGGCAGGATTTAAGCGAGCACAGCATGGATCAGAGCAAGCTGAGTGGAGAGGGCTTATTTCTAATTAAAAACACACACACACACACACACACACACACACACACACACACACTTATGCAACTGAAATAAAAGCAAAAGCATTTCCCAAAGCTGATTGCTTCTACCTTTCTACTTTTTGTGTTTAAATTTGCAGCACATTGTGGCTGTTTTGTGACCATTTTGTTTCCGGAATTTTTAAGACAAGAAACAGAACCAAATCTGGAATAAGTCTTCAATAACGGAGTCCCTGTAGGGCAACACCAGATAAAGAATCGACTAGGTGTTCAGCTTCCTCTCTTAATTGCACAGATACTTGTTTCAGTCTTTTTTTTTTTAATATTCTAACAGCAGCACTTAACACTGTGCAGGCCTTTGCAGCAGGATTATGTGGTCAGTGGATGTGTTTCTGGCTAGATAGGCCTGATTGGGCAAGATGGGTTTTAAAAGACCTCCTCTTGCTGGCAAACAGGAACTCTTAGCTCTGAAAAAGAAAACAGTGAAACTGATGTGCTCCGGGAGGACCGGGAGATTTGGAGCAGGAGCGAATGGCTGGAGTTCACAGAGGTGCTAAGGCCGTAGGTAGCCTTTGGAGTCTGGTGGGTGTTTCTTGAACCCTAGAAGTGAGGGCAGAGCACTGAAGCGAAGGCGCTAATTGTGCTATCAGTTCCCCAGCCAGCTATCGGAACAAAACATTTGTTAGCTACCTTAATTAAAACAAAAGCTTCATGTATCCTTAAGTAAGAGCAGAGCAGATTCATATGCAAAATACTTTTGCAAAGCTTCTCCCTTGGAATCTGGGAAAGGAGGCTAGGAAATTAGGAATTTTGCTGCAGGAGCCTAATGCTTTTCTGCAAGCTAACATGATGCCTATGATTTTGTAAAAAACTGTAGCTGTGCTTTGGTATGCACTAATATCTGTCTTTTACATTTATTCTAAATGTTAGCTGTTAGCTGCTGTAGGAAGCAGGAACCAATACCTTAGTAATGCCACCAAAGCCACTGTAGTGTCAAGTCATGGCCCCATTGGAACAGTGACTCTGGAGTTCGTCCATGATCTTTTGAAGAGTATTGTAAGTCACTTCATGGTATTTTATCTGATAATCTAAGGAACAGGGAGGAGCGTGTGCTCAAGGCAAGGGAACTAGGGGTGGCTGCACAGAAGTGTGTCTCACAGCTGCGAATGTGTAATCCTGTTCCCAGTCACACAGTGCTAGTGTGATGTGCAATACCTTTGGAGTCCCTGCTAGGAACCATCCAAGTCAGTGAAGTATAAGAACCTAGTGTATTTTGTAATGTTGCTCCTGTATGTAAATACAGGACCTGCTACAGCTTTTCTTTACCCTTGCTAAACCAAAGGGCATCCTTGACTGTGAATGCCAACAGTTACCTAAAAGCTGCACTAAAAATGTCTCCTCTATGTTTTTTTTCTTGCAGTTGGAATGTTTTGAGGGTAAAGAAGGAGTCTTTGAGTGTATACAGGCAAGGTTTTAATGTATTCCCTGAAGAAAGGCTTCTGAGTTGCATGTTCTCTACATCTCCCTAGCTTACTTGAGACAGGTTATTCTTCTGTTAACTCTGTCACTGCTCAGGCTAGTGCTGACCTCTTAATCTTGATTTTTCTCATACACTTGCTTGCTCAGCATTGCTTTCATTGTCCATCTTTGTATCTTTATTCCTTTGTAATGTGCCCTTTTTTGAGATCCGTGACAAACTCAAACATGACATTTGACAGTAAGCTTTTCTTGTAAACCATTCTGCCATTTTCTGTTTTGTTCATTGCTCCCTGTTGAAGGCTATCTATAACTTCATTGATTTTTCCCACTCCCTGTTCCATGCTGAGCTGCTTTCATGGCATTGAGAGTCAGACTCAGGAGAGGACGTGACTGTCTTCTATTGAAAAGAGGAACTGAGAGGTCAGATGCTTGAGTGCAGATAATAGCAGTTCCATTACAGCCTAGCACTTAAGCTCCTCAGCACCTGAGAGTTCTGCATCTCTTCCTAGAGGTACCTGTGTCTTCTCAGGGCTGAGCAGCTTCGCGCCTAAGCTTGTGCGTCGCTGAAGGATTAAGTGTCGCTGAAGGCATGGGCTGGGCACAGCTGGCAGCGGCAGCAGGCCTGCCCCTGCTCCTTCACCACCACAGTACTCAATACAGGACCTGTCTTTGAAAAGGTGGTGCTTGTGTCTTCTGTTTGAGCCCAGGAACTGAACAGCTGCAGCACTTACAAGTGCAGGTCAGCTCACTTCTGTGCATTAAGGACTGAAACTCAAATCTGCCTCCTGGCTGAGCACGCTCTTTCTGAGCGGTGTTCATGGGAACACTGTCCTCCCACTCCCATGAGCCAGCAGGAATGAGAGGGGCTCTGGTTTTTGGGGGTGGGGGGGCTCTAGGAGCAAGTATTTGGCCACCTGTTCAGATAAGTAACAGAAATGTGGAAGGCCAGTGCAAGCATGGCAGCTACACAGTCAAGCTAACGAATACTTTTAAGAAGCCCAACATTTATTCTAAATGTGAAAGGGGCTGTGGATCCCAGATGGATGCTGGCAGCTCCCTGCTGCCCCGAGTTAAAGGCAATGTGTAAAATACACACGAGGTTCGTTGGTCGTCACTGCCAGTCTCTCCGTGGCTCTCTGGGAGACACTGTATTCGGTGAGTGCTATGCTCTGCTCTGGCACCTCTGGGTGCCTTTATTGTGGCTGGCAGCCCCGCTGCTCTGTGCCAGCAGTCTGCAAATTTCCTGCAGTGTTCTGGATGCCCTGTGCTTTTTGCTGCTAGTCCTGGTATCTTTTGGGGGTGGGAAAGAAATAAGAGCTATCCTGGAGTCTTTCACAAGCAATTACAATTCATTCACAGGTGGTTTTAATTTTTTTTTTAGTGGCTTCCAGGAATGTGTGTGGTGATGATTTTTTTTTTTTTTTTTGTACTTGCAAGTGGATTTCATCTTTTGGTGCAGAAAAGCTGTGTCTGAGACACAGATGGCTTTGCTGTTGCTGTATTGGACTAGGACTTAAAAGACTTAGATTCTATCTCCATTTCTTTATGGGTATGATTTTTTTGGAGGTCTACCTCTCCCCTGCCTACCCCTGGCCCCTTCTGGTTCCCTGTGTACATGAGAACCTTCTTTGCAGCAAGCCCTGAACAAGGCAAGGCCCTGGGTCAGTGCTGAGCACTGTGGTAGCTGAGCTGCGGTAGCATTTGTGCAAGCTTCTATGTTTCTATGTTTAGAATATCTCTTAGCTGTATCTTTATGTTAGGCTTCTGAAGGCTTCCACCTCACTATTTGAGTCTGCAGTCAAGTCACTCACAGCTACTTAGATATGTAATGGCACAGAGTGGAAATTCTCCACACGCTCAGAAGTACCTTTGCTTTTACTTTCTGGTGTCTTAACTGGCAAGGCCCAGAGGTACCCATTTCTGCAATTGCCAAATACCAAGCGCAAGAGCATACTTTATGGTTGAACTATGTTTTTCTGAAATATTAAATAGATGTCGTTATACTTCTTTATATGTGGGCTGTTTTTAAGACTGGACTAAAACAAAATACTGGCTGGACTTGGTGAACATGTGGGGTTTAGGGTGTCATCTTGTGGTTGTTCAAGGAAGTGCAAGAGCAGCTTTACGTGGTGAGTTTCCTTCTATGTTTTAGCCTGAGCTCATTGAGGTGCATTTTTCTTTTCCTCTTCAGCTGCATTGTGATACTTCCTTGAATAATCTGTCTAGCCTGCAAAGTATCTGACAATTACTGGAAGTGGCAGGAGGTTAAAAGTCATCAGGAGGGCATTAAGCAATCATACGGTTTTGGGGCAACTGAGAGCATCAGAGTATAGCTGCTGGTGTTTGAGCCAGCACAATGTCAGGGGCATAAGACTGACAAAGTGCTGGCAATGACATTCTGTGTGTTTTGTGGGGTTTGTTTTGCTTTGCTTTGCTAAAGGGCTTTCTATCTAGCTAAAGCCTTTCCCTAGCAATTTCAGCCACCTGGCTGAGTGTCATCTGTGACTGACACCCAGGAAAGGTACAGTCATCACACAGGTTTCCATTTCCCAATCACAGCCAAGGCACTTTGGACCCAGGCAGTCCCCTCTGTGAAACAGAGGTTATGTACTAGACCCTGTGGCAGGCATGCAGTTGATAAACACATTAGCTCTCAGGGCAGAATATCTTTTTGAATGAGAGTGCCTGTGTACTTGCTCTAGTGAAAGAGAGAAAAGTTTATTCCTCCTTATTCTCTTTGCTACTTAAGGAGCTTGGCATTTTGCATTTAGACCGATCTAATGGTCTTTACTTCCTGGACAAGAAAGAGTGATGGCAAGTACAGCTGCTCTTTTAATTTTCTGTGTGCCCTTAAAGGATATTTGCCTCAGTTCTTGGCAACTGGAGGAGTGCAGAGCTGTCCTGGCCAAAGTGAACCTCCCACAAGCTAGGACAAAAGAGTGGCATCAAGTTGTTCACTGCATAGGACTCAATCTTTGCCCCATTTGAAGCAGGTATTAAGTTTGCTGCATGTAGTCTCTTTGTGTTGGAGTGACATTCAGCAGCTACAGGAGCGTTTACAGGTCTCCCTAGCAGAGCACGTATATATAGCCATCACCTTTTCCTTCCTGTGAGCGTGTGTTGTTTTTTCCTCAAAGGGACAGGCTGAGAGACAGCATGGCTTCTCCGACTTCTCGGCTATGTTTTTAATACTTGCCTAATTGTGCCTAAGCCTATGCCTGCCTGGACAAAGAGGCATCCAGACCACAGTGAACTCAACTGAGAAGGGCAATAGCCTCCACTCTTCAAATGCTGGGAGAACAGACATGCTCCAAGCTCTTGCTCCAATTCATAATTGTTTTGGAGGAATGCTGCTGGAATGACCCTTTACATTCTTATCTAATTACAACATTTTCAAATGACACACTTTATTTAGCCCTAAAATGAAAATAAGCTTGCTGTGTTTTTACTGTCAGTTTTAATGGCATTGACTGAGGCAGAATTTAATAGTGGAGGCTCAGCTAATAAAATTGCTGGTTAGTTCTGGAGTGCTATTTTGGCAGTAGTGAAGGCAGAATCCAGGTGGATGGTGATTAGTTCCAGCTCTGAGTTCTCATTTATAGGTCAAGATACTTAAGGAGTTTCTTAACAACCAAAAAATAAGGAAGCTATTATGGCTGCTGTTCATTGCACTGTAGCCAATGGGACTTCACATTCTGGAAATTATTTCAGGTAACCTTCATTACACCAACCTGTTCAACAGAGTGTAATCAGTACCATTTGCCATGTTTGCTTGACAAACACATGCTTATTTTACCATGCAAGGTTGCAGGAAAGCCTAAGTGTGCCATCAAATGCAACAGTGACAGAGGTTCCGGCAGTTTTCATAGTCATCTGTTTGAAAAGAGCAGAAGCCCCGATTTAGTGAGGAATGTGACTATCATAGGAAGATTGCAGGGTTTGCAGCAAATTTCCTACCTTTCATGTGCCAGAGAAAGTTGAGAGATGCTTTTATGAAGCAAGGTGGAATCCCAGACTGTAAACCCAGTTTTAGTGCAGAATATTTATTGTGCCAAGGGCAAGGAGACTAAGTTTAAATGAAGTACCTGTTTTCTACATGCAGATCAGATTTTAAACAGGGTTTGAATCTGGGTTGCATATGCTTTCATGTTTTGGTTCAAGAGCATCTCTAAATCTAAGGACTAGAAAGTACCTATTCAGTAACTTGTTTTTCTTTACAGTTACCCAATTGATAAAGGAATTCATTAGATTCTTTTTTTTAACAGTGAGGAATAAAGTACATCTGCACAAGTTAGTTAATAGTAAATACCTAAGTTTTCCATAAAAACCTAAAAATACCTAAAATTGCAGGGTTTTTTTAAATGTAATTAGACTGGAATCTTTCTTGGTATTGTGGCAGTACTTCCTCTGATAGACCCTATACAGTACCTAAAATGCACTGTGGGTTTGCAATTGTTAAACAAAGGTGTAAACTTGCTTTTTTTTTTCTTTTGTGGATAGGTTTATTTAACCATTTGTAAATGTCACTAAGTAAACAGTAAATTAATGCTTCTGTTTCTATATACATGTAGTTGTTGTCAAGACACATACAGTGCTGTAACTAAGAATTTGTAGCTAACAATACTGAAACCTTTTCTAAATAGAAACTCTGAGCATTTGTTGATTGCACTGTGAGGTTTCTTTGGCATACGTAATTATAAGTAGTGTTTTTTTTTTTTTTTTTTCTTCATTAAGTTAAGACACAGAGGTTTAAGGTGCACTCAACAGAATTCTCAAAAAAGCATCCATTTAAAAAAAAGACAGCAAGAACAGGCAACCCCTTGAGTGATTTTTATAAAAGAATGTAGTTTAAAAGCCAGGAAGGCAGAACCATGTGTAGATAGCATGAAAATCAGAACACGTAAATGGAACATGACCTTTCTTTTACACCAGTCATGACCCCCTGAACCTTGGCTAACCTTGGTTAAATTCTTACTTCTTATCTATTTTCCAGTTTAAAATACTAGCAAACAAAAAACATGGAGAGCCTTGCTGAATATGGTCCACAACCTGAGGTAAAACCTCATTGCTATTTAAAACAAAAGATGAAAAACTCTTCTTTAAATTGGCTTCACGATCTTCATTGATAAATAATTCTGTAGGCGGGAAAGAAAGAAGAGAGAAAAAAAAAGTATACGAAATACATGTAGTTTTGTAAAAGAACAATAAGAATATTAAAATATTAAGACATTAAAATGGATCAAAGTGTATTCAGAGTATGGTAACTTCATTTAAAATGCAACAAAATAGATAAAGTATTTCTGACTAAAACAGGAGATCTAGACTGCTAACTATTCTTAACTGAAATATTTTTAACTGTGAAGGTTATTTAACCATTCTAAAGTACTCAATTGCTTGGCCTTTACTTACTAGCTTAGTTTTAATGTACACTGTAATAGATTCTACCTTAAAATCAGTTTAAACTGTTACTTAAAACACAATTAATCTATAAGGCTACATTAGATACAAAGCCTTATCTCCCTGCTAGAACTGAGTAGGCAGAACCCCTGCCTGAGTAAGAGTGTCCTGTAGAGTTGTACCTAAGCTAGCCTTATGCTAGAGCTGAAGAATAGTAACATGTAAGAGTTCTTACCGGCAAGGAGTAGAGGAGTACAGCCACAAACAGGAATATAATTAGCAAGATGATAAGGCCTATAAAGAGCCACTTAAATCTGCGCCACACAATAAATTTCATTGTCTTGCATGGATTTGTAAACCACAGGAAGGAAGTATCTGGTCGGCTGTATTTTGAGAGAAACAAACAAATATCAATCATACTACTAAAAACAGGGAATACTAAGTGTGAGAATATAACACATTAAAACACTCTGGTTCTGGAGCTGAAGAAAAGCTAGGTAGTTGTGTAGAGAATGGCAGTGATGTTTTAGTAAACGTGTGCCGTTACACTGAAACGACCTGGCCTTCTATCCTAACACATGCGTAAGGAAACAAGACAGGCCCCGTAAACAAAATTTTGCTAAGGATAGCTGATGTCTCATACATCATTTAGGGAAGGTAGATTTTGTGAAGAACTTTGTGGAAAGGTATTTGTTAACCTAGTGAGAGAAAAGTATCTTACTTTGGCAGATCTAACTTGGGGTTCATGTTAGGTTCATCTCTTCCTTTACCAGCTGGTCTTTCCTCGGCTTCTTTTTCATTGACAACTTCCAGTGTCATTTCAACTTTACCCTTCAGAAAACAAAAGCTTGTTTAATGTAAAAACAAAACACTTATGAACAAAGGAAAAAATACTTGTATGGTACCTATATAGCAGAGTTTTGGATAAGCTCCATACATATATATTTCAACTTCTATCTCAAAATACACTTGTTTCTGCACTATGACAGTATCACAACTTTGTATCATAAGATCACAAATAAAAAAATACAGCATGCAAAATAATTCTGCTTATTCATTTGCAGTTTTACTTTAAACTATGTATTGTTTTTTTCCAATTTAGCAAAACCCATGCATACTTAAAAAATAGAATTGGTTTTGTACAAAGAACAACCCATGGCCTTCATCTTTTCCCTAAACATATCGCTTTTTATAACGTTGCAGGTTATATTTCTGATTATCTTTTCCTCATTCATTTAATTCCATAATAAAAGTAAAGCTTAAAGGTAAAAGCATTAGAAAGAAGCAGCAGCACATACACTTGATAAAGCCTGATTTTCTAACTAGTTGTAAATAGTTGTTTATATTATACATATATCTTAAGTATAAGGTTCAACTGCATGTTTGAATATCTTAAATTATTTGAGTTAGAATTGTACTAGTGGTGAATGAATAACTACTGAATAACTACAGATAGACCCTTGGCAATTAAAAAAGAAAGCTAGGTTATAATGCTTTTGTTTTTTCTTGATGATGAGGGCAGGCAGAAAGAGTCTTGCTTTTCCAATTTTTATAAATTACATTGCCTGTGTATGAAACTGCTTTCCACATTCAAACTCTTTTCTTTAAAAACTACAGGATGTGTGGTTGTTTCTTTTAAGCCATAATGTGATAAATTCATTCACAGCATAACACTACTGGCTGCTTTTGGTGAGGTGACTCAATCTGGCACTAGTTCTACATATTAAAAAGAGATAAAAACAAAACAAAGAAACTTAAGTATTAGACTGACTTAAAAATACTTAAAATACAAAATTGCTGATGGAGCAAAATTTCCCAACCTGAGCTTGGAATGATCTTTTTTTTTTTCCTTCTCTCTCTATTGAAAGCTAACAGCTAAAGAGGTGATTTTTACCATCTTTCTTCATTATTTTAAAACCAAGCAAATACATTTTAGTACTGCATAGAGAAGTAATAATCATACCGCTAAAATACGGGAGCCATCTTTTTCTACGTAACACGGCCACCAGCCCTTCATGGATTTCTGCTCAAAGAGGGATGCAGTCTTGTAAGCCTTCTGAGGATTTTCTGTTTTGTAGTCTGGAATCATGTCTATATTGCACTTCTCTGGAACTTTGGCGGGAATGATTGTTTTGTGTAAATCAAGCTCAACAAAACCTAGCAGAAAAAAACGCATGCATTGTGTAACCCAATCATCCAGACAGAACAGGGGCTCAGCTGAACCTCACTACAAGAACAACCTTACCAAGCATGCTACGCTTGTGTCTGCCTGGGTGTGTTGGGAGGCAGATAGATGAGCCTAAGCACAAGCTGATGCCTCCTACCTTGTTGGTGTTGAAAGCACTGGTGTCTTTAAAATTGACTTAACCAGCTCTTCCTTTCCTTCTTTATTTTTTTTTCTCTTTTTTTCTTTTTTTTTCTTTTTTTAAATAAAGTAGAAACACTTTTTCAGTCTTTTTTTTTGTTTTTGTATGCACTTCCCACCTCCCCAACCCCAAAAATAATCAATATAAGCAATATAATGGCAGTAATGGCTGTATTAAACAGTTAAACATATGATTTTGCTCACTTAAATGATGAATATAAATCAGTGATTGTTTTTAGCACTTGAGGGGTATGTGGTTTGCATGTAATCTAAAGACCTTTGAGCTTTCAGAACACAGGGCAGAGAACAATTATTTATAGAGCTCTGAAGTGCTCCACAGAGTAGCTGAATATTACAGAGAAGTATTTCTGTAAAAAGACATTTTTGGTTTGTGTAAGCTTGGTATTCAATCTCAAAAGTCTATATTATGCTAAAGCAGGAGTCAGTTTCAGAGCAGAACTTTCAGTGTGTCACTATCTGGAGATAGACTTCCTTATAAAGGAGTAGCACAGTTAAAATACAGCTTAAGAGGAAATATCAGCCAGGGAGCACCCAGTCTCAATCAAGTACCCGCTGCTGCTGCTTTTCATTGAACGCATTGAAGACCTGCTCCAACAATACTGAAAGAATCTGCATTAAAAAAAGGTACAAAGTAGATTGTCTAACCTAATTACAGCCCTATATAAATACTTTTACTTAGAACTGAAGTATTGTTATTTTAACTAATTTTACTTTAGAGGCAAATTAAGTTTTCATATACATTATCTTCCCATTCACATTTTATGATAGGGCTTATATGAATCATGGCTCACCTGCAAGTTTATACCTGTGTAAGTGGCATTGTACAGTGTGTGACAGTGGAAATGTATCTGCATGCCCAGTGGCTCAGTGGTCCAGTGAAAATGTAGTTCTTATGCAATATGTATTTCTTTAATTTGTTTATTTTTTAGAAGCCTTACCTAGATAGTCATCCAAGGAGAACTTGTCATTATCCCATATCTGAATGATCAGTTTGGGTGGGATTCTGAATTCTGTCTTGTCAAGACTCCAAAAATGTTCCTAGGAGTTTGTTTTTTTTAAAAAAAAAACAAAAAAAAACCACACACACACACAAAAAAAAAGGAAGGTCAAGAATTACAGATGAACATTCAAGGCTGTGATCTGTTCCCACTTGTGAATATGGATGGAGGGGATATGTAAGAGGTGAGAGGGAGAGAATTAAGGATTTTATCTTGCTAAGAGGCAACTTTCTGCCAAGATGTTGTTCCTTGCTCAAAGACAAAACTGAACCTGTACACAATAGTTTGAGATGTATGTGATGCTCATAGAATACGGCCAAGCTTCTTTTTACAATATGTGCAAATAATAGACAGAATTGTCATACTAATTACAACCCGAACTTTAAGAACGTAAGTCTTTAGAAAAACCTACCTTTCTAGAAACTGTACAGAGCTGTTCTGCTGGAAGATAGTCAAAAGGAAAAACAAATCTCCAGTTGAAGTTCCCTTCGCCATCCAATGATCGGTAGTGAACATCTGTTTTCTGCTTATTTTCTTCATTACCAGGCATCCATCTTAAAGTAACAGGCAGATGTGGCTGATGGTTGGAATGGAACTACAGCACTTGTTTGCGCTGCAGTCAAGTCATTGAGCAGTTGCAAGCAAGCGCAAGTACTGGGTCACAGAGGGCTAGGGAGGCTGCTACCAACTTTCTCATTTTGGTTACAATCTGCCATTGTAAATAGGAATGTCTGAACTGAACCGGCTGTCTAACCAAGACCTGTTTTCCATCGGGGAATTAGATAGACAAACCTAGTACTGTCTTCGTGTGGTTTGTAATGAATTGTTTAGATTAAGACTAGCATAGTCAACCAGTAATATTTCAGAGCTTTTTCTTTTTTCTTTTTTTTTTTTTTTTAATGAGGCTAATTTCTGGGACTTTTTTTTCTCATAATACTCTGTACTACTCTGACGTAAATAGCATTTCAGAGGGTGCAGTATGCACAGATAGCTTCTTTGCCTATGATTGATATTCAGGAGGCACTTCACCTGAGTCAGGTGTCATCTACCTCATGTTCTGAAATTGCAAAGCTAAAAGATTTAGGCAGAGCTTTACAATCCAGTTGGTGTGTGTGTATAGCCAGCATGCTCTTCCTGCAGCTTGGCTGAAGTCAAGAACCGGTTTTTGGTCCTCATGGTCTAGGCATTTGCAGGACATTCTGAACCTACCCCTTCACATAGATGTCACTCATTTCTTCCCCGGTGATACTCTTTTCATCCAGAAGGACATCTTTGGTGTTCCAGACAATTACCCGCAAGATATACCTGAGAAGCAAGACATTTGAGGAAAGACAATTGAACTGCTTTGTCAGGGCAGCCATGTGGTAGGTAGCATACACATATACTCACTTCTTGGCTTTTCGGGGTGTGATGTTGAAGGGAGGGCCTGGAGGTCCTAAGCTTTTTGGGAAAACATCAACCCACATCTGGAGCTTTCCCTGTATCAGTGGAGAAGTTGGATGAGGGATTATATGGTGCATACATGTTTGTCATGGTAATTGGCAGGTACTGCCTATTTACTAGTACTGCTAGCCACAGAGCAAAGCTCTGCTGTTATAAAACCAATGTCCTGTCTTCTATAGAGTGCAGATAGGAGCAAACCAAGTCCTTCCTGTTCTGCTAGAGATGCACCTCTTAGGGATTCAGTAAAAATTAGGTGCCTAAATAATTCTTACTCTCTAGGTCCAAGTTTTTGTTCTCCCAGAGGTTGTAGCACAAGTGTGAGAGATGCGGCTGGTACTTGGCAGAAGATGGCCTACCCCAAGTAGCTGATCAGCCCCCGGAATATTAGATTCTTCTGAGTGAGCCAACTACTGCTGATTTTTCCTCCCTATTTTTCAACTGCAAGCCTATTTCTTTATTCTTGCAGCTGACTTCCCTGTTTGATATGGGAGACTTTTATTGGTGGTTGCTTTAAAAAAAAAAAAAAAAAAAAAAAACCCACAGGTTAATCAATAAATTCTGGAAGACAAATGGTAATATTTATTCCTTTCTTATGGATATAAGCCATCGTCTTCAAACTAGCACCTGAGGACCTTGCAGAGAACTGACAAATTGGTTTTCCTTTTTTGGAAGTAGCTACAAAACTCTTCAGGGAGGCTCCCTCCTTTGTTGCTGGCATACTATTAAGTAGGTATGCTAGCTTATTTCAATAACAAAGTAATAAATCATTCCCAATTCCCACTCTGTCAGTGTCCAAAATCATCACTTATGGCTGATAACAGCAGAACATAACTGCATTATGTTGTGCTTCTAATCCAATCTGATTTAGTTTCTCAGCTAAGCAGCAGTATCTTGAATTACTGCAAGAGCTACATCGTTATCTCAGTGATACTACTACCTTACTGACGTATTTATAGCAGCATATTATGAATCTAGGAATGTCCTATTTCTGCACCTGAGAAACCCCAAGTGAAACAGTTTATAGTACCTGGGGGATGTTGGGCTGGAAGGTGCTGTACAAGGTCCTTGTCTCCACATGTTCCGGGACCAAGCCCTGGGTTCTGAGGATATGAAGGGCCAGCCGCTCTTCACCTGGGCCCAGATGCTGATGCAGTATTTTGTTAGCTTCTGAAATAAAAGGGAACAGAAAGGACTAATAACCCAGAATTTGCACTCAAGTATCCAATTAAAAAAAGGGTTTTAAATTTGAACACACACACACACACACACACACACACTTTTTTTTCTTTTTTTTTTCATAAATAACTGAGAAGTTATATTTTTAAATCAGTGTTAATTTAAGAAATATATAATTAGTAAGGAAGCTTACCAACTTCCTCCAAACTATAGTCTCGTCCTCCATAGTTAATTCTTCTACCATTTTCAGAGAGGACCGGCGGAGCATAGCCTTTAAACCTGGCTATGTTTTGCAATAACTGGGTTGGTTTTAGTTGATCACGCCAGGTATTCACACCTGAGCTTTGGAAAAGAAACAAGAACACATCCTAAAACTGTTAAAACATTTGGGGCATTTACAAGTTGTGTAAAATGTATTTACTAGTTTTATATCAATTCATAATGGGATGCACTATCTGACTAGATTGACCACTTGATTTGTGAGGTAGTAGTTTGAAACAGTTGTTTAATTCCATACCAGCACAATTACCACTCGAGACACAGTACACTTTTTCTTTATATAACAAAACAACTTATGATAAAAGATGCTTTCATATTTATTCCCAAAAGTAGGTCAGAAAGTTCTAAATGCAAGTTCTCTGTACATAACACACCACTATATGAAGAGAAGATTTCAGTATTTGCAGTCATGTTTTTGGAGTCATAGCTCTTCTGAAGACTTCGCAGCTTCACTTTGAAATCAGATGATCCAGTGAGCGCAACAACCAACCTCAGCATTGTTTTTAGCCCAGTAACTAAGCTGAAGATGGTCCAGGTTTGTTACAGTGACCATAGACTACACGTTACAGATAAAACATTCGGTAGACAAAAATGTGACTTACACGCAGTACTGCTGTGGGATGCCACAGTGTGATCCATAGCGAGAAAGGAATCTGTTCTCAAGATCGATGATGGTTTCGCCTACTTTTTCATCACGAGTCAGCGTGTCATAGTCATAGACTGAAATTTTCAGATCTTTTTCTTGAGGTAAGAAGCAACTGAGTTCATACATTCTAAATATAAAATGTCCAGTTAACACTATTGTTCAAAGAATTTATTTTTGAAAAATCACCTTTCCAAGGTATTAAAGAGACATTTCCAATAGCAGTATACCTAGTAGTAGTTGCCTGCTTTACTAATGCACACATTAATGAATCTGTCTGTGCTTCTGTGGATATTACATCCCTGCTTTCTGCAGCATGTATTACTCTAGAGGTTTTCTGTGCAACAGCCTGAACTGTGTCTGAGCTAGTGGGGCTCTGTAAGACACTCCATAAAAAGCATGACTGTTTAATCAACTTCCAGCTTTTTTTATACTGCAATGCAAACATGTTTAGAACCTTAAAATATATGGCCTACACATTTAGCTTCTGCAACTAGAAGGGGTTATCCTACTGTCTAGTTTCTCACAGTCACAAAAATGACTGTAGAGCTTCTTAAAATTAGTTCTCTGAATTTACCTTCAAGCTATTCAGTCTCATGGTTTCCACTGCTGCTGAATGCATTACCCTTGGGGAAAAGTATTCCACTGGTTAATTATTCTCAATATGTATTTTTTATTTCTATTCTAACTTTGACTTCCAGGTTCATTATTGAAAAAAATTGAATTTTTAAGTTACTTTTCACATGTAATCAAAATAATGTATTTATCTTTCTCTTTCATAGGCTAAACAGTTGAACTCCTGGGACACCTCATTGTAAAGCACGCTTTCCAAAACCACCTCCTAATCTTTATAGCCTCTCTCTGTTCACTTTCCAATTTACCAGAAATTCTCCAACTCTGGACAATTTTACTGTTAAGTAAAATAGGATGCAACTTCTACATTTCTAATTAGGACTTCTCTGTTTATGTATTTCAAACATGCCAGTAGCTTTTGAAGCCACTACCCACAGACTGGGAATTTATCTTCAGCTGCCTATTCGTCACACCAGTCAAGCAGTTTTCAGTTACAACTTCTTCATATTCTTCAAGCATGTTTCGTTATTCCTGGACACTTAACATACTAAATTTTAATGTATACCTTGTTCGTTTTTGTACAGTTTGCACACATGCTACACAAAGTCTTCAGACTAGCCAAAAATGTAGCTGTCCACTGATTTCAAAGATAATATTGTTAAAAACAAAAAGAAGTACTGGAAATGCAGTTTTTTCCCAATAAATTGTTACTATACAAATGAGAGTACAGTTTTGGATATTTAAAATAATGGTTTATCTTATTTGATGACATTAGTGGAAACAATATGAAAGCATTCTAAAATACATCAAAAATTAAAAAAAAATTATTACCTGCCAAAAATGGGGTTGAGAGTATTGGGTACATAATTATCTCTGTCTTCAATCACTTTTTTATTTAGTGTTATTTTTATATAAGGATCACACTATTTAGAAATCAAAAGAAAAAAATGGTTAAGAACTAGTTGTCAGTATGGTAAAGTTCTTTAAAATACGTGACAGCAGAGGTGGCTCGCAAACATGAAAACAGAGTCTCACCAGCCCATTGCTATCCTGAGGTTGAAGTTGCAGAGCTCGAACAATATAAATTCGCACAACACACTCCTGCGGTCCGCTGTCCGGGAGCTCACGGTACTGGCGAGGAGGAGCCGGAATAGTAGGATCATCGGGTAATGCATAGATTTTAAAGGATCCCTAAAAATAATCATTAAAAACTCTGCTAAGAAAAGCTTAGAAAAGTCACGCTACTACAGATCCTGTTAATCACATGCATACATAGTCCATTTTTACATAGGAATAGCAACATGGCAGCCTAATCAAACAGTTCTTTAAAAGTCTTTTCTTCTGACTTCAGCGAACTTGGGATAAGATCTACCACCAAGGTCAAGTTACACCCCTATCTGATCAAAAACAATACAGCTTTTTTTCAACTGCAGCAAACTTAATCAATTTACTCCACATGAGAATCCATAAAATACTTCATTTTTCCTCTCCAATGCAGCATTTCCTGTGTTTTTTTTTTTTTTTTTTAAATATGGTAACATTATGAAAATAATGTTTCATTGAATATGTTAACATTATGAAAATCTTTAAAAGCCATAGACAAAGTCTGAAAAAATTCTACAATATGTCTTTCTCTGAGTCATTTTTATAAATGTACTTTGCTGAGCATGTCTGCATATGAAATCTTGGCTCTGTTCAGCAGGGTATCAGGGACAGTTCTGTTGTTACATAGGTAATGGGAAAGCTTAAAATGATAGAAACTTTACATTTTTTCTAACGTGATGTGAGTATCACATTTAGAGCAAGCGATCTGCAGTGCTGTCCTTTCCTTGAACAAAAAAAGGGGCCTTAAGCTAAACACTTAAGAGCACTTGATAAAAATATTCTAGCATGCATCCCTGTTTACATTTAAATGCTTGCTTGCAGACATGCATACTGATTACCACTGAGATAGAAAAAACTATATGCAACATTTGGCCGTTTCCCATTACCTGAAATTTACCTTAAACTCCCCTACCACTGATGGATCATCACTGTCCTCAGATTTGCCTCTGTAGAGTTTAAAGGTCTCGCAGAAGTCTGTTAAGCCATTAAATTCAGGTACTTTTTCCAATTCACAGTCATACACCTTGAAAAAAAGTGTGGGGAGAGTGGAGAATTAAAACATATAGAAATTACCATACATGTGAGCTCCATCAGTAGGTCAATACGCTTGATGATACATCTTAAGGAACCAAAGCATTGGGGACTTCATTTTTGAATCTAAGGGGAAGGGAAGATTAATTTAGGTCGTGTTAAAAACAGCATAAATAACAGTTTCTAACCTTATCTCTGCTTTATTCATTAGGAGTATTAGATGAGAATCTGGCTTCAGCTTTTAACTATTAGACAAGAAAAGTTACCACTCTATATCTGCGTTCTTACTTTTTCAGTGTTACTTTTTCAGTTCTGGGGTCTGCCTCTCCCTCAAAACCCAGAGTCAAGAGTAAGAGTCTACTTGATCAAAGGTTGTGCTAAGCATTTAATACATCTCTTAAATCAGTGTGGTTAAACAGAGAAGGAACAAAGATTTCTGGAAACCTTCATTGCACCACATGAATTAATAATAGACATCATTAACAGTTGTATTTTGAAAAGAGCATTAACAATTAAAAGAAAAAAGGTACAGCTCTGATGAGGTATTATTATTGCAAACTTCAACAATTATTCTGAGCAGTACCTTTAAAGTATCATATCCCTTTTTAATATACTGTCCACATTTTTCAGGTTCTCCCACTGAAGCATAAAATTTGCTCCACCAATCAACAATTTCTTCTTCCTTAAAAATAAAACAAGTCTTATTAGCAGATAAGAATGATTCCTATTATCCATTGCAGCTTTTCCTATAATCATGCTGAAACAATGAATGATTAAACACTAAAACCTTATTATCACTCAAGGAATATTAAAGTTCCTCAGGAAAAAAAATCAGAATACAAATGCTGAAGAGGTGTAGTCTCTTACCCAGATTTAGACGTCTAGTTTATAATCCAGCTCTGTCTGTATTAAACAGATCAAGAGATCTTGATCTCAAGACACCAATAAAATATTGGTGTCCAGACAGCTATGTCAACGGCCTGATTTCTGGAGGTGCACATATGTTTTCTGTCCCAGGGTCCTCCAGCATAGCCTACTCGCCTAATTTTTAGAGGATCCAAGTCAGAAGAAGTGAGTCCATTCCAAGTAGCTCATTACACACAGAGCATTTAGGCTTCCTGTCTATCCAGTCTAGTATTGTGCCATTAGCAGCAGCTACTACTCTCTTTTTTTTTTTTTTTTTTTTCCCCCCTCCCTTGAGCCAGAGCAGTCACTGTTTTGGCAGCTGAGGAGAAACACCATCATTCTTAGAATTCATTACAGAAATTTCATTAGTGTGAGTAGTAAATATAATGAACATGTTGAAAAATTTTCCCCTGTGAGATAAATTAGCTAGTCTGTTTTAAGCTAAGACTCATTTACAGCACTGGGACAGATCTGTAACTGCTGTAAACATAACCTGTTCTCAAAGCCACCAGAGATCTTCTGTACCCTGACAGAATGTTGTTCACTGATGTCAGTAATTCTACCTTATTGTTGATCAAATGCAGTTGGGAAAGAAAGAACAGTGAGGTCTGAGAAAGTAATATTCAAATGATCTAAGAATAATACATTCCACTAAGTGTGCATTCCTGTTTTCAACAGATTATTATGTTCTGTTATTTATCCATAGGAATTACATAATTATTTCCCCCAGAAACATACTCTGATTTGTAATGCTGTTCATTCACTGTGTAAGTTTGAAAAATATCTTAAAGAATATTTAAGATCTTAGATAAAGGTTTTAAGTATTATACAGACTATTATGTTTTAATAACATGGGTTTACTGTTTCAGTATGGCATAGTTTTCCGGTATTTCCTATTGTAGAAATTGCTGGTAGATTTTATAACACACTTTCAGAAACCACTATTCTCCACCGCTAAAAATATCAGTATTGAAAGACAGTATTAATATTTTGATTTGTAATTACAAATATATGCAAGAAAGCAAGGTGTTCATTATTAAAACTAGTATACATTACCTTTTCTGTAAGCTGTGCTCAAGAATCAATTCATAAAAAAAAGAAAAAAAAATGTTAAGATAGGATTCATAACACTTTATATAATTTTAAAAAGTGATAGTAATTGATAAATATTTTTGAAGAGTATTTTCTTTGCCCCCTTTGCTTTTGGTACCACCTAACTTGACAATGTAGATAACAAAAAGAACAAAAAGTAATGGGACTGTAAGACTTTATAGCCCTCTGCTTTATTTTTTGTTATTCACATAATGAAGCAAAAAAATACATGGTTTTCATCTTTAATCACTAACTTTGGATTCTATTTGGAGATTTTTCAAACTACCACAACCCACTGTTTCTATCTGTAGTTGCAAAGAGCAAAGGATCTGACTGATCTTTTTCAGACAAAAATGTGCTTGAGTACTTAAAAATCAATTTAACATTTTCTAGACAAATTTCACACAAACGAGTTGAAGTCCTTTTTGTACCTTACGAGTATTTACTTCTAAAAACATCAACAAACAAAAATCTTATTAAAAAATAACAACTCCTAATGCCTAACATCCTTTTCCTTCTGTCATTTTGCAGTTTTCCACAGGCTGTGGAATTTCAGTAGTCTGAGAAAATGTGAAAAAAATTAAAGTATAGGAACAAGGATTATGTGTCTACAAATTTATTAGTATAAGTGCAGTAACAATCTGCACTGTTCAAAATGCTTCACTTATTAGATTACAGACACCATAATTGTGACCAGGTGTTCCACTAAGAGCAAGCATTATGCATCCATCCCCTTTGGAAGCAATGATTAGTGAGAAGCAGTGAGAGTGATTTGTGCTAGTGTTTATGTATAATCTATCTTGTTTAATTTAAAGGTATAATCTTTAAATTTTCACGTAAAGCAAATGAAATATGAAAAAACATTTTAGAAGTCAAACCAAATGCATCAGTAGATCAGGACACCACTCTGGTACATCATGCTACTGCCCCTTTCTATTCCGAAAATAATTATCTCCTTAGGATGTTCATATCTTTTTTAGTGATCTTATCTATACTTAAAATTAGAAATACAGCCTATTTTTTTCAGATTTGTGTAAGAGTTTGTCAGATCTTCTGAAGACAATTTGAGTGATGTATTCTCAGAAACCATGTCATTATCGATTTGCAAAACTTTAAAACAAGTTTTACTCAATACTTTGCCTTATTTGAATTTGACTTCCCTTAAGCTCTGATTTATAATGTTGACAACAGGAATGGTAGCTTTCATTCCTATGCAGTAAGCATTTTAAAATGAAATGAGTTTCCATAAAATACAGTAGTGTAGATCTCCGAATCTTTCATTAAAGCGTAATGCTGAAAGATCTAAAATCAGATTTGTTTTTCCTTGATATACCTTCAGATATCTCCTCAAATAATGCACTTGGTAGCTTCAGTAAGAAAAGTTTAAGAAAAAAATAAATAAATCATAAGCCCTTCTTTAAAACTATCATTACTAAAACCAGTAAAAAAAAAAAAAAAAAAAAAAAAAAAAAAAAAAAAGAAAAAAAAAAGAAAAAAAAAGCAGGATATGCTCATAGGATGCCAAACAAAGGAAAAAAAATGCCATATGATAAATGTGAGATTTTGGAGTGAAATATCACATAGTAAAGACCATGCAACCATTATTGTACATTTTTCTAGTTATCCAGTGTCTGCACCATAGATTGTTTCAAGATACTTAGACTGAACTGCTTTTTGTGAACAACGTGAAACTATGCAAAAAAAATTATTAAGCAGTGGATTCCTAGCAAAGTTAGTTTTCACTTTATTTATTATAGATTTATTTTATTCTCCAGAAAGCAGACCTGTTAACAAACTCAAAATAAGAATAGTGAGGTTAAATCAGTCCTGTTAATTTTGATGCTTCTGGTATGTAGATTGCAAAGAAGTTGAGAGAAAAAAAAAAAGATTTTAATAGTTCATTGTGCAAAAGTAGCAAGATTTTTTCAGAAGAATTACAAGGATACCTTGATAACTGCAACTAATCCTCTTAGACTTCTTATGAGCATCATCTCCTCCAAAATCTCTTTATGGATTAATTGTCAAAAGAAGCTCAGCCTCACAGCCACAGGATGTGAGCACCACCTTCCATTCCCCCGCGGCCCTGCTGGGGTCATCTCTATGCATTCATGCGTATGTACATACATACATGCACTGTTGTTGGAGAAGCCATTTTGCTGAGTGCTGTTGACATACTGCTTAAACACTGGAAATTGGAATGTAATTGATGAAATTTTGGTATTTTGTGTCTTTTCAGCATAGTTGCCCTACTTATGCTTCCCTCAGTTGTATGCACTTCAGTTTCAATTGTTTAGAATATTTTTACCTCTCATATGAATGTTACCACTGTATATAGTGTTAGAGTACCTTTGGCTTAAATGGTGTCAAACTCTAAAATCATGTTTCATCTTAGGCACTATTTGATTCAGTGGTACCAGTTCTGGCAGACTGTACGGTAAGAGAGGCTGAGCCACCACTGTAATAAAATGAACAGCTAAGGGTCTTTGGCCCCATGGCTTTGATTTTGTACCCATCGAACCACATGGGTTCGACAGGTACAGAACTGCCCAGTCTATGTGAGATCAGGCTGCTCTAAACATCATCAATGGACGACTGGCTAATCTATCATATACTTTCAGTAGCTATAATAATAATAAATATATATATTCTGTTAAGCTACCATGTAAACTTTAATGTACAAAAAGCTACAGTTGAATGTTTGCTATACAAGAAAACAAGGTAAAATAATTAACATATTTCCTTTGCTTTCCTGATGCAAAGTAACTTTGTTCCAGAAGGCTACATGTATTCCTGCCAGTTCTGCTGTCTAGAAACTTTGTCAGAAATTCCAGATACAAAGAAGAAAATATCAAATTTCAAAGATTACCTGAGCTGCTAGCAGGGGCTGTGTGTCTTCCATTTCAATCACAGTATCCCGGGGAGGTGCAGCAGACAGAAGACTAACTGTAAGCCAAAAATTTTATTAAGGCAATATGCTGTAGGAAGAATTCCTTTGAAATCCAGAGAGTTGAGAGAGATGTACAGCCTCTGAATGGTTTTACATTTGACATTTTTATGCAAGCATTTAGTTGCTATGTTTGCTAAAAATGCAGTTAGATATACAATAAGTATTTGTGCTATATACACAAATGTTTCTCAAATGTATAAATTAAAAATAATACAATTTAGCAAAAATGCAGAGGAAGACAACAGCTTGCATTCAAAGCATTTTTGCTGGAATACAGCCTCTACCTTGATACTAAGAGCAATGGTAACTGCAGGTTACCCTGCAAGTTCTCTCTAAAGAGAAGCTTCAGAGGACTAGGACTCAGTCTGACAGTAGACTGTGCCTTGCACCCTCTCCTCTTATACCCTAGAGATTATTGCATTATTTTATTAACAGAGATAATATGATCTGAAAGAAAAATCTAAGTATGCCACACTAGATGGCTAGTCATCCATACAGTATGCAGATCAAACACCAAAGATATTTTTTTCTAGCATCTCCTGGGAAGGTAGAACTGTTTCCATTTTCCAGCCACCTACCTTTCAGTTGTGGTGCAATGTCTTCTTTAGTAGTGTAGGGGTCACAGCGAAAGCTCTCTAGCAAGTCAATGGTGCACTGTCCCACGATGGGCTTCCGCCCAAATGGTCTGTGGTCTATCACTTTAATAACAAGTGATGGGCTATATAACTCTTCTTTTGGTAGAAGCTAAAAACAAAACCAAAAAAAAAAAAAAAAAAAAAAAGCTTTTGCTTCTAATGAAAACAGAAGGAAAATTGAGAAGACCAATCTTTTTTTTTTCCCTTCCCAAACCAGAGCTTTTAAACCAGAGCATTTGTTTAATACTGAAATACTATGTTCAGTGGTTGTATAGCAAATGAAAATTTCTAACTTCGTATTATAATCATTCAATAGAAGGCAATAAGGAAACTTTCAGGTGCCTCAAATCTTGAGTATTCTTGATTCCTGTACACCTCCCATCCTTGCAGTTCAAAAGCAGCCACACAGATTTGCAGGTGGATCAATACCCTCTCAGATACACAGATCAGGCACTAGAGCATATGACACTCTCTATTTTTAAGCATGTGTGCAGACATGTTTACATGACCTTTATTACAATTTTCAAGCTCAGCAAATGACTTAAGTGGGAAAAGGATGTGCATTTTTTCCTGTTATATTTTCCATAATAAATCCTTGACCTTTAAAAGCATGGGTAACTAATGCTGCTATAGATAGCTTATATGTAGTTTTTAGCGAAGTACCACTTTCATGAAGAGAACAGAAGATGGAAAATTTGGTGTTTTTTTGAGGTTTTTGATCACCACAGATTCCACCATTTCACCTCCACATTCCACAATCAGACTTGGAGACATAACAGGTGCCAGTTGGTAGTTTTTCATGTTCCGCAATCCCCAAGCCAGAATCTGCAAAATAAATTTTAAAATAGGTTTTTTAATGAGGCAAATACACAAGTCATTTCATGCTCCAGACAATACTTTAATTCATTAACTTTAAGAATAAACTACCTCAACAGCAGTGAGTTGAACTATAGGCCTGATTCCCTGAGGTACCATGTAGAGTTTCGGTGCTCTTTGTGATGGAAGAATTGGAAGGTTTGAACCGCCCTGTTAAGAAAACCACATCAGTAGAGTTTCTCTCCTATTCCTTAATACTTGCAAGCTATTTTGTTTAAGACCTACGCAATATAATCCTTCACAATATTAGTCTCTGTGGAACACTATAAAAATATATATACCTTGTCCCTCAAAACAAGTTCTGCAGCAAAAAGAATGTCACCACTAGCTTTGCCATTATTTATTACAGGATACCAGAGTAGCTTTGGTGTGATGTCATCTTCTGGATTTAACTTGACCATGGGGGAGCAAACACTTCTTCCAAGAAATTCATCTTTACCCTACACAAAAAAAGGAATCATAGTGATTAATTTGTTACCATCAAGAAAAAAAAGAATCAGGGTAAAAAACTTTCACATACCACTTGGTCACTGTCAAAAAGTTCAATAACAACATTAGGCGGGTTTTGGGCTACTGTCTGTGGGTCCCCATAGATCTCAATTTCATTAAATATAAGAGTTTGGTCCCATGTAGGATTTAGAGTTGAATGAATGATCTCAGTTGTTTTGCTTTGATGAAGGAAAGAAACATGAGCATATGGATCTGAAATATCATACAAAGATTAAAAGTATATCGTTACAAACAAACAAAACCCATCAAACCACAAGATGCACCAGCCCGATTTTTGTTAAATTATAGTACCTTATTTTCCTTCTTTTCAGTCATTACCATTCTATATAAAGCCATTCTATATAAATGAAGGTCCACATATAAACATCAATTGCATTTAGCAGAGCAAATTCCATTTGCTTCCTAAATAGTTCCCTTTATGAGGAACTATTTTGACAAACAGACTTAAAATGATTAAAAATATTTTACAAATCAGAAAGTCAGCCTGCAAACTGACCTGGAATACTGACTATAAACTCTTAAATATCTTACATATGAGAGTTTCTTCTGTCTGTACTGATACACAAATCTACAGGCTTATAAATAATGCAGACAGATCACTGTAGTTCTGATTAGCTACTAAACAGTAAATTCTTCCAGGCTATATTGCTCAGATCAAACTTGGGTGTCAAACATGCTCATTTATAGCAATGTCACCTTTCCGTGAAAGGGCCGAATGATTAAAGTGGTGTAGGGCCACTGTTTGGGAAGAACTTAAATCAGCAGGAGCTCTGTAGACATTAGCATTTCCTGTATAAATTGCTATTACTAAGCACCAGGAAATATTTTAAAGGTTATCTTTAGGCCTGTTTCAGTAGCGTCTGGCAAGGTACCCAATCCAAGTTTTACAGTTTAGGCCAACTCTTCAAACTAGACTCTGAGGATGGACTTGCTAGATAAATTTTAGATAGGCTGGTTTACACGTGACCATCTTATCTTGGAGGTACCTATCCTGAATTTTGCACATAAAAATTTAGAGCGTTTGTTGTTCCTTTGTCTTGGTCTTAAATGCAACATATTGAAATAAGACCACAGTAGTGACACATAGGCAGCTATTAAAAAAAAAAAAAAAAGAATCAGAAAAGAGAAGAGTACTAAGTTATCTATGTGTCTGTATCTTCTGTGACAAAAAAAAATATACACTATATTTGATCATTAATTAAGAAAGAGGAGAAAAAGGAATACATGACTGAGAGCTGATATGGAAAGAAAATTCTAATAGAAATACATTCCAGGTTCCCCTCTTCATCTTTATCCTTAACTGAATTTATTTAAAGGAAATGTAAAGTCACATTCTTACAAAAAAACAATACCAATTTGGTCAGACCACTACTTTTGGGTACCTTCTGGGCCAGGATTAACCAGGTCTAGATTGTATGGGATAAAGCTGAAACTCCTTTCCTGACATAGTTTCAGTAACTGGAACCTTTACCCAGACTTGACTGTCCACAGCTAAATCAACTGCTTTTCTACACCATTAGTAGCATTTTTCCATACCTGAAAAACTGTCCTTGTCTAAAGCCATCAGATTTCTTGCCTGGTAAACATAACAGCGAAGGTGGTAACTATATACTCCTGCATTAAATAAATAAAAAGTGTTCAAATGCATTGGCTCTGTACAGACATGTTCTCTCTAATGAAGCTATTTTCAGTTTATAAAAATGCCTTAAACTTCTTCAAATCACCAGCACTGTAGAAACATTTCTGCATTTCTTCACTAGTGGCACACTACTGTATTAGAATCAACAAGCCAGCAGCTCTGCACGTTGGTTGCAGCACAGCTTAAAGCAGGAATGAAAGCAACCCACAAATGCTACTTTTTTTTTTTTTTTTCCTCTCTCCTCCTTCAAGTGCGTGATCTTGTACGAATCCTACTCAAAAAAATCCTGTTTGGAACAGTGCAATAATTACTAAGGCTCAAAAAGGAGCAAGGACTGGGTATTACTGTGCTTAAGTATCCATTATAGCTCTTTCTGGGAGCTCGGCATTTTATGCCGATCTAAGCTGGCAATGTTACAGTTTTGCTCACTCTGCCCAACAAAGTGTTCTCACTGCCTCCTCGGGGCCAGAACTGGCATTTGTCTGATCCTTTGGAGAGCTGGTTGAGTGAGTTAAACGAGCAGAATATTAACTGTATGTCATCTTTTTGCTGGCTTAACTCCCTACAGCGGCTTTTTATCGACAGACCACCAGGATAAATCTAGGCAGCCTAAAATTAATGTGCCGTAGTAGCTGGTGTTAGAACTCCTGTCTCCTCCAGGTTTCAAAAATGTTTGACCGACACTGAACAAATAGTAATTACTTGATCCATACACTTACTCAGTATTTCCTTACTCATTTTTTTATATTAAAATTTATACTAATACGAATTGCACATCGACACATAAAAATCATTAATTGTAATCTCAAATCAGGATCACACAATATAAACCTAAATGTAAAACAAACAATTGAAATTCTGTGTGATACCAGTGAGACAACTGCAACTTCTAGGAAAAGAATTAAGAACCTACTGTCAAAGTAGCACGAAACAAGCGGTGTATTGGCACCAAACACCTTTGTGGCCGACTCCTTCGTTTTGTCTGTACTTTTCCCCTCTCCATCATCCATACTGGTGTCTGCTCCCTAAAGTTAGAAATAAAAAGTCCCTGAATGTGACTCAGAATAAACTTGATAAAAGTGTGAGTGTATACTGGTTTCAATCACTCCTCCAGGTCAGGGAGGATTTTAAATTCCTTTATTAATGTACTTTAAAAGATCTTTACTAATGCAGAAGTCATTCCTTGTTGTCATTGAAGCTGAAAAAAAAATCAGATCTAGCCATTTCAACTTATTTGGGAGAATGTCTTGTTTTTGAAGATGCACTGGCTACTGGCTATCAGCTCTTGCTGAAGAGGAGGTTACAGGTCCTCTCTTTTGTCCCCCTGCACAGATCTGCACTAGCCTTTATCCTAGGAGTAATCAGAAGAGAAACTGAGGCAAGAATTTTAAAACTGTGGGACCAAAATACATGGAGACAGAAAATGAAACATGGGATGATAGCAAAAAAGATAATCAAGCTAAGAAAAAAAAGCAATCTCCTTAATGCTGTACAAACTCTGAGTAAGTAGCTCAGGAAAGTGGAGTAGCCTTCTCACAGCACTCTGTTTTACATCATTCTGGTGAACAGAGCTTAACTAGTTAAGTCTGAAACCTTGAGAAATAATTATATGATCTGACCATCTACCTGTGATTTATGTCATTCTAGCTTCTCAGATGCTTTGCTATTTTTTCCTCTGTTATTTTATACAGGCAAGTAATAATCAAGGACAGCTATTTCAGTGCCTGCTGTTTCTACTGCTAATGTTAATATAGCTGAATTATATGCATGAACAGAGTGATCTGTCCTTTCATTTTATTCACAGAAAGCTCATGTAGTATTTTGGCCTTTTGCTTTAAATCTCACACAGTAATAAAAAGAATTTAAAGAATCAAGGATTGCAAGAGTTTGAGTAGATACTTTAATAGTCCCTTTCAGACTTCAAATGATTTAAGTAATATAAACTATACTAGTTCCTCAGTTGCATATCAGCCTAACCATTTAGGAATTATAGTAGCTTATTGGTGTAAATTAAAAGGTTGAATTTTTTAATGACTTGATATGCTGCACCTTACCAAAGCACCTTCAAGTTTGAAGATGGCTGCTGCACCGTGTGTCTCCGAGGGAGCCATTTTTCGTCTCCACCGTCTTCGACGGAAAGTATCAGAACTGCGTTGTTTCCAGTGAAATTTCCAGCCAATCAAGGAAGCATATTCCCAGCCTTCTTGGTCTTCATATGATAGCATTCCCTGGTAATCACAAAACCAGTTTATCGACAGCAGTATATAAATGTCATGAAATAAAATCTGCTATTGTCCTAGCAAGGCATAATAATTCCTTCCTACGGAAGTGGGAAATGTTAATTTACAAAAAGACAAAAGGAATAAAAAGAAAAAAACAACACATTTACTTAAGAGTAGAGTGTTTTTGGCAGTCGATTTCTTTCCTCAGGAAATCGATGATATCAGGTAGATAAAAAAACGAAACAAACTCTTACCATGTGTAAGAAATAAAATCTGTGACTACCTGTCTCTCCTACCTACCCTTCCTGTTGTTACTGTTTGAGTTGGATCCCTCCTGCGCTTTCGCACCAGCCTTCGGCGTCGATGCGTATGATACATTTTCTCTGCAGCTACCCAAGACTTTGGTTTAGTGTCTGGAGGAATCGTGATTCCATATTCCCATCCTGAAACAGAATTGATAGATAGTGTACTTTCAAGAGCACGTGTAAGATACAAATAAGAAAAGCATGCTTAACTACACAAGGGATAAAGTTTTAATCACAGAACGCTATTTAATATTGTAAAACCTAAATGCCCGATCATTTTCTAAAACTGATAGTATTTTATGATGATGTTACACACGACAATAAACATTTCAAAATTGTAACATATACATTTTAAGTTATTTTCTTTGCATTCTTGTTTTTTTCTTGTTACTTTATTTTGGCTGTACGTGTTATAATGCAGTTGGCAGGTATCTAGGGCTCAGACTTGTACTCGGACAGCTAACGTACATCATCTCAGATGATGAGATTTTCTCTCTAGTAGGCACTTTGGGTACATTTATTTCTCATACTGTGCAGAATACTGCTCCCTTTTGATTCAAAGGAGATGTACTGAGAGTTCTGAGTTTGATGGAGGAGTGAGTAAAACAGGAATAGAAGCAATGAGCATTTACTCAGTGTCATTTTATGTGATTCATCCACTGGAACTTAAACATTTCCTAGATGTTCCCCCACAGGGCACCCAGGATCATGCTTAGGACATAGCAACACTCCTGGAAGGAATCCTTCTACCGTACAGACTGCAAGACTGCCCTAATAATCAGGACATTAACAGTAAAGCTTACCATGCTCATCCACTGCTCTATTTAAATCAGATTTCCAAGCGTCATCTTCCCACATCCATCCAAGAGGACATGTAAACTCACGCGGAGGTGGAGCTTTTTCTCCGTTCTTTTATGTGAGAAAATCAGAACAGATGTGTGCCTTAACAGATGAGACACATTGTGCAGCAAATCCCAGAGCTTTTCCTCTTCTATCTCCCTGCCCTGCCCCGGTGAAAAATAGTAGTCATAGCCTTACCACATCTGTGTAACTCTCTTCAGCTGCTTTCCATTCCCCTCCAGGATAGCGGCTCTCATTTTCATACACTTCATCAGTGAACTCAGTGTGACCAGCATCAGCTTCAGTCAACAAACTGCAGAGCAATACAGTGGTGAACTAAAGGTCTCTTAATAAGCTACCAGAAACACAGAAGCAATGAATAGAGTGCACATACGTGCTGAAGTCTGTGGAGTTCAACAGTAGTAGCAGCAATAGGAGAATCAGTACTGATAAAAATAAGCAATTAGCAGGAGAGTTTTAACTGCTGATCTGCTTTGAACGCTTTTCTTTTAAACAGAAAAACACTGCATGTATTCAAATGTAAGAGAAAAAAAAAAAAGTGCATGACATAGCTCTATGCAGCTGTAATTTTTTTTTTGTCTAGGTATGCACTAAAATTTGGCAGTGTTAATTTTGTTATCTTTCTGCTATTGACAAGTAATAATTTGTCTAATATTTTTCTAATTTGCAATAAAATAAATACAATAGCAAAGTAATGCTGACAAAAAAAAAAAATCAGTAGCATAATTTCCAGTTTTGATTAATAGGATTTAAGACAACACTGAAATATGTTCTGAAATGCTATCTGCTGTTTCAAATAAAGTCATTATTTTCCATTAGGAACAAGTATGAGATACAAACATATTCATGCATTTTAACAGCGTCTTTTTTCCATTTTCTGAGAAATTGTCACCTTTTTTTTTTTTTTTCCTATCGGATTATTCATTGAAATTATAGGAAAATAAACTTATCCATTCATACTTGTAAACTTACAAATTTTAATATAGATAAGTAGCATTTTTCTTGCAGAACTTTTCTATAGCAACAGTCCTGTGTTTTTCTTACCACCAGAGCACAGCAATGAAAATCTGGACTGTTGACCTCAGCAAATTCAGTGGGGCTAAGGGTTTTGTCACTGGCACAAGCCAGCTGAAAATGTATAATTCTGTGAACACACGCAGTTATGCGGTTACAAAATTTTCACAGGTTGAAATTGAATGTTTAAAATTAGTTTAAAATTGTTTTCTTAGCCAAGAAAACAAAAAGAGAGGAGCATTTCCCCTACATTTTGAGATTTAAAAAAAAAATTTTACTTCCATAGAAATAATAGGTAAATACATTAAAAAAAAAGAAATCCAACCTTCTTTCAGGATCAACCATCCATTCTCCTTCCCACTCCCAGCCCTTTGGGGGTAGGAAATATTCTCTTTTCAGTTTGATTTTTCCTGTGACATCAGAAAACTTGTGGCGGCCAACAAGTCCTGAGGTGCCCCACTTCCCAAAAAGAAGAGCCTGATTTTCATACTGTTTGAAAAGGAAGAATAAAACAGTATTTTACACCAATTAAAAGCTTCTATAGGGAAAAAGCAATATTTATGTAATTGTTACAGTTTATTCTACTATAAGTTTCCTTTCTCTGAGCTTAGATGTCTTTTCACATACTCCCTTCCCACATGAGTCTGCAGTGTCATTGCTCCTCAGCTGCTTTCCCTCCTCTTCTCCTCTGCTCTGTGGTAAACAGTGATCCCACTGTGAACATGCACCATCTCCTCAGTTCAGTGCCTCCCTACTTCTGCAGTCAAACTTCCTCCTCACTAAAGCCTCTGTAAGTAAAAATCCATTAAACTGTTAAAAAAACAGCTTCTTCTGTTCTCTCTTTTTTATCTCAGATTGCTTGTTCACAATGGTTTCTTCTGTAATATGTAAAACTGATCTATAGTCTTATCCTGGAAGCTACCGGACACACAGCTCTGATGTCTGTCCAGTTTATATCGGTGTATTTCTCCCCATGCTAAGGGGATTATCCCTGTTTTAAGATGGTCTTTTCTTCTCTGTTATATTCCTTATTCCTATAGAGTTGTTGAATTGATGTACATGGAAGGAAAATGAGATATTCCATAGTCTCTCAAACTATATGCTTAAGAAATAATTGTTTTGAACATCCACTGACTATTTTAAATGATTTGAAATAGTCAATGGATGTTCAAAGCATCACTGAATATTTAACCATAGCTGCAATGGTGACACAAACGCCTGTAAAAGTGTCTTGTGTTGTTAACTATTACACTGATACTGCATTACATGTGCCATTTGGGCATTATATATGTGCGCTACATGTGCGCTTGGTGATGGGGTATGTAAGAGATGTATGCAATTTTCATCATCATGAGAATGAAAGGACTTTTGGAATTAGACCAGATCTCCACTAGAGCATGCTCCTGGACTATTTCAGGTATTTTAAAGTCATTTTTCTTTGTTAACTCTTACTGTACATTGCCACATAGACTTTAGTCAGTGAATTTACTCATTCTGACGAGTTTTTCTGTGACAGTTAAGTTTCTGTAAATTTTTGCTACTCCCACAAAGGAGCCATTATTAAACAAAACTAGTTGTAAACATGTATCATTTGTAAAAAGTGAAAAAGCAATTAAAATAAAACAGTTCTTCACATGCCAAAACATAATGGCCCCAATCTTAATTACACCGATAAAAATCTAAAGTAAGTGCCTTAAAATCACTGGAATTATCCAGATTTTTACTTGACTAACCAGTTCAGGACCTGGTGTGAAGTTCATCCAGTAGGTACAACGGACTTGACATAATTGCCTTGAATGGGGTCTGCTTGTTTCAGCACAGACCATGCCTACAGTGCTCTAAGCACTCTCTCCCTTCTGCATGCAAAAAAATTCAGAAGAGCTCCAGTTTCAGTGAATTCTTAAAATGCACATCCAAACTTAAGGAAGTCATAATAGACATACCATTTCTGCAAAAACACTGAACGTTCCCTCTGCAAAGCTATTGAACTTCTTTTCAACTGCACTCAGCCCAAGCCAAATGTTAATTCGCAGCTCCACAGGTATTTTGCTGTCTTTCGTCTTGTCCTGGGGGTACTAAGACATACAAAAAGGGATACATAACACAGAATACTTCTTTATGTTATACAGGTATTGTAAATTCCTAGTAATAAACACATAATAATACAAAGATGTGAGAAGTAATATATGGTTTATTTATATATCATTGCATTTTCTCAAAAGCCAGTAACAGAACAGCCCAGGAGGAAAACATTCTTTAAATGCTACCTGCCTGTGACATGCAAAAAACATACACAGCAACAGCAGTAGTATCACAGAATCACAGCATGGTTGAGGTTGGAAGGGACGTCTAGAGATCATCTAGTCCAGCCTCCCTGCTCAGGCAGGGACATCTAG
Organism: Nothocercus julius; assembly: GCA_013398735.1. Classification (NCBI taxonomy): domain Eukaryota; kingdom Metazoa; phylum Chordata; class Aves; order Tinamiformes; family Tinamidae; genus Nothocercus; species Nothocercus julius. The sequence goes on from VZSV01000048.1 coordinate 2,169,374, forward strand.
AGCACAAGAGCATTATCCCTCTTCCCATTTATCCTCTCCCAAGTTTTATCCACTAATGAGTTTGCAATTATGACAAAACCGTATAATTTCAATATTGATGTTATTGTTTCTTGAAAAGAGAGTCTGAAAACACATATGTTAGAGTGTTTCAGTAGCTAAGAAGCAATGTCTGATGACATATATGTCTCTGATAAAAGGGTCTTCATAAAAATACCAGCTTAGCTGCATGGAGTCATTAGCCTGTGTAAGAACAATAGTACCTGACAAACCATGTATAATACTATTTATGTTCTACATTGCCTTATACCACTTGATACAAATTTAAGTGGAGAAGGGCACTCTCATTCAAGAGTAAAACTTAATGCAGAGAGATACTAGGGAACTTCTGCAAATAGTTTCCATGCAAGGAAAATATCCAAAACTTTAAATGGTTTTCTGGAACTTCCAAATTATTCTAATTCTTCCCTCAGAAAGTTTGCATTCACATCCATCCCCGAAGCACCAATGCCAACAACACCGTAAGGGTCATATCACAATTCAGAGCTCTTCAAAGGAGCCTGCAGGTTAGGGAGTAATGTTCATTCTAACTCTTAATTATAATGAGGTTTACATTATAATTTCTGTGATACTTTGGCGTAACTAAATGCAGGTGGCTTTTCACACCTCATTGTTTAGACTTTGCTTGCATGTCACATGTTTAGAGAGCATCTCTCTAACAGTTACATGATGATATTATTTACAGTACCTTTAAGAAGATTGTTTGGGTTTTTCCACAGTATTTACCAGATGATTCGGGGCTTGTGGTGGAATAGAGCACTTGGTGTGCAGGAACACGAGCATAAGCCAGCCTCTTCTCCCCACGGATCATCCATATGATCACATCAGGCATGCTGTTTTGTGGCTGCGGATTTTCAGTGAGGGAGAAAGTAAGTTAAAAATCAGTAATTAATAGAATGCTAAGCTTAGATAACAGAAACATTCAACAGGTACGTTAAAGGACTTATCATTTAGCATTAATAATAATGATTTTTTGATAATTGTTTTGCTTTGCAATAAGACAATAATCTCTGAAATAATCATTAAAGTTACTCTTAAACTTATTGGAAAGTTAGTAGTAGTTATAAAAAGACCTGGTTCCTGCACCTCTGGCAAAATTTCTATAAATGCTTTGAATCTCATTTTACTTACAGTGACAGCACATTACAGGTAAATAATCGTAAGGCTTTTAGCAGTAGATGGAAGCAGCCTACTAGCTTTTTGTGGATTTGTGCACACCTCTGTGTGCTAACTGCAAGTCTTCCAAATCAACTGCCATTTTTTGAATCTGATTTTTCAAAACAAAAGTTTATAAAGAAAGATAAAAATTTCTAAAGTCTTGTGCAAACCAATCATGAGAAAGAATAACCCAGGTAAATTGCTGAAAATTAACAAACAAAATTCAGAAAAACATACACATCAACTCTGTTACAAGCTGATTCCTATGACTCATTGGGCACAGAAGTACTAAATACATCCTGCATTCCCATGGTAACTTGTAATTCTGAAAAAAATAAAAGACAAAATACTGCTCCTTGCATAGATTACAATATATTGTATGAATCACAGTCTGATTATCTCCCAATCTAAATTCTCTTTAAAGTCAGCTACTAAATAAAACACTATTTATATAAATCCTAAACATATTTACAGACAGCAACATGTTTCCTTACACAGCAAGAGTAGATATTGCTTGATCAGCAGTGGACATTAGACATGTATTTCTAAACTTATTTCTACATATTATTGGTACCGGACAGTACAAACCTCTTCACTCAGCTGAAGTAATTTATCCAACCAATCCTCAATTTCTGTCAGAGTGGCTTTCACGTCAGTAGCTTCATTTCTCATCTTTGTTGCTGCTTCTCCAATCTGCTTGAGAGACTTGAGGCGCAATTTTTCTATCTGAGTGTCAAGGACTGTTATATTAGATTTGCCTTCTATGAGGGGAAATGGTTTACTGAAAAGAAAGCAGTTACTGTGGTTAGAAAATTAAGTAGATATTATCTGGCCACATACTAAATGTTCACATGTGTAAAATGGCAACAGATTAAGTGCTATTACTTGTTGTGATCTAAATCCCCCAGAAGAGTGCTATAGCACCTATTCCTGCACAGATTTCCAACAAGGTTATTACAACAAGGGCAAGGCTGTGCTTTTATAGGAAGCACCAGTATAAAACTGCTTGAGGTATACATTATCAAATTATTGCTACAAAATCCATTTTCCTATATTTGTATTAGAAAGTTATCTCAGAACTTCTATCTGAAATAGAACGTATTTCAGAACGTCTCCTTTCTTTCATTGGAAACTGTAGCTTGACAGAAACTCACCAAGCAAACACAGCTTGTATCCACGATGAGACCTAAACAAACCCCTTCATCGAAAATGGAAAAAGTCTTCCATTTCCAAAAAGTCTTAAAAGAAATCTGTGACTTACCAGAACTTGGCAAGTCACCAGAGGGCACAGTGACTATTCAGCAGCACGAGGAAATGCAGAAAAGCACTGCAGTAGGGTGCAGGGGAAAAAGTGGCTTTTGGAGTTCTTAGGGGTTTTAGAAAAAGCCAGCTATTTGGGGACCAATTACCAATTATTACTTTAACAGAGTTTCCCTTAAAAAGATACTGGAAAAAAATTTCAAACATTTTCCATAGGCACTGCCAAGTTTGAAAACTCTCTTTTTTTCCCCTCCCCAATCGGAATCCATGTACTTCTAACAGTTCTGACTTTGCAAAACCTTAATAGTGTCTGTTGTACTACTGTTCAACTGACCTGAACGCACTCAGGGTAGCAGATAGATTCCAGAAGGTTGACACGTTTTAAGCCTCTCAAATGCCTAGCCATTTACAATTTTACATAGCAAGGAAAATCATTTGGCAAATTCAACATAGTGAATTACGTTCTTGACAAAGATTTCATGACTTTCCTTTTGTACAAGCAGTCTGCAACAACCAATGCAACAACCAAGTGGTCTGCAACAACAAAATGCCTGCAACAACAGGAAACTAATCTGGTTGATATAACTAAGTGCTACTGCTCCATAACTGTTAAGTGATAAAATACCTAAGAGAACAATGGAACAAATGAAAAAAAAAACAGCTCAGATGTGTGTCAGAGGACAAGCTGATAAAACCAACACAAAGTTCCTGCAATTCCTAGATATTTCCATGTGGCAATTTACCCTTCACCTTTTGCTGTCATAACATATGACTGTTCACTCTTTTTTTTTTTCCTTTTTTCTGTGTTCCACGCAGCAACAGGCACATCATTAAGTTACCAGTTTATATTTTGGCATAAACTTTCTATCATTTGTTGTTTTTCTTAATATATACTGATCTGCATTGCGTTCACTATTAGCTCTAAAACTTGATGAAGTTGTTCTCTCCTTTTATGTTTTATTATTTCTTTAATGGATAATAACAATTCTCTCTTGTTTTTCCCTTGGCCTTCCCTTTCCATGTGTTACTTCATCATCCACTTCTTTAGTGATTTTCAGGCTTCTTCTGCCTCAATCTCTCCTGTCTATTAAAGCCTCTTAAAGCCATTGCTTCTTCCCTATTCAGAATTTTTTCTCGTTCAGTACCCCAAGTGCTGATTCCTACTGCCTTCTCTGAACACTTCCATGCAGACAGATATACTGACCAAAGGGTCACGAAGAAAAGTCATGTTTATGGCCCTAACTCAAAACAGCTTATTGAGGAAATCTAGAGAAGCTAAGATGGGAGAAAAGCATCAGAGATCAAAATAAATAAATAAACCGAATTTTCAGAACAGTTCTGTCTTTTTGTTCTTTCCCCCCCCAAAAGAGATGCTGTTTCTTTGCTGTTGATGACTGAAATAAAGCAGAATTACACAGCTAGACATACGACTTCATGGTAACTTTCATGCTGTCCTATTGCTTTGAGAGACTTGGAATTCTACTTTTCAGGTACACTCAAAGGTAGTGAGTTATACAGTTCTCAGAATTTGTTTTTTGGCTTAGTTAAGGCAACAAGAAGATTGTGAGCAGAGATATAATAAGGTAAGAGATTAAAAAAAAAAGGCATTTTTACCTTATGTCTTCTGTGAGTTCATCAATCAGCTTCAACCACATCTCAGCTAATCGGTTTTCAGAAATTTTGGCATGCATTCCTGATTTTACGGTGGCTATATTGTATTGCTGAAGAATTTAAAATAAAAGTATTTGTACTTCTAAACTTTCACTGTGGCATTATGGGCAGTACAAGTTTTAAGATTTTATTTAATCCTTTTTATATGTATACATATGTTTATATTTATTAAAAAAAGAAAAAACAAAAATGCTCCAGTGTTCATACTTGACTCCTATTTAGCAGAACTCCGCCACACTGTGTTCAGTAACACAGGATACTGCACCCAAGCTCCAACTCACACACATGGCTACAGACTTGAGGAGCCCCTAGCCAACGCTGAGGAATCCTGCAGGGGGAGCTCCCCGCAGATCCCAGCGTGAGCACGCTGCGCTTTGCCACAACACACACCTCTGATTGGCAGTGCCATTTCTCTCACTGATCTGTGTTTATTTTGAACAGAACCAAAGCAGGCATCAGAATCTAGTTCCAGTATTTGCTCAAATGTCACTTTCCATTACACCTCTAAATAAATAAATGAATAAATAAATAAGCAAAAGAAGGCTCTAGGCAGCTTACCAGTCTCTCAGCCATGTTTAAGATGATGTTCACAGCGTCTAGTCTATGACTTATGTCCTCCCAAAAGGAAGTCAGTGTTACAACTGGCTTTGTGTTTGCCCATGGCAAGTAGTAATAACAGTTACCTGGTGGGAAACATTCCTGACATAAGAGCTAGAATCTGCGTCAGGAATACATACTGTATACTGCACAAGCAGCAGTATATTTACTTCATTTACATACAATAGTACATGAAAAAGACAGATATCCCAAAATTATCATGGAATTTGTATTTTTCAGGCACAGTGGAGGGCAAGCTTTTACCTCAAATTGCTTCAAAATCCAATAGCCTTTTTTTTTTTTTTTTTAAGTTATCTGTTAATATTTTAATTATTCTCTCAAATAATATATTGATATCTACAGCACATTAATATAAGCATTTCTGTGAAATATTCCAGAGTAAAACCAGATTACTTAATTTAATATGCAGAAAAAAAAACTTTTTTTTGCAATTAGTTTGCAATTAAGTAAAATTTAAGCCAAGATATACCTTCCCATGACCTAGTCACGGTAAAATATATTCTCTAGGATATATTTTATTCCTCTAGGTTGTCAAACCGTTTGTAAAAATTTTTTAAAACAGAGTGTTCAAAGAGTATTTTCTGATTTTAAGCCCTTGTTCTCAGACACCTGTAAATTACTATGTTTTTTATGCTTGTCACTTTTCCTGTGCATAATCAACAGGCCTCAGTAAATTCTGTGCAAACTGTTTTAATAACCTCAGAAAGTCTTGAGAGCGTGATTTACATAAATATAACATTGCATCAACAGTTTGCAAAAGCCACACATTATTTTCTGTTCTATTTTCAGTGATTTTCAGGGAAGCCAGTTGCCATTCTAAAATTATTCTAAATATTAATATTATTCTATTCTAAATATTAATTCTATTCTAAATATTCTGCACTTCCAAAGGAGTGTTTTGCATGAATTCAGCCCCATAATGGCAACATCCTTACCATCAAATACAGCACGACTGTACTGAGTGGTTGATGCCAAGGGCTTACAGGTGGTGTCGAATTTGTTGCCATAGTTACCGATGCTCACTTCGAACTGGATGGGCTCCCCAGTGTCTTGTAACATGGTAGCGGAGTGAAACACCGCGGCCAGGCTGAACTTCCGTCTGCGCTGGTATTTCTACAAAAAAAAACTTTCAGTTTATTTAAATACTTACAATATAGTATCCACAAGTATAGAGAAGAGTAGTAATTTCTCAAGGGAAATAATTCTAAGTTTTTTCTAATTTCCGACTGCTGCAAGCAAAAAAGATATATACACATGCATTCATATGTCTATAATAAATTACTGTATTTGATAATATGAAAATATCTTAAATTAGTATTTCATGCTGCCAGGGTATGACATTTTTGGAGGCACACCATCAAAAACTAGACCTTTTAATTGTCAGATTCAATTAATCTGATTTAGTTGGTCATGTCATTATCCAATAACTACCACACCAAGCCCATCTCCGTTATTGATAGTGACAGTAAAGCAGGGACTTACCTCCACAACCAGCACATCATCACTAGGAATCATCTCTAACTTTTTATTAACAGGCTTGCTGTCAAGTACTGTAGACAGTTCAACCAGAATTCTCCCTCTATATGCAACTCCTTCTCCCTGAAACACGACACATTCAGTCCAATTTAATAACCTTTCTTCTAAATAATATACTCTTTTTTTCAGCACCACATGCTTCTGACTCCTCTGAAGTCTTCTAAAAACTTCTGTGGAAGCATGTATCAACGTATTTCAACAGATAGAATCATAGAATGCTTAAGGTTGGAAGGGACCTCTAGAGATCATCTAGTCCAATCCCCCTGCACACGCAGGGTCACCTAGAGCATATGGCTCAGGACTGCGTCCAAGCGGGTTTGGAAGATCTCCAGAGAAGGAGACTCCACAACCTCTCTGGACAACCTGTTCCAGTGCTCTGGCACCCTCACTGTCAAGAAATTTTTCCTTAAGTTCCTGTGGAACTTTTGGTGCCTCAGTTTGTTGCCATTTCCTCTAGTCCTATCAGTGGCCACCACTGAGAAGAGGCTGCCCCATCCTCCTCACTGCCTCCCTTGAGGTACTTAGAGAGGAGATGGTGAAACATAGTTATGGCTTATATTTCAAAAATGGAAAAATAGTAATTGGTGTTAATACCAGAAGTCAAAAAAAAATTAAAAGAAAAGGGAAATAGGAAGTACAAATGCATGCAAAGATGCAAATGAAAATGTTGTGATATTTTCTGATTAATCACAAATTATTATTTAAAAAGCTATACCCTAAACAGTTTAGTATGAAACAAATAAATAGGAAAAATGAATGAATTAATTATTGATTTAAAATAATTTCGATCAAGCTCTTTATCAAAGGTAACAAAAAGAGGATACTGACCTTTCCAAGGTTTAATTCATCGTATGGGTCTGGGAATCCAGTGTATTCTCTTGGACTTCCATAAAAGTTTAGGTAACATGGCCCAAATGTTGGTAAAAAGCCTACTTCTGTGTCCCCTGTGCTTGCTAACAGAAAAACATCCCCATGAGAAACCTTGTTAATTACCATTCTGAGTCAGGAGAGCCATTAACATCACTAACAGCTAATATCTAGTGTTTATTCTACTGGTCTTAAATAAAAGGTAAGAACACCTTAGTCTGTGGGTATACCACATGAATGAATAAGTAGTTATACCACTGACTATATTTGTTCTGAGTCTTTGTTGTAAAATACTTACTAGGGACTACTTCAGACAGAAAACAAGAAAAAAAAAAAGAACTTTTATTTTTACTCAACAAGTACAATTTTACAATTTGCCAATGTTTCAAGAAGTCAAACTAAAAAAAAAGAGTAAGAAAAATCTACAATTTTGTCTGTTTTAGTATCTGAGCTAGGAAATTACATATCAAACCTGCTACTGCTTAAGATATCCAAGAAACTGAAGGATAACAACAAGGGAAATATCCCCAACTTTGCATTTTTGCATGATGTTCTATTTTAAGTACAAACATGCATATATAGAATCCTTGTTTGCATTACTATTATCATTTGCTTTGTATACATGCCTTGCAAATTTATTAGACTAAACGAGATTCCAATGAATATGACTAAAAAGAAACAGCTTTTTTTAGAGCTAATTAAAAACTAGACTTGAGGGTAAGTTATTTGTCCTTTTAGTAACAATCATGCTCTAAAAAGATGCTAAGACTATTGCTTGATAAATATTGTGAGTGGTACAAAGAGATATAGAACAACGTAAGCAACAAAAAAGACACACACACAAAAGAAATCCCTGCATAGTCCTGAGCCACCAGAAAAAATTCCAAATCCTTTTTCTTGCTGTACCCCCAGCTTTCACCTTTGATCAAATCATCCTGGTGTAAAACAGATCAGAAACAGGTTCTGCATCTCACATTTATTTAGGGCAATCTGCATAACAGAAACGGATGCATTTACCACAGAAAAGGATGGTTGATACAGGGAAAGGGGAAATACATGTGTAAGCCTTGTATGACTGCCAAAGTGACTACTTTGGCCCACTGATACATATAGGTTAAAGAAAAAACAAAAAAACAAGTATGCAGTATCTTGATATAATTTCCTGTCAAAACAAGTTAAATTGTATCAGATTTATGGAATATGTAGTTTTCCCTCTTGTGCTTTGATCTTTTTTAATTTTTTTTTTTAATTTGAATTGGAATCTGATCAAAATTTGAATCAAAACGAATTCAGACTCTTGTTGGGATACCATCCACTTTTTTTTTTTTTTTTTTTTTTTTTTAAGTTCTAACACTGAACAGGTGTTAGAATTATTACATCTTGTTACAGCTAAATATAGGCCAGATTTAATGTACGGATCTGTACGCTGAATTAACATGTTTGTTGGCAGAAATGCCTTCATAAACCACTCATTTAAAGAATTCTGTTCATATTTGAATTGCTTATATTTTAAATTCCATTGTTTATTTTTAAGAAACACATTGCTGTGTATTCAGCAATCACATATTGCCAAAAGTGATTCTGAAAAAGTATTTCAGCCTTTAACTTATATTACTTCACTATGAAAGAAAGATAGTAAACATAGTATTTGGGTGGATGAATGAGTTTCAGCTCCAATCGTAATTATTTCTCACTCCATAGGATGTTCACCATAAAAACTGTCAAAACCAGATTTCAACCCTGATGATTTATAAAAAGTCACCTCTCTAGCTTTTAACAGAATCAGTTTTCATTATTCAGAATTTATTTGTACAGCTAGTTAAGCATAAGCAATACAGCCACTACTTGCTTTAGTCAGTTATTTACTTCTACAAAGCTCTGCAGCAGCACACATAGTTGGGATCTCACAACTAAGCTAAAAATCACAAGCCACTGTTAGACATTTTATATCTGAAGCAACTGCATGCTCAATGCTAAAACACAGCCTTAAGCACCAAACAGAAATATTTTCAAAACAGTGCCAAAACTGTTATATACGGTGGGTCATGTTTAATACTCTTTAATCATAAAGGTGCCGTTTTTCAGGCTTTTTTTTTTTTTTTTTTAATATTTTCAAGATAATGGATTTTGTTGGACAATTTTTCTGTTTGGGCAATGGAAAGCAAAATCAGTAACAAATCAAGAGGTAAACCTTCATATGATGAAGCCCCAGTTCCCGAAGATGAAAATTCTATATTACGAAACGAGAAGAGGTTACATGACAATAATAGCATCTTAAAAACAAATACATCAGAGCCATTTGCTTTAGAAATAAAACTGAAAGTCTGAAAAATATGAGGTTTCACATTGTCTGCAATTTTGCTTTGTGATTAAAATAGGCCAGTATTACTCTTCAGTCCGAGCCTGACATAAAAGACACTGTTTTGATGCTGCTGTTTCAAATTCTTTGTACAGTCCTTCTCCATCCAAAATAAAATTTCAAATTTCAAATAAACTATTTTAAAATCTTAAGAATATTTAAGAAAACCACTACACTTCAGTCCTTTCCTTTCCAGTTCTTTGGAAACTACAAGCTTCAGGAGGTCTGTGATCCTAAGTATTGTCCACTGACAGTATTTCAGTAGTCATGAAAAAGCAGGGTAGGATCATATCAGTTACTTTGCACCCAGGTTTGAAGTGTAGATGTGCTGTGATTCAGGTGCAGTCAGGTCACACACTTATGGGTAGCACAAGGATTTCCTCAGAGCAGAACTACCCTAAGAGATTAGCCCTTCTGTCTTTTATTCCCCTTTATCTTTTTCTGTAACCCTTGTTTTTACCTCTGCTTGCACAAGAGCATTATATGAAAGGAATGTTTGCCAAAAGTCTTAGTTTCAAGGAGCAGTACTTGAGGACTGGGTTATAAGCTTTAAATTTACATTGCTTGACTGAAACTGCCTGAGGAGAACTTAAGTACTTGCTCAAGCCATTGCAGGACTGAAGCCAACGTAACTTTGTTCTTAAACTCCTGATGTAGCTACCAGTTTATAAACAAACTCATCCATTCTCAGGCAACACTACATAATAATAAAAATTTCATAAACACAAAAATAAACAGAAAAATACTTAGAATTCGCATCATAGAAATAGTTTTGAGACAGTTTTCCTCAAGCTAATGTAAGGAATGAAATGCTAAGCACGCTTAAGTACGAACTGGTATGATTCTTTACGGACACTTGATATGCCATACAATGTTCATAAATTTTTTTTTTTTTTTTTTTTTCTGGCAAAGAAACACAGGATCCCTGGCATAGAGCTGATTCAATTATATGAGACCTAGCTATAAAAAGAAGATGAGATTATAGACACAGATAACAAAGAAATTATAAAGAAAAGCATTCACAACATTATAACATTATTATATGTAGTTGGAAATTGATCTTTATTTTGTATTGTGGTAACGTTAGAAGAAAAATGCCTTTTACGACACTGTAAAGAAAAGTTTTATTACAAAGATACTTGCTGATAGGGACAATATCCAGAGTAATTAAATTTGCTTTCTTGCTGTTAGAATCAGATTAGCTCTTTAGCTTTTCCTTAAAAACATAATTTATTAAGATGATCAAAATAAGTGTTCCCTGGAGCTCTCGTGCAATGACACATAGTGCCCATTTCTTGTAAGCTACTGATCTAAGCAATGATTGATCCAAGTTTCCCCGGCATCTGGAAGCTGTTGGACTGTATAGAGGAAATGCCATTTTTTCACAGGCATATGTACTGAGCACATATGGGAACAGTTCTATATAGTTCCTGCAGGCTAACTACTCAGGAACAGTCCCTTGCTTTTAGGGTCACTCCTTAGAGATGCACTCAAAGTGGTACAAGAAGCCTCGGCTCCTAGTGCTCAAAGATGCTGTGACTATGAAAGAGTAACCTCCAAATTGTTTTAAATTAATGTCTTACTAAGAATCTTAATAAATTTACATATCTTACTCATGATACACTGCAATACCCTACAGTTCTCTGAATTTTGGAAAGAAGTGACTTAGCAATTTAACTGATTAACTTTTAAAATACATAACAGAAATATTTTTAATTAGATACTGGCAATCAAAGTGATACAGTTACAGGTAATTAAAGGGATATCAGTGATGTAATTTAAATGTTAGGATTGTAATACTATGGGACTTCTCAAAATACAGTACTTTTTCTGTGAGTATCACTTTGAAAATACTAGAAATGATCTCTTTGTCAAAGAATTAAGGAACTATAGCAAAACAGGCCTTTTTTTAGAACACTGATACTTGCTATTCCTAATAACACACTAAGCACTAAGTTACATACTGCTGAATAAATTACCTTCAACTTCTCCTCCAGAAGAAGCAATTTTGGAGAGACTTAAGTATGTTGTTCCTACCACATCATTTTTTGTAAGACGATCCCTACAAAAGAAGAAAGATTATTTTAAAATAGAATGCTAACCCTCTTACATAAAAGAAAGATGCAAATGACACTCCAAGTGAGTCTGTATTTTCACATTTTATATCACCTGGATTGTAATACAATCCCCACACAGAAGATGATATCTGGTTACAGAAGTGACTTGTACGTGGAGGAAGTCACCTGAAATACTGAAAAACGCATGTAAAAGGTAGGTAGAATTTCACACTCCAACCTAGAAGCTCTGCTGAAGAGCATCAGATGCATCACTCGAGATGCATCTGAATGCATCAAGAATGTGCAATACAGAACTCTGTGATCCATTCTGCCTTCTGCCCAATACTATGCCTGAGAGGTACAATCAAACCTATAGAACCTGTGGACTACTAGTATTTGGATCATATAAAGCGTATTTTTAGATTTAGATACTGAAAAGTTCCCAACATTACATTAATTTAGGAGACACTGTTGATAAGACCAAGACAAAGATTTGGAGGAGATGTCATTCAAATTTTATTTGAAATTGCAGAAGGGGAATTCAAATAGATTCTTGAATATTAAAGAATTAGTGGGCACAAAACTAAGAAAGCAACCTGACAAATACAAATGTTAGGAACATTATTCCACACTAAGCAGTTTTATTACTCAGTGCTAGCTGCACATTAACAATACTCCGATGTTACACTAATCAGGCCTCTTGTAAAGAGTTCTTTCTTGTAAAGAAATCATACCTACCAAAGGGAGATACTTAAACACTTGCTTAAACACTCTCATGGATCAAGACTAAAAATACCAGTGACTATTCCAGAACTAGACTTTACTCCACTTAGTGTTAACATTATCTTGTCTAAGTGCTTTGATCAAAAGACATAACTCACCAATCAACAACTGCTATCTTTATTTTCTCGCACATTGAGGGAAACTGGAAAAAAGCAATGAGAATAAAATGATTGATTACTTATTTTGCTTCTGTAATGTTAATGCCCTGCGTGCCAAAATGATAGCACTTTTTCACTTCTTTAACAGAAATGAGAAAAAAATCTGACCTTGATTTGAAGACAAATAATTTGATTCCACTCTGGATTAGCATTTTTCTCAATTATATTTGTGCAAACCTTAACAAACAAACAAACAAACAAACAACAACAAAAACACCCATTACATAGCACGTCAAACAGACAAGAAAGAGCAGGTACCAGCTATCAGTTTAGGATAAGTTAGGATAATACTGCTACACTGATCTGCACAGGCTTCAATAATGCCTATTGGAAAAAGATTATAGACAAGTATCTAAACCTGAGACTGGAATTACCTCTGGGAAAAAAGAAACTTGTTATTTTCACTAGCTACAAATAAGGAGCTTCCATACTAGCAGTAATAGATCTCTTGTATCATAAGAGACAAACGAAAAAGGAATAACTTCATTCCAGGTTACTGTATGCAGATTTTGGAGTGGACAAAGCATGTCCTCTATGGGAGGGCCTTTATTCTTTATTTATATGCACTGAAGAGCCCTTATGACAACAAGCAGAAGTCACTTGAATATATAACATAATAAGGGACTGATAATTTTCTTATTTTAAGAAAATAAAATGGCCAGCTACACATGTAGGATGTGCAGCTGGAGTTCTGCTCAGAGTTGGCATTATTCTGAAGAATGTATTAGTCATAAATGTACAAACACTGTTAATCTGTCCAGAAAGGTCTGTACCATCAGTAACATACGGAGATCAGGAACAACAGGTAGGTAAGCAACCTGGCACACACCATTTCCCAGTCTTTCATCATAGGTTTCTTTTATTGGTCACTAGTCCAAGCTTTACACCCATTCTGCTGTACATGACACTTTGTTCTCATCTTATTCAATGAGTTGTAAGGCTAATACTTTAATATTTCCATAATTTCTGCAAGTGTGAAAATGCATATGAATTCTTTTCTCAGGCACTTGATCAGAAAGCAAAAGGTTCAGATGTTTACTACATCACCTTTTTTCCAGCAAAAGAAACTTCCACAAATGGATCCACCAGGTTTTTCTTGTCTGCTTCTCCTCCAAATATTTCCTTGACAGTCTGTGCAAAAGCATCATCCACTGAAGTGAAGTTACATAACAGGTATTAATAGTATTGCCTTTTTTCCCCCAGCCTAAACATGCCATAGCAATCCCACTGATATCAGCAGTTTATAAATCTAAGTAGGGTGAAGCCTAATATGAACAAAGTTCTAAACAGTAAACATTTGCTGGTGAAAATGGAGAACTTAGACTTCAGAGCAAATTAAAGAACACAAATGCTTGTAATATCATAAGGAACATCGACACAGTCCTGAACTTAAAGGAAAGTTTGCATCTGCAAGACAGTATTTGAAAGACTGCAAGCAAGTACCAGTAATGATGGTCTTTTGTAACCACAGATACATGTGAGAAACCACGGTGAGAGGGAACAGAAAGACATATATACCCTGCTAGCAGAAAACGTGCACAGTGTGTAACAAAACAATTGGCTTTTGTCTCTGTAATATGAGACTAGCGTAAGTAAAAACTCATCAAAGTAAAGTCAAAGACCTTACAATCTCGCCTGCCCACTAGGGCTGTTTGCCTTAGAGCTGTAATGCACAACTTAAAGGTCCACAAGTTGTGTAGAGCCTCCTAGGATACAGCCAGTTCCTGCCCACCATGCTTCAGGAGCAGGCTGAAGGTAATACGAAGTGCTCGGCCCTTGCAGCAGCCGCCTGCCCAGTTTTTAGCAGTTCTGTGGCCTTTCCCACATCGTAAATAGTTGTGCCTATGAAGAACTACCGGATTGCTGGAAGGGAACGGCCAGGTGCAGGCTGCCCTCAGCAGTACTATTTATCTGCTACTGTCTAAACGGCATTGGAGAAGAGGGCTGCATGGAACCAGCTGTGTGATAAGGATGACGTGTGCACTGAACATCTGAGCTACACAGGTACAGCGAGCACCTCAAGCACATTTGCAGACCAACTCTACTTCAGTGTAAATTACATGCATGCAAGTTCAGTGACTGGAAAAGGGCTAATGCAGAGGGCCCTTCCTGGCTACTAGAAGCTACATGGCCCACACAGCAAGAAGAGATGAGCATCACTAATCTAACTGATTAGTACTACTCTAACACATTAAATTATTCATTACAAGAGCTAAGCAGGCTCCTTGAGTACTACCAAAGGGCTCGAAATGGACTGCTTAAACCATCACAGAATTATTGGCTCAATCACAATGTTAAGCACACATTGACGCAAGACATTTTATACTCAAGGAATGTTTCTGAATAGCTAGCACAGATATTTCTAATGACAATCAAATTCAGTAATCTGTAAGTATTAAGAGCCACGTACTTTGAGGAATATCCTCAGCTCTGTAGATTTTAAGGAGGAAAGTGACCCATCGAAGTGTAATTCCAGCTGGCAGTAACAGATTGCTTTCCACATCATCGCTTTCATTATCTCTTTCTCTTTTTTCAGCCTGTTGGAAGATACATTGGTATGTAAAAGAAAGACAGGGAGTAATACAAAATTAAGATAATTAGTTAAACTAGTGCTCACAATACCTTTCATGTAGAAGACTGTCACTTTCATTGTGAAGAACAAGATTTTATCATATTATAAAACCACAAAAAATAATTCTACCTAAACTATTTTATTTATATTTTATCTCTTAAGCAGTTAATTATAACAGCCTATTTTAATCACACTTAAAAATCATGATCTAAAAATCTATGATTTTGGCACTCACAGAATAGCAACTTGATGCAATTTCCAAATCCAACTCAATATAAGTATTGTGGTAAGGCATATTAGTGGAAATAGAAAACATCTACCAATCTGATATTTACCAGAACTTACTGTTTCCTCCTTTAAAAATAAATAGGAAATAGAAAAAAAAATCACCACAAATAACTATAAATATCCCTGTGATTTCAAGAATCATGAGCTTTCTTTGTAAGCTTATCTACATCAGGCAGTACTTAAGAGATTCCCAAGTTAATCCTGGAATCTTGGAATCAGTATGTTACCCAGCATGATAAACTATGCTAAAGAGAATTACATATCAGCTTGCATGCAGCACCAGGCTAGTGCAGCTCTACTTCTTTCAAGATCTGGAGAAGCACCTACATGTAGTCAATGAGCGCACACAGAGCTGGTCCAGATGTTGTTCATTGCACAAGATAAGCCAAATAGCTTTTGGGTTAGTCACTTAGCACCTTGAAACCATTTCCAAAGCTAGCCTCACTTTCACATGTTGCTCAAAGAGTATTTTATATAATACTTAATAAATGTTAGGGAGGTACACTAATAAATATCCAGGCAAAAAAGAATAAAGAATTTAAATCAAACTTACTGGTGGCTCATCTCCAGTTCCCAGAACAAACATGCTGACTTTCATATAACCCTTAGATCCTGAATTTGTATCTTCAGGATCACTCAGCAAAAGCCATTTTCTCATGACTGCATGGCCTAAAATGAAACGAACAAAAAAATCTCCAACTGTAATATTTATTATAAAAAGGAAGAAGTCATAAAACCTTAGCCTACTGTTCCAAAAAAACATACCCTTAATCTTAAAATGAATTATTTTAATAATTTATCCTGACTTGGTCTTGACAGCTCATTCAAAGCAAGAAATCTAGCAGTATTAAACATTAATTTTACCAATTCACTGACACAGTTATCAAACATTTTTGCATTATTTTTCATATTTAATATTTTCTTTGTAAAGTCTTTCATACCCAATCTAATATCCATATTTTAGGCACTTGTACTTCATCTGTGAAAGACTGGAAGAAGTTACATACTCACAGATGTTCATAATGAATATTTGAAGCAGCAACCTCAGCTAACTTTCCATTTAACTTTCTTTTCAAACTTTAGAAATTATAGTAAAAATGTTTCACTTCGAGTTTCCAGCTAGGAAAGGAGTTCTGAAGAAACTGTTACTTACCAGGCTCATCATAAATGTAGCCAATGTCAATCTGAAATAAAAATCAAAAAAATTACCTCTGAAAAAACAGCAAAACAGAAAAATGCTATTTGAAAATATTCATGATATCCATATATTCATACGAAAATAACTGGATCTTCTGACTATATTTCATGAATACAGGCTTATTGTATAAACTTACTGCTTTTTGGATTCCATATATCCCTCATTATTTTATGTTCATGCAGGCTCTTCAGATATCTTTTGTTCCTATTTCCTACACAACATCTCATTCTTTAGTTGCAAAAATTAATCTGTTTTTTTTTTAAATGTCCTTTTTTTTTTTTTTTTTTTTTTTTTTTTTTCTTTTATAAAGATGATCAGGGATTTTGTCTCCAATTATGTCAAACCTGGATAAGACTGCACATATACTCCTATTGGATTAACTCTACCAGATTTCAAACATATTAAGGAAGGTAAATATGTTTGTTCACAGCAACTGGGGCTAGTGTTCCCTGCAGGTAAAGGCTGAAGGGGTCATTCTCGAGACAATTACTTTGGGGGTTTTCACCTGGAATGTGTGCCTGAAGGAATAGAAAACCACTGACACGCTATCACCTGCCTGGTGAATGATCAATCCTTCCCAGAGCAATGCAACATTCCCCAGTTCACTAGAAAGTAGATAGAGAGTAAGCTGCAAGGAGCAGAAACAACTAGATTTGTGGTAAAAATTTCATGTGCAGAAGAGCTCCTGGCCACATATACATGATTATGTGAAAAACAGGTCCAGAGGCCACTCAGAATTTACACAGTAAATTTACACACTAAGCAAACACAAAATACTGCGAACACTGATATTAAGAATGACAGGGCATTTCAGAAACCATTACATTTGTCATGTGAATGTTCTGTCTGTATTGCTTTAGGTATAAATACCTTAAATAGGCAGGTGCTTACCTCCAAATATTAACAAACATAAACAAATCATGACAATATTATTGATATAGTCGGAACTACGAGAATTATTTTAGCTAAGAGACTTCTCCATAATCTTTTTTACCTAACAAACTTCTGACCAAAGGAACACTTTCACACACCATTTGAGACTGTATCTTCATTCTACCGTACACATCACTGTTCTGCCTAACAGCAGTCTAATAAAATTTTCTCTTTAGGTGCTGCCTCATACCATAAAACACCCTGCTACCTTCTGAGTAAGAAATTTTATTGTTTGTTTTTTTTTTTCTTGGATCGAAGTTATGTATAAAACAGATTTCCATTAACAATAATTTCCCCCTGAAATAAGGAATTGCTAGCATTTCAAGTAAACCACAATTACGCTAAAGCAGTAAAAACAATTTAAAAAATTTCTTTCATTTTCTTTATTTTAGAAAACATATGAAGTTGGGTCACACCTACCTTAAATTCTCCCATTAGACAGTCTGCTCGTAGAGAATAAGAGTCATACACCTAGATTGAAAGAACAGGAATGTTCCTAAACTTCATAGTAAAATGATCAGACAATGTAATAGGTATTCAGCAACTTTTTTTAAATACGCGCTGTTTTTTTCTTACCCGAATGCTAATTGTTTCATCAAACAATTCTAAAGGAGTCATGTGGACATTGTAGAAAAATATCTGTTAAAGTAAAAACAAAAAATGTCTAAAAAACACAAATTTGAATTCAAAATGATAAACACAAACTCATTCCTCCACTGAAAAGAAAAAAAAAAAATCTGAAAACATTAAGAGGGTTGTGAGGCATGCTTGCTATAATACTTTTAGTTTCTCTGCTTGCTGGATGCTGGATATGACAATTTAGCACATAATTAATAACTAAATTAAAGAAGTTCAGTTCCACATTGACAAAACACAGTCCCACAAGTTCCCTCAGAACCGAGACAGTAGATGTAATTGTGCCGCAAACCTTCAGCACTGCCTTTGCTCTGCACTTCACATTTTGCTCAGGGGAACAACTTCTGGATTTGTAAAGGTGCCCATTCTACAGGATATTCGATCCCAGTCTAGCTCTCTTGCAACTTTTAGAAAGGTCTCATATAGGGCCAATGATAACAGTGGTTTTTATGATTTGCCTATTTGAAATCCAAGCCCACAATAATAAAGCTGATATTCTGACAACACAAATATAGCATTTATATTTGCTTTATTTACAGTATGTACTTTACTAGGTTTGGTCTTTAAGCCCATCAATATCCAAGTTACTACTTCATTTGACAAGAGGGAAGGGTCCATCCTACTCCCTTGTTAGCCTAGTCTGGATACTGAGACTGACTAGAAACCCATTAAATGCAAGGTATAACTGGCTTTCTCCATTTCCATTTTTCAACCACTACTTATTTTCCTTGACTATTAACTACAGCTTAGTTCAAGTCTCGCACTTTCATAACTTGCTTGGTTTTGCCTTCATGACTGAAAACAGCCTTGATATGAATTCCAAAATTTTCTGAATTCTCCACGTGTGTCCAGGCAGTGAGAGAATCTGGCATTTCCAGATTCTGTGTGGCAGTCTTATTGACCCAAGCTAAGCTGGAGGCACTGTAAAGGTCAATATTTTTGTCCAAGTTTATAATCTGCACAAACTATTTTAAATTGTTATTATATTATATTCTAAATGTGTTCTTATATCACATTGCCAATGGGGTCAAGGGATGTTCTTCACACATGTAAGCTGATGTTTAACTTCCTCCTAGTTTTATCAGCGGAGGCTGTCAGCAACAGTGAAGTTGTTTTTAGCGATGTGAATACACATTAAAATGGACTCAATTGGGAATGTGTATAAACAAGAATTAGCCTTTAACTGTTGGCAAATTTTTATTCATTAACTATAATGAAAGCTGTATTAGTCTGTTTTTCATTTGAGAGTATTAAAATAGCAGCTTTTACACTTACTTCATCAAAATATGGGTTGTTCCCCCTTTTGATTCTTGTTCTGTGTGTCTGACCACAAACGTGAACTTTCACTACTGGTTTTATGTTATTTCCAGGTAACTGTCGCCCTTCGATGACCCTAACACGAATCTGGAAAAGACAAACAACAACAACAACAAAAGCCCCAAAACACTTGTGTTAAGAACCTATGTACTGTATCATCTATTATGCTGTTCTCAGTACCTCCTGTTCCACCCAAATGTTTCAGCCAACACCTTGAAGTAGCTGGCAGACTTGGGCTGAGCACTCATTTAAAACTTAACTACGATAGTAACTACATTTTTACTTGAACTTATACAATCAGTAAATGAACTTGTTTTTATCACTTATTTCTAAAAATGTTGCTGTAGTTTGAAGTCCATACAGCCAAACACTACAAAATGTTCATCTAAATTTCAGTTAGACGTGTACAAAACTATTGGTCCTCAAATTCTAGACCAGTTTTGGTTCAAATTTATGAACATCTCTGTAATGATGGGCATTCTTTTTTAAAAATATCTTTCAAATTCCTTTGAAGCAATGGAGATGCTAACTGTCTCCAAGCACATTAACTTTACATTATTGGACATTAAATTATTCTCAAAATATGGGAAGGTAGCAATGTCATACCAAGCAGAAAACGGCACATGCAATATTTAACAGCTGCTACCTGGAAATCTTGTGGTTTATTAGAAAGGATTCTTCGCGCTTTCTTTCCTTTAGTGATACGCCTCGCAAGCTGGGCTTCCTTTGTGCTGCTTGGAACCGCTGGTGCACCAACTGGACCATCTGCATCATCCTCATAACCTCCATCCTCTCCTCCATCTGCTACAGTCAGAAGCAATGCAGTTAATAAATAAACAGCACAACTTGATGTCAAAGTTACAGGAATAAGAGCCTGATATCCAAGAGTTGCACTAAAACTATATTGCTACTTCATTTTAACAAATTATTTTTGCTAACTACACACTCCAACTCCTTTTGAAAGCAGGCCACTTCGGCATACTTCAAACCTCAAATTTACATTCTAACCAAAATAACTGTTATACCCACCTCTCTGTGTACGTTCTCTTGAACTAACCATCTGAAGTTGCAGCAAAGCACAACTCCGCTATAATCATCACTGACTTGATCACAATATACCAGAAGTGATTAATTTTATTCCAGTTGAAACTAGTTTCAGCAGTATTGAGCCCTATCACTTCAGTGGTTTTTACTTTAGGATCTTTTAGAATCTACTACCATTACATCTAAAACAAAAATTTGAATCACATTTAACTGCAAAATTAGAGGAAGTGTCCTTGTAAGGCTCTTGAAAATCACAATACTGCTATAAAAGACTGTTCTAATACAACCTGACACTACAATACTGGATCATACAATAAAATTCCAGTATTGCAAAACAGACCTATAAATATCTAGACCACAGAAGTGTGTCACTTCCCCACATATTTTTTTTGTTAAAAAACAGTAAGTATGGTAAAATCTACAAAAAGAGCAAGCTATCTCTAGTGCTTAGCATTAATAAAATCGAAGAATGTCCATTAACTTTATGAATGTGTGTTAACTTTTATTAGCTTGTCAACATAGAATGCTGTTCACTTCATGCAAGCAAGTCCTCAGCGATTCTCACAGAAGCTGTATGAAAGTGGAGACTGGCATACTAAACATTAAACACCTATAGATGTTATAACCATAAGTCCCTATCTCTGTAAAATCTTACAGAATCCACCTGACCCAATGGTTCATGCCATTGACTAGTTACACACCCTAACTTAGCCCTTGATATTTTATGTTTGAAGTGGAATTGCATAAGTCTCAACTGGGGAGGTAATTTCACTTCACAGGAAACAGGTATCTAAAATAATTAAATAGGGCATGTTTGCTAATTTGCACTGAAAAAAAAAAATCATGCAGATTTGCTGCTAAACAGCTAAAAGCCTGCCATGTTTTACCTTATCTATGTTAAAGTATATAGTATAAGTACATTTTAAAATAGTTCCCGAAGTAATCTTATATAAATCAATTTGCATTTTTCGTGTTCAGGTTCAGATTTCTATACAATTATTTTAAGTTCAGTAATTTAACATACAGCTTTTGTGTTTGCATTACCTCTTCCTGCACTTCCCAAGTGACACCTCTCATTGAATTTAAGTGGAATTAAAATTTCACTCCAGGAGACTTCACTTTTTTTGCCTGCTATGTTGTTCTATCATCAAATAATGGCCAAAGTGATTTACTCATTGCAACGCAATGTACAGCTGTAACATCCCTTGGGGGTAGCAAGAATAACAGGTTTCTGCACCCTTGAGAAAAGGTATGCAGGATGTCTTCTGCATGAAACTCACCACTGTATTAAATCATTATCACTGCTTTTGAATTAACAGACAGTGACACCAAGAGGCTAAATTTTGGAGAAGCTTCAAAACACATTACTAAGTGCCATACTTCATAAGAACTGAACATCAGATACTAGCAGTGAGCTTCAGGAACAGGCAGACTTCAGACTTCCAAAGAGTTAGCAGAATTCAGGCAGGGTGTAAAGGTAATATTAAAGGGTTTATTTTATATATAAAATATACAACTTTACACCACCAAAGATGAGGTGTCTACTGGCAATCCAGAGGGATGTGGCATTTCACTCATCTGTCTTCTTTCTTAAGCCAAAATGCAAGCTTTTGCCTGGATTTTTCAAAGACTCACTCTTATTTGCAGACACCTTCCAGAAGCAACCAAACTGAAAGCAACCATTCAAGCAATAACATGAGCAAAGACAGAGATTAATACATAATCCAAAGCTGCATATCTACAAGCTTCAGTGAACAGAAAATTATGCAGTGTACTATTTAATTGAAATTGAACAAAAACTTGGAGATCTACAGCACTACATTTCGACATCATTGTTAGCACCAAAACTGTCAGCAGGTATAATGCCATGTTTCCTTGGAAGCTACCAAAATATTCCGTGCAAAGTTAAGGCCTTGAACTGATCCAGAATTAAACTGCAAATTTGGGAATGTGAGGGTTATTTGCTATTCTTCCTACACAAGCAGTTTAATAATTATGAGACAGCAACTGTGACAGATTAAATTGAATGATCACAATAACAGTGATCTTTCAGGCTTCCAAAAATCTCACTGAGCCTTCCTTTCAGGCTTCCAAAATCTCACTCAACCCCTCCAAAACCACTGACCATGCACGGCCCAGGTTTTTTGGTTAGTCCTATGGCAGCAGTTAATTGCTATTTATTTGGGCACTCCAAAAACTTCCTTAAACAAAAGCCCTTTGAAAAGCTTTAAGTTGCATTATTTTTTTGTAATCTGATTCCACTGAAGATAATGATGTTAAATTGCAATTTAACTGCAATAATGACATTGTGGTGGCCACTGATAGGACTAGATGAAATGGCCACAAACCAAAGCATCAAAAGTTGTACAGGAACTTAAGGAAAAATTTCTTGACAGTGAGGGTGACAGAGCCCTGGAACAGGCTGCCCAGAGAGGTTGTGGAATCTCCTTCTCTGGAGATCTTCAAAACCCGCTAGGATGCAATTCTGTGCCACATGCTTTAGGTGACCCTGCATGTGCAGGGGGGTTGGACAAGATGATCTCTAAAGGTTCTTTCCTGTGATTCTATAAAACATCACTCCATGACTGGAAGTGCAAATTTTCCAAACTGCAGTTCCAAACCATCTGTATACTTTCAAACTGCCATTAGAAAACCTTGACACCTTGACGTGTGTTTGTTTTTTTTCCCTTCCATGAACATTTCTGTTTAATCATTTTATCACCTTATCTTAAATACCTCCACGATCTTTCAGCAATAATGTTCTCAGAAAAGACTGAAATACCTTCTTGCGTACTGCTCCCTCCTGGATCATTTGGACTTGCAGGTCCAGCGGGTGGCTCATATCCTACTACCAAATCAATTGTTGCCTATATGGAAATACATAGTTTTATACAAAACATACAGTATTAATAACAAAGTATTTAAAGCATTAATTGGGCATAACACCTTATAAACAGTAACCCTTTGTACTCACAACATATTTTATAATAAAAACTACATCCTCTTAGTAAATGAATCAAGTGGTATTAAGCTCTCTCCCTCTGTATATATGTGTGTGTGTCTACACAATTTACAGCTAATGAGAAACTATTTAACAAACTAAATTACTGTATTTATGATATTTAGACAATTCCATCACAATACATATACAATATACAGTGTTCTACAACTTTTAATTTGTTTAGTTTCACAGTACTCATGGCTGAGAAGGTGACTGTTACGATCCTGCACATACAAATGCAAAAATAAAGGCAGTGAGAGATAATGCTCTCTGATCTACACAACAAGCCTGAATCAGAAGCAAAATTTCCTATCTGGCTCTTCTAACTGTTCATACCACCATCCTGGAAAAAAAGCACTAAATCATTGCCCATTCTAATCATAAAAATGTCATTTTTTGCATGTGAATGCAGTTTCGAATTTTTAAATAAATCATTATTATTTCCAGTTGCCATAGTAATATGTTGAGTTAGCAAAAAACAACTGAGATAAACTAACCATATCTTAAGCTACAACTGAGAAGATACTGAAATTACCCCTGAAATCTCTCATTCAGTGTACTAGAATGCAATATAAGGTGCCTTATCAGCTATTCTGCACAAACAAGTTAAGGTCCCAACTCCAGAAACTCCTTCTGTCAGACATCAGTTACTCTGTTAAATTTAAGCACAAGCTAAATTAAGTAAGTTTTTCTGCCATTTTATGAACTGAGATGAAACTGAATATGGAAATGTTTATGTGCTCCCTAAAAATCTGTGCTATGACACAGATGGATGGTACAAATAAATAAGCATAAACTGCATGTGGGAACTCCCCATGATACATAAGAAAACGTCCTTTTTTCAATATCAGGCAGATTTTTATGAAAAGCCTGTTCAACATAATCATCAAAATACATATATACACACAAATACATAACACAAATATACAAAACCGCTTATCTGACTTAAAGCATTCTCTTCAATATCAAATGAACTCAGATACAGGTATAGGCATAATATATTTCATTATAAATTATATTTGTCTGGAGCTTTGGTTAGAAAATTGCAAAGCATTTAATCTATAAAGCAAAAATAACTTAAAAATACATTTTTTTTCTATAACCCCGTTTGTGGGAGTATTTTCATCTAGAATATAGGAAAAGAAAGAAATGAAACTCACTCCAGTTTCTTGTCCCCTTTCATTTAGCAGAGAAATGAGTTTAAAAGGAAGAGATCTGCTCTGGTTACCTACAAGGTCCTTAAGTGCTATGGATGCACTACCAATTAATCTGAAATGAAGTAAAGATTGTATTAGAATGCAAGTGTAAATCAAACAGAAGACCCCTCTTATTTGTTGCCAGCATCTGTTTGCCAACCGAATGACTCCAGTCATGACTTGAAAACACAAAACACAACAAAAAGCCATTGCAAATGCTACCTAATGATTGAGTACTGCTAATTTGTATTTTCTGTATCATTACACTTCAACGTTCTGGTTTTCTTTACTGAAGACGCAGCTTCAACATAATGAGGTTATAGACCTAAATTACTTTATTTATTGGATTATATTCTTCTGAATGACCCTCAATAATCACACCACTTGTTTCCACAGAGTTCTCATTCATAAACTAGAGGATATAACACTTCCCCTTCCTTTATGGCTTTGTAATTCTCAGATGAGAAGTGCTATATGACAGCTAGACACTACAGTTGTTGTAGCACACAGACTCAAAAATAAAGAAACAAAACAAAAACAACTGATGTGCTTACTACAGTCTTCACAAAATTAATTTTCCTAATGATACTTTAGACTTTATAGTAGATCTATCCACTTGCCTCTAAATTCTCAGATATTTAAATATGGCTCTAGGGAAGCTTTACCCAATAAACTGTTCAGGAAGTCTAACACTATGTGGCAAAATCTCCAGGGTTACGTTTCTAATTTTGGGACTGTATGCGCCACCCTGAGCCTCTTCAATGGAAAAAACAAAACAAAACAAAACAAAGGGGCAAGAATTGCATACACTTTTTACTTGAGAAACTTCTTCTAGGTAGAATTTCTACTTGTACAGGGCTGTTGTAATATGCTGGCACAGTATTTCACTTCCGTAACATACAGTAATAACTTCTGAAAATTGTAGCAACAATTCACTAAAGTGGATTACTGGAATAACTAAGATTTTTGAAAATGAAAGGACCTTGAGTTAATTTCACTATGTAAATATTACAAAGAGCATGCTTTCCAAACAAAATACCAGAATTTCTGCCAAACTAGAAGATCTTTAAGGGAAGAACTTAACTGACATTGCTTTCAATAGATCACATTGCTTTTTCATGCACAATTTGAGGCCTTTTTTACATGAAGCAAGAACATTATTATAGTTAGTCTCAGGTACTATAATGTCACAGAACACACTTCACTGTTTGCAAACTGTGTTAGAATACAGTAAGTATAAACATCATTCTTCTGTAAATACATCTTCCAGGTATTCCACACCACTACTTTTCTTTCTCTGTACCTAAAAAAAAAGTATGTTTCCATTTGAGAGACCTATTAGAATTACTTTAACATTATTATCTTTTCAGTAACCTGCTCTCCCAGATCACCTCCCACCTCCAATCCCAGTTGTCTTTTTGATAGTTTTGACTTACTCCTCAAACTTTCCACTTCTGTCTCCACTGTTTTCACCTGCATTAAGACTATGCTGGGCCTTCTGTGCAGCTTGACCTGTCTCCCCACATCTTCTACAACTCCCCCCATCTCACTGCAGAACTTTTTCCCATTTCCCGGTTGACCTCTCAGCTTGTGACCTGCTGTGCAGCCTTGTTCTCCATCTCTTTCATTTCTTTTTCTCCACCTCCCTCTCTCCTCTCTTTCCCTTTCTCTGTTCCATCTTAAAAACACCCAGCTCCATCTGCCTTCCCACAGTTGCCACTTTGTTTTTGTCTAGGGAGTACTTGACCACACTTTTCTATGTACAGAGCAGGTATCATACAGGCAAGCACTGATATGATTAGACAGCCAAAGAAATGAGTCAATTCCTGAGAATGAAAATTGCAAAGATGTTAAGAAATTCATTTTTTCCCTTAAATAGGTTTCTAACATATTAGCATAGCTTTGTAAGCAAATAGAAAATAATTGATTCAGTTGAGAGTGACAAATACTTGGATTTCATTTATGCAGCTGGATACTGAAAGAAACCTACAATATATTCGCTTTTTTCCTTCAATACAAAATGGATCCATAACAAAGGACAATTCCAAATACTCTTATTTTCCCTCAAATCCTTCCAACTACGACTATGCATTCCCATTTGAGAAAAGCTTTTTTAAGTAATTACAGAAGGGAAAAAAGCCAAGTCTATCCAAAAAAACAAATCTGATTCTAAAGAAAGGCAGAAAAAAATCCTTTTCCTATGTACATTTGTGGGGAAAAAAAAAAAAAAAAACCTAATCAGGTGATTTTGATTTGGTATGAACTGGAATGACTTATTTATTAACACCAAAAAGAACTTAAATTCAGAAGTCACCCTAATTCAAATCATCCACATGACAGTACAGGAACTGCACCCTCCTATCTGGTGACATTAGCCCTGGAGCAGCTGTTCAGCAGTAGAGCTTTTGAAATTTGCCAGGGTAAATTTGCATTTCCTCATACTCATAGTAGCTCCTGCCCCAGTGATAACAGTGCACTCATTTGAATACAATAGGCTTTATTACACATTCATCACCTCAAGAAGACTGAAGAGGGGTCAGTCAGAGAGACTTCCTGCCTGCTATTAGTCTCAATCCTAAGTTTTCATCTCTTCTCCTAGGTTGGGCAAAAAGGATCTCCATTTCTTTTTCCCATTATTATATCAAGAGTGAAAAATCTAATATTCAGCCTATCTATTTATTTAATTCTAAGCTTTAATTCCGCACAGTCAGTCTTTGGCCTTTTTCCAAGTGGTCCTGTTCACTGAACATGGGTGCTTCACTCCTTCCTTAAAAGAAGTGAAGATTTTTGTCTAATTTGCTGCTGAGCGCTATCTTTACCCCTCCCTCTTGGTGCATATACATTTGCAGATCCAAAAACCCTAGACGCCTTTTAATTCTATCTTGTCCTGCAATAACTCAGCTACAAACTCCAAGCTCTAAATGCCTCCCTTCTTCAGCCAGGCTGGATCCCTCCAGGGGAAAGGGTCACTGTTATGTGATAGACCTCTGAATTTCTTCAGAGGTTATACTTGGCCACTGAGTATTACTCCTCAACTCTGTTTTAAGTAGCCTTTTGCCACCCTTAAGGCTTGTACCTGTACAGAGACCAGACAGCCTGAGAGTCTCTTAAACTTCTCCAGCTTTACAGAAGTTTGTAAACAAGCAAACACACCAACTTGTCCTGTCACAAGCAGGTTAAACATTCCCATTTATCTACTGAGCAGGATCTCAAAAAGATAAATGCAAATTCCACATATAGAAGCAGATTCTCAACCACTTCAATATACCTCCAAATAGCACTAGGCTTAAAATATTTTCTCCTCAGTAATCAAAGTGAAAACTCAATTTATAAACCAATTAACTATCAACTGACCAACTGTTCAATGCTATGTTGCACTTGTGCCAGAGCTAATTAATCCGTTAGTGCTGTGGTTAGTCCTTCCTGTTAGCTGCCCAAATAACCAAGAGAAGTGAAACTTCACAATCATGCCTCAATGAGGAA
Organism: Nothocercus julius; assembly: GCA_013398735.1. Lineage (NCBI taxonomy): Eukaryota > Metazoa > Chordata > Aves > Tinamiformes > Tinamidae > Nothocercus > Nothocercus julius. The sequence continues at coordinate 2,197,566 of VZSV01000048.1, forward strand.
AATGAGGAAATGCTGATTCATTATACCAAACATTTTATTTCTCCCTCTCTCTGTTTCGAAGTAGCAATTTATAGGAAGTTCTGTGGCTTATCAAGCTGACTGTATGTTCTTCCTACTGGCTGCTATGCATGCATAGTGATTCAAACCTTTCAATTCTATTAGCTTTTTCTAGGGTTTATTTTGGAAGAAGTTTGTACTGATTGATCCCACACTGTAAGTTGTTATTGCTGCGTTCACTCTCTTTTTCAGTGTGTCCTCCATTACAGAGTCTGTGCTACAGGTCCCATCTCCCAGCCTGTGCTATTTGTACATTGAAAAAAAACATTATTAGCAGTAAAATAACTGTTTCCATCTTCTTTAGTTATTTGAGAATACCTGTTGCAGGAACAAAGTTTAAAGAAGGAGGAAACTGTGGAAATTATGGATATTATTTCATACAAAACAGAAAATCCAAAGACCTAATCTTACCCAGGCTGGAACTTACATACATTCTATGGAAGGAAAGCCCAGCAACTGTGCACAAACATATCTCACACACACAGAAGAATTTACAGAAATCGATCCAACTGCAGGAGAATGCAAATGATCTGGAAACCATTTCATAGTATAAATGTAAACATGACCAAATAATTTGCTGTACCATTTGTGACTGCATTTTTCAGCCTGAGAGAAGGGTGTGCTCCATTGTTTTTCCTGTGTCACTAGGTTACTAACAATGTAAAAACCAGGAGAAAGACATAACCCCCTGCCTACAAAAAGACCGCCAAATCAATTCACTCAGACAAGATTTTAACTTCCTGTTATTTTTTTTTAAAACTTCACAGACAGAACTGAAGTGACTCATTTTTTCTTTTTTTTAAGCTGCATAAAGATTTGAGTTCTTAAGAGTTTGAAATATTCCCAGAAGTCATGGAGATAATAGAAAACAGATGTTTTCTCTTTTCAGACATCTCTATATTGGAAAATCCAGCTAAGCATGAATCGTGCATGTGAGCCCTCCCTAGTTTATTTCTGCGCTGATCTGAGATCCCTGTGGTTTGTTTTATTTATCTTTTCCAATGACTGAGTCATTTTACCATGACTCGTTTAATCCGCAAAATGATCGTGTAAAGGAGCGGCAAATTATATCTCCAGGAGAAAAAAAGAAATGGAAAAACACACATAACATTCATTCTGGCTTGATTAACAGAAACATGCCACAGCAATGTTTTGGCACAGTGCAGAAACAGCACTGGTATCTACTGCGCTTACTGCGTCAGTGTAAAAATTGACTGGACAAAAAGTATCAATTTGGTAGAAGCTGTAACAAATTGTGGTTTTCTTGTTCCATGCATTTCTAAGTGTGGAATATGTGTTCTGCAGTTACTTCTCCAGTACAGCCATGCGCAGAGCAGTAACACTGCATGAAATAGGAGAGTATTTGTTGTCCAGAAGCTTTGTGAGTGAGAAGCCATAAAGCGGGGGTAGGGCTGAGAAAAACATTGTTCTGTTTATATCCTATCCCGCAGCAAAGCAAGCTGGCAGAATTTTCGAGCAAAAGGCAAAAGTGCAGCAAACATGGGATCTCTGAAGTAACAGGCTTTCACCCTTGAGGGGCTAGAGTCCAGCTAACATCATGAACACTACATGTTGAAATGAATGCCGTATTACATGTTGTATTCAATGAATACAATTTTTTAAACTATAATAAAAGTTCTTGGTAGTCAGGAGGTTATGGTGGTGGTCACTGTACTCCATCTTTGCAATTCTGATCTAGTCTGCAGATTTTGCATTTGCTTTCCTATCTACCTTACTGAGCAATAAATCTGTGGGAGAACTAGTGGGAGAGGTTCCAATCCTCAGACCAAGGTGGAGGATATAAGACTGTGTAACTGGAAGGAAACTTCATTTAAGGATAAGACTTATGCAAATCTTTTACGAGCTTCTAATCTCTAATTATAAATATATCACATCATCAGTTCTTTGAAGTCAGAGGAAGTTGGGCAACATATCATGAAAAAGAAGGGCTTCGTTCTGGGAGCAACATCTAAATTCTTTTCCTTATTATAGAAAAATCTAAATTCTTTACTATGATTGAACAGATAATAATAACCAGAAATCATACAAGTAAACTAACCAGTATTTAAGCTGTTTAATCACTAGGAAGAACAAATCTATGTATACCAATACTACTATGTTTGGCCAAGTACAAGATTTTGTCCCTTTTCATTAACTGCTTCTTTAAAATACTGCCTACTTAAAGCATTCTTATTTCAAATAACTCTTAGAGTCACATTAACTTATAGAGATATTTAGCCATATGTATGCCCTGTAGAATATCTTCTTATTCTACGATTGAGATCACCTCACTGCCAGGCTACAAATCACCCATTCTGAAGAACGGGCACATCACAACAATGAACTGTTATTTCCTCAGGCACTTACAGTTGAAGAATCACCTGTAATAGTCACATAAGGCTGATGCACAAGCCAGAACAAGCAAACACACACAGTTTGATTAGCAAAAGCAGCAGTAAAAGAAAATCCAAACAGTAATTCCTTCTATTTTGCCAGTCCTAAACAGAACAAAAGTCAAGAAGAAACAGTAAACAGAAAAAAAAAGATATCTACGGCAAAATTTATCTATATCTAATCTAAATCTAATAAATATTGAATATAGCATGTTATAAAACATGATAAATTTGATAAATTTGCTACAAAGCTCACTTATCTGCATGGTTATGTACTTCCTAAGTATTAAAAGGGGATTGTATTTTTAAAAGAAAACTGAGGTGACATTTTCTATTATCTTTTCTGTAACTCTCACTCCCTTTTCTGGTTTCCTCACTCCCAGTAATCCCTCCCAAACAGATCTATATACTACACCCATGTCAGGCTTATTGAAGAAGAACCATTTTTAAGGTGTTGCTTTTTTGATGTAGCTATATATGTTTTTGCAAAGCTCCATATGTGGAAACTATTTTCCCAAAGTATTATTTGCTCCCTTTTTAAACCATTTTTTATCATTTTTATTGATCCTTTTTTTCAAAAAAAATTTGTACATAGAAAATATAAATTGTAGACAACTTCTGGTGTATATAAAAAAAAAAAAAGCATGCATAAAATCCATTCTTGCACAAGCTGGGGTTTAAGATTCTGAAACCAGGTAATATTTAACATACACACACACGCACAGACAGAGAAAGAAAAAGAGGCCTCCTTAAATTTCAACATATAAACACAGTGAATTCTTTTTAGGAACATTTAAGGGGTTTGAGATGAGCACCTTCCCTTATTTGGTGATACTATTTAAAATCCAGCACAAAACTCAGATTCTTGGCAGGCTTGCCTGTATCAAGATTTGTGCTTTCTGGGATTTCCCCAAGACCAGAGGCACACAGTGCATTCTGATTTACTGAGGAATCTCAAGAATGAGAACTCTGAAGGCACCAGATTGCCAAATAGTGACAGAATTGTCATTTAGATATTAGGAGAAGACTGGAAGTGGACTGCTATCAATAAATGTGAACATATGTATAGTTTACAATCATAAAATACCCAAACTTACCACAGAGAAGTTAAGAAAAAGATACCACACATCCTTTCAACACAGCAAAATCCAACACTAATGGGCACTGACAGGAAAGAGAATATTTCATATTTCATAATATTTAATTGCTTGTCTCCTCAACAAACTGAATAGCCATGTACCTCAGCCATGCTGGAAGAGCAGCAATCCATGAAATGGACACTGTTCACAATACACAAGTTTACACAAAGAAATAGAGATCTGGCATCTCATTTTGAAAGAGTAGTGTTCCTTTTTTCTGCAAAGATTTTTAATGATTTTCCAGTAGTTAGTTGGTCTCTACACAACTGCAATGGCAGGCATGAAGTAAACACTAAATAAAAAATGGTGGAGACAGGCAGTAGAAAACAGAAGAGATTCTGATTTTTTCACTTCTTCAGAATTCCTACTGGAGTCCCTTTTACTCATTGCTACCTCGCCAGAGATTTCAGTAGAAGTAGGTCTGGACCCAAAACAGTACGTTTTATTCCTCTTGCTGGTTATGTAAAAGAAAAACTTTCTTATTATCTTCCCTTTGCCAAAGCCTATAATCTTTCCGTTCAATTTGAGGGACCAGAACTATTCCTGTGTAGTGAATCACACAATAAAAAACATACCAACTATGTATTTTTATGGAACAAGAATTAATTGCATTGGAAGATTCCCATGTATACCATTTTAAAACTTCAAAGCAATACATTTTTCCTACTGGCCACAGTAAAAAGATTCTGGCAACTTAATTTATAAAAACAAACAGATTATAACAAACAAGTAAATTCCTTTTAAAAGTTAGTGGATCAAAACATCCATATTAAGCAACTTACACATTTAATTCCTGCATGTTCCCATTTTCTGTAAGTCAACAAAAGCTCTTATATGCCAACACAGCACTGGATGACATTAAAGCACTCAAAATTTTTATAGATTCCTCTTGACTTGATATGAAAAGGGATGACTGCTTCTTAAGCAACTTCAACAGCAAGATTAAACACAAAAATATATAATTTCCATGAAATCTTACAGAAGAAAAGCCACACAGAGTGTAGCTATTCCACGAACAGAAAATAAATGTATTTTTCACTTTTTAATTAAAAAAGAACTATTTATGTTGTGGTATCTTTCCAGGCACTTGTAGATGTAGTTATAGCTGTTGTTTCTTTAATTCTGTAAAAATCAATAAACTCTGATTTTGTCAGAGAAGTTTTTGTCTGAGCACCTAAGATTTCATCAAAAGTCCACTGAAAACAACTGCATTTCTGAAACGATCCTTCATCCTTCCACAAAGGAACAAAAGGACTACAAACAAAAAGATTTGCAGCAGCTTAGATTCACTGGGCTAAGAAGAGTGCACGCAGGAAAGCAACACTTCAGAGCCTATTGTCTAGGATGCTCACCTAGAAAAAAAGGTAGCCTAGATTCCATTCCCAAGAACACTTTTTTTATTACATACAACATATTTATGGTAATGATTAAGGCACTGTCCCAGGAGGTGCGCCTAGGACTTGAATCCCTTCAGCAAGGGTCAAACTTTGACTTCCTCACTTCCCAGACAAGATATCTAGTAAGAAAGGTAAAATACAGCTCCTCAGGGCGATTTGTAAAGGTGACTAAGAGCCTCAGTTGTATTTTGCAATCCTTTTGTGTTTATCTTAGCCATGCTATGGGAATGCCTATTAAGAGTTCCTCAGAGCTATTTTCTGGATGCTAATCAGGTATCGTAGCCTTGGGTGCTGTACTACACCCATCTGTGAGGAGATAGCCTGTCATAGATATCTAGAATGGCATAAATCCATCCACCTGAGGATCTTTAATATAAGGAAACACCAACTGAATTAAGGCAGCTCTAGTTTTCAATAAGCAATAGTAGGTGTAGTGATCTACATTTTAGATAAATTCTGCTTCACATGTCCAAAGCCTTCCTTGCAGAGAGTTTCAGATAAGCATGTCTAGAAAGAAAGCTGACACTTTCCTTCTAAGTAACAATTGAACACATAAGGGATAGGAAACACACTGGCTTATAGGCTATAAGCAGGGTTTTTTTTTTAATCACAAGCCATCTAGCTGCATCAATCATTTCTTTCCACTAACAATCAGTCCCATTTTCCCGTGGTCTTCTGTACTGAAATTTAAGTGTTTAATGTTGGAGAAAAAGAACATACTTGTTTTGTCCAATTGTTTCAAAATCCTTCACAATTATTGCCAGGGAAGATGAATTATCCAGAGCAATTCCTTTCAAGTCAAATTCAAGAATCTGAACAAAGAAATGGAGCAACAAGAAACCATGATTACAAGTTAAATGTAAATAATTACCAAAAGTAGCATGTAATGAAATTATTCAGAAATAAATTTTGCTTCTACTAAGAGACAGACAAGAACAACCTCATAAAACACTCCTGATTTGGCACTTGGTAGCAACAATAAAAGACCCAGCTTGTTTAAAACTGACCCATTACCACATTTGTAGTTGCATTTCCTCACAGCATAACTATTTTATATTCATTCATAAGATTTGATATTATTCCCACTGCAATATTGATCAAAAGTCAGTTGCTTTTGAATTCAGACACATATTTTATAGGTTTCCTTTCTTTGTAGAAATAGTTGTAAAATATAACAGTTTTTAACCTTCATTTGGTGAAAAACAGTGAAGAGCAGTACTAAAATTTTTAAATTACAAAAATATTATGAAAGATGCAAAATACGACCAGATGTACCACCTTCATGAGGAATTTCAATATATTACGCATTCTGACATGTTTCTTTTTTTATTTTTAGTATCTAATAACAGATCCAAGTATGTACTAATAGATGTAGCTATAAAATATCTGAACAACATCTGGTCCAGAATGAGTGGAGAAAAAAAGCCACAAAAGAAGAAGAAAAAAAATAAAACATATCCATCTACTTTTACTTGAAATGTTACATAATGTATTAATTATACATGGCACCAGATGAATCCACCCAGTGTTTGTTCATGCATTTACAAACACCTTCACTATCACCAACTTCTGTTTCCAAAAGTCTCAACTGCAGCAACTGATTTACCAATTTTAGAAGTATTTTGTATTATAAAAGACCAAGATTTGGAAAAAAAAAAATTACCTCATTCCAAATAGGATTGAGTTCACTGTCAATTTTCTTTGTTTTCTTTTTTTCATCTACAAAGACAAATAAAGTATGATGATTGACTTTACTATTAGTAAAGAATAACACAAAATATCAGAATTCTTCATTTCTCTCTTCAGTGAGTTTTAAACCAAACATTCCTCTTTTTTTTTGGTCTCTTCCAGTAGTTACAGGTTTTTCACAAAAGAATTCCTTTGGCTAATTTTCTTAACTGTTAAGGCTTTCAATTCCTGCCTATATGTATGCCCAAAAAAGAAATTAACTTTTATTTACCTCAAACCTTTTATGACCTTTTCAGTACTGGTAAAAATGAACAAACCCAAAGTCCCAGAGACATCAAACCCAACAATAACCTCAGAATGATGAACTTTAGTAGTAAAGACAATGCATTATATACTTAGCATACCTTGGTTACCAAATATTTCTAACTTTTTAAACTCTAAATAACATCACTCGAAGAAAAAAAGAATTAATGCTTAAATAAGAGTATCTTCTGCTTTAAATGAGCAAACATTACCAGAAGATACATATACACACAGAGACGTGCAGGGAAATGTAGTCCTCCTCAAAACAGGGGTTTCCAGAGATGACATGCGAAGATGTATCACTTCACTGCCTTTACTATAGCCTATGAATTACAAATCTTTCATGATTCAAGATAAAGTCTGCATTTGGTCAACCAACAAATCAATGGACAGGGTAAATTACATTTATTGTGGCATTTCAATACAAGTTCCTTCTCCTTAAAGTAATAACAACTTCACTGTTGCAAAAGACCCGTACAGACTCCCCTCTCCTACACCCTTCCCTCAAAGGGAAACAGAATTCCAGAATTGCAACAGGTTTGAAGCAAACAACAGCTGATGAGTATTTTCAATGTTTAGTTAAACCATATGCAGCTTCAACAGAAAATATGTCTTGACACAAAAGAACAATGGCAAACAAGCAGATCTCTGAACAAAGATCATATATCAATGACAACAAATGAACATAAGTAAAGCCAACAAACTAACTGCTGATATATCAAATACACAGTATCAGAAGGCTGGAGTTCAGACACATTCCTCTCATTTAAGAAACACAATAAAGGTAAAAGCATTTTTATTATTTCCAAGTTATGACTATACTTTGCCAGAAAAGCTTTGTAGAGGTCCAAGGAGCAACAGTAAAGATATCCTGGGCAAGTCTGTACACACACTGTTTAAGCAGTAGACTGTGGTGACTCTNAAAAACCCATACTGCAAATTGCAAGAACTGAGTCACATTTGTGTAACAGGAATTGTCTACAATTTATACAGGATATTGACTCACAGTATACCACAAAGGAAAGAACATTCATAACCTACTGCAGACTCACATTTTGTAGAACAAAGAACTTATCACCATGCTAGCAAAATAAATTCAAACTTCTTGTAGCGTAATAAGAGACAAAGCATTTCTGAATATGAATTTCCCCAAAAATCTGTGGTTTGACATTGTTACTCCATGTCCTCCTACAAATAGGAGCCAGGAATCACAGAAAAGACCTTTTCAGTGCTGGTGGAAAGTAAGAATTGTTGCAGCTGTTCGTGTAAAGGTCAGTGAATCACAGACAGAAACCTGAGGGAAAAGCTCTATTACCCCTGCCTAAGCTTAGTTGTAACTCTGTAACAGAGGAAAGTCATGGCTTAAACAGGGGCCAATACAATTCTTGACAAGAAGATAATCCTCTCTGGACTGAGAAGTTTTCCTAAAAACAAAAGGGTAAGATTTATGATTCCATTATAATAGGCATATTCTAGATTATAGCTAAGAAAAACATTCTGTGATATGCCTTTGTGTGAAAGCTGGATCAGAAACTGGGAAGCAAGCATGAGCTGCTTGAACAGTCCTAAGACACATCACATTCCAGCTCACTAAGCACCCATGGAGCGTCCTTTAGTGAAGAACTAAGATCTCACAGTGGTGACAAATGCAGGATTGAGCAAACAGACCTCTGAAAACCAGGAAACGAAAGTTACAATAATTTAAACCTCTGCGAAAAATAAAGTAAGAATGTAGTGAGTAAGTACACTCCAAATTTTTTTCTTACACACACAGGAAAATAAACTAACACTGTTATGTACTGCCACAAGTCTGCTGTAAAACCATCACATTAAGCACGGATGTAGGAAAACAAACAAGCAAATGATACGCCATTTCCATTCATTTTTACTGCATAAAGTCAAACAGCACAGTCAAAAGGCTAAGCCAAAGCACTAAATGACTTAGCACTGGCAGCACATACCAGCAGTGCTAACTTTTACATCCAAAGGCAATAAATTTAAATATTTTTCTCCATTTCATTGTATCTGACACACCAAAAGAATTTTACTGACTTAATCATTACCACCTTTTCGGCAAGGAGGAATGCTTTTCCTCACCAACTGGACTACCAATTTGCCTTACATAAAGCGATGACAAATTCAAAATCTGTCATAACAGCACCTAGCTCCAAGACAGCAAAACTAGTTTACTCTGGGGGTGTAGTTCTCTTTGAATAATAAAGTGTTCTTAAAGTAAATAAAAGTGAAGTTCCAACTCACTGGACTGATAATAAAAGCGTAAAAAGTCAAACATTTGCACAAAAAAACCACTCTATTGTAAACAAAATGACACAATGGAAACTGTTGTGCATTTCTGAATAATGCGTACTACCACACATTACTATATCGATCACACTAACTGTAGTTAGTCTCTATGTTATACAAAGATCAGTGAACTCTTTTCTATACACAGAATGATACTCACACATGCATATTAACAGATAAAATCTTTGCAGGGTCATTTATACACTAATATTTGTAGGACCATGGTCTTTTACCCTTCACAGTATAGTTGTAAAGGTCTAATCCTGAGAAATACTGTGCATTTTAATTGAAGTCAAAAATTTGACAAGAACTATACAAGTTAAAGTTTGACAATGCTAATGAAGAAAACGCTGTTCAATGAAACATAGCCTCCATAACAGGATTCTGTCAAGTGAGTTGAGTCCTGTACTTAAGACTTCTCCAAGAATACTCTGGAGTGCAAGAATATAAGTATGTACTGCAGAGGTAGGGCCAAAGTCCTATAAATGCCTGCTTATTCTGAGTCTTTCCCAGCCTGTGAAAAGTACTCCCAATTTTGTTTCTTATGCCCTACCAATGTACATCCAGTGAGCATGGACTACAATTAGTAGAAACTGCTGCTGATTGGCATACATGGGGTAGGGGGGCAGGAGGGGAATTAAAAATCCCAGCTTCAAACGTTAAGTGGGTTAGGGAGGACAGGCTGCCTATAAACACACCCAGACATAAAAAAGTCAGAATTTGAACACATGCCAGATACGGTCCTCACCTCCTTGCACTGGCAGACAGGTAATCAACTACAAATTAAATCAGAGCTCTTCAAAGGTTGGCAAAAACCTGACATTTTTTCGACCCCCTAGAACTACTCTGGCCAGAAAAACAAAAAAAGCCAAGCCACTGTATAACCACATAAAAAAGAAACCACAGATATTAAATATACTACTAGGAAACTGTCAGAATCAAAGTTGTATTAAAAACAATGGTTAAGCACATTTATGTACATGAACAATCTTCATTATGATGCATAACAGATAAATATGATTCCACTCCTATAAAGTCTGATGCATGATTCCTGTGATAAGAATCCTGCTAGGTAAAAGCATGAAAACAAATCTTGGGAACAAATCCAGCGATGTAAAAGCAAGAACTATAGATTTTCTAGGTAACTGAACTGAATTAGCATGTAGTATGAGCAAAAGATGAGAGGGAAGAATTTTATTAACCCTGAAATGTGGCAGAAAAGAGTAAGATCAAAAGATAGTATATTGAATTACTGAAGATTCAATAGAAGTTATAAACCAACTCCAGCCCTCAACAAAATGTCATCATTTCAGATTTGATTTCTGGAGGTGACAAGCCCTTGCAAAGATTTTTCATATTTTGGAAATACTATTTCAGCATGTACTTTTGGATATTATATCCCCAGGAATTAACATAACTAATTGTCATAGTCCAGTTTAATGAATTACAAGATCCAAAATTTCCTGGAGGTTTCTGCACCTTAAAAAAACAAATAAATATGTGAAATCAAGTCCCTTTAGTCAAGCCAAAAAAGGAAATATTGACAATACAAGTCAGGTAAAGAATGCACAACAGTAGGAAAAAAAAAAAAAAAGAAAAAAAAAAAGGTAATCTTTAATAGCAAAATTAAAATGGATCTAACTATGCAATTTGGTTTGGACTTTAAAGCAAACAGCTAATTCTTTGCAGAAGCTTATAAAGTGTGGCTCTTGTAACAAAAGCACTGCTGTCCTGAAAATAAAGTTTTCCCCACCAACACTCTCCACACAGTTCCAACTCCATTCAAGTAACCCCAGCTTTCTTATAAAAAGTCTCTCCTAACATTACACCAGACGTAACTTTATAAACAGCTTATCACAAATTTTCAAATACTTACATACGTCACTATCCTAAAGAAAACCTCCTTCCTAAGTACATTTATGACAGTTCTCCTTACCTTTAAAAATAACAGAAACAATAGGATCTGGTTTCCCAAACTTGGTTTTAGGGATATTGTTGGCAGACTCCACAATCACCCGGAGCATTGTTTCCGGTCTCAACTAAACTTCTGTTGTTACCAAAGAATTTCAAAGAAGTCTTGAGTTTCAGGCTCTAACTTCTGGACTGAAACACTAGCAGGAAGGAGGCAGGGAATAGCTAGTTTAGAGTAAAGAAGGATTATGGGTGGATCTATGACGGATTAACTGTTGAAGGCTATGTAAAAAAAAGTAGCTCTTACTAGAGAAATCCAGCAAGAGACACAGCACAGTGAAAAGACAGGCGCAGGATTTTTCAGTCGTTTTTATTTTTAATCTGCATTATATTGTTCATAAGTAACCATATTAAGAGACATATAATTATAAGCAGTATGAATTAAGGAAAACTCCAGCAGTCAAGACGCATGACAGCTGTCAGTACACCAAGGTATTAGACTTAATGACATTTCATACTTTTTTCACCTCCATTTCTAGAACTCGATTGTAAATGTTTTTAAGTCTGCCTCCCGAGCCCTCTTGAATCACGAAATACCTATGATCTTTAAAGCAGTTTAAGTGCTCCCCCTTCAGTCGTGACCAGGAAGCCACATATTAAACAGCAAATACAGCCATGTTAAACACAGAGACGAGTATTTAGTACATCTTGCATAAAGAATCATAGAATCATAGCATCATTAAGGTTAGAAGGAACCTTTAGAGATCATCTAGTCCAACCCCTCTGCACACGGAGGGTCCCCTAGAAATGATTAAAATACAAATGCAAAAATAATAATGTATAAGAGTTAGGCAAATATCTGCAAAAATGAAGAGATAAGACCTTGTGTATTGCTTAGAGGACTTAAAATATTTTCTCTAATTAATACAAGAATTAAAATCTACTGTAACAAAACAAAATTTAGGTGGACCCCACAAAACTTGTAAAACCCACTCTCTACTAAACTACCCCATCTTCAGCCTAACAGCTGTGTTTCCCAACTTGTGATCCGTGGACGAAATGTAAAATACCACTGCTCTACTACGGAAACATATGCATTTTTAAGTACAAGTGAAAAGGAAAAACAACAAGGTGGAGCAATATGAATCATACACAGCCATTCAAAGTTCAGCCTAAGTTTTATATGGCTATGCATGGAAACTACTGAACTAACAGTGCTCTGTGTGATCCTGGCTTACGACCTCTAAAACAAGATGGATCTGGCTTATTTTCTAAAATGATTAGATCTTACACAGTTGAGGAAGAGAACTGCAGAGCAAGAAAAGACAAATGACGATGAAGCACGGGATGACAACGGAGGCCATTACATAAAGAGGACCCAGAAGACCTGGCCAAGATCTTTCTACCCTGACCCCTGTCCTAGATAAGACCCGGTTATTGCAGCCTCCAGGGCTACCGGTGCCACCAGCAGAGCTCGCGACCTCACTAAACTTACCTTGCCGCTGCAGTAGTGAGGGGATGGGGGCCTCTCGCGAAGCGCCGCGAAACACGGCACGCGAAGCGACGTGAGGCGGCACCCACCTGCCATCGCCCCTCGCTTTGCAACAGCCATTTAAAGGCGAAAACGCAACCCTCTTCGAGGGGAAAAAAAAATGCTTAGAGGCTCCCAAAAGGGAACCGAGCCCTGCGCCACCGTCTCGGAACCGCCCGAGCTGCCTGTACAGGGCCGAGGAGACGTCGGGGGGCGACCACAGCCCGCGCTTCGCCCCAGCCGTTAACGGTCGCGAGCACGTGCCACGCAGGGCGGGACGGCGCAGCCGGAGGAAAGCCCCAGACTATTGGCCAGGCAGCGCCAGCGGCCAACGGTCGCGCGGCCCCGCCAGCCAATAGAGCGGCTCCTCTCAGCGGCGAGAGCGCTGTCGCCCCAGCAGCCGTTGGCGCTCCCCCACGGCGGCAGCTCACGCCCCACCCACGCCTCGCGCCCAGCCCTCTCTTCTGCGCAGCCGCAGAAGCGTTCTCGTGTGCGCGTTCCCCCTCCCCGTCTGTTTCGGACCATCGGAGACACCGTAGTCGTTGCCGTGACGGCGGGATTCAAACTCCCGGAAGCGGCGCCGTGCTGAGTGGCTGCGAGCGGCGGCGCCGCCGCCACCACCACCACCGGGTAGGGCGAGCGAGCGAGCGAGCGAGCGGGCGGGCGGGCGAGCGGGCGGACACCGCGCTGGAAGCCCCCGCGGCCGCCGCCCGCGCTCCTCGAGGATGACCGCGAAGGGCGCCAAAGAGGTCGTGATCGGCAAGTGGGTCTTCAAGCTCGGGAGCCCGCGGGCCGAGGAGGAGCTGGAGAGGCGCCGGCGGGATTCGGCGGCCCTGAGGAGAGCGGCGGGGGAGCTCGCTGAGGGGAAAAGCAACATGACGGATCCGGAAAGAGACCGGCTCTTGGAGGTGAGGCGGTGATGACTGCTTGTTATTTAACCCTTGGTTGCCCAGTTTAGGGAGGGGAGGGGAGGGGGAATGTCACAGACCTGCTCTACTATGTGACTTTTGTATCGAAGTGTTAGTGTCTGGAGAAGTCCATTTTGAAGCTAAAGGATAACTTAGAAATGGAGACTTTCTCCTAAATGATTTACTGCACGTCTTCTGTGACCCTTGCTTACTGTCACTTTATTTGTGAGAAGGCTCTGTAGCTTCCCAAACTAAATATGCTAACTAACATCCAGAAATGCCTCAGCAGCACCTCCTCCCCCAGAAGTTTGCCCAGTACAGCTTGTACATGCAGGTTCGTATATTGTACTGATTTTTGTTGCTTTGAAATCAAAGCACCTACAAAGCCTATGGAAACTGTTCTTTGCGTTATTTTTATCACTTATTTACTATTTCACTTGCAGTAGACTGTATTTCTCTCAAATGCTCATCACAGCTGTCTGTTTTGAGTAAAAATTACTGTTTTGAGCTAACTAAAATCTAAGAGAACCTTTCAAAGTAAATATATTCTTTTCAAACTGTTGCAAGCTTTCTAATGCCTTGGCTATATAGACTGACGTTTCTATCTGTCACTTTTGGGGGGGATTCATTTAGAAAATACTTTCGCTTGAAACAGAAAAAGAAAAAAACAACCATGTCCTTGGACAGAAGGACAAAGAAATCCAAAACCTGAAAGACAAGCTGAAGTCCAAAAACAAAAGCAGTGAAGTATCCTCATTACTTAGTCAACTAGAGGAAAAAACAAAGGAAGCAGAAAAGAGAGAACAGCTACTTAATTCTTTGTCAGAGGAAATGAACCGGTTAAAATGCAACTTAGCTGCTGTTACTGCAAAATGTTCAGAGCTTGAAAACAGAGCTGGGACATTTCAGCCATTCCAGGTAAGTACTGAACAGATTTCATAATTATATATGTTGGACTTGAAACTTGAAACCGCTAAGTACAAAAATGAATCACAAAACAGCATGGACTATAAATCTTCCTTCATGTTTTTTTGCATGCTGAAATATCCTTTCCTGAAGAGAGGAGGTGCCCAGTTTGACCCTTGCCAAGTGAAGAATGGGTAGAGCACAACTGACTTCAGCAGCCACAGCAAATCTGGGGAGGAGAAATCTCTGCTAGTGTCCCCCAAGGTCCCCTTTTCAAATTCATCGTGGAAGCAGTGTGACTAGTGGCACTACATGTGAGGATTCAGTGTGACTGAAGGAGCTACACCACCCTTTTTTGGGATCTGTATGCTCAGGGCACTAATAAAGGGAAATGTAGCTGCTCTCCTAGCTCTGCTTCAGTCATAACAATATCTTTGTCCTCTCTCTTATGAATCCTTATTTGCTCCTCATTCAGTTTTTAAAACTAGTTGCCTATATTTTACATGACATCAAAAATGGCAAATGCTTCAATGTGTCAGAAGGTAGGGCATGAGTAATGAATTACTTCTGTCATCTAAAATTGTTAATAATTATGGTGCTAAGCACTTGGCTGATTTTATAAGTGGATTTAGTGTTTTTATTTTTTCACCTCCGTCTGCGCTAATGCTCTTTGGAAAAATGAAGCAGTACCTCAGCAAGAGGAAGCTTCTAACTTTTAGATGATCAAATTTCCCATGCTACACAAAGAATTTGAGTACTTTCTAGAAATCCCACTTAAACCAAATCCTTAAGCAAGTTAATCATCTTAATTTTCAATGATAATTTGTATTTGTATCATGTTGAGCACTGTTGTATCTTGGGGAGTGTTACAAATTTAATCTCCAGTAGTAAGAGGTTCTGAAGCTTGTTAGAGAGAGAAAGAATTTAAAACTTTGAATTTATTCAAGAGATTTCATGCTATTTTTGTCAAAGGACTTGTCATTCTAATAGCCATTATAGAAACTTGTCTTCTAAACCACAGCAATATTGGAAGCATATCTCAGAAGAGTCTCAAATGAAATGAAAAACTTTTTTGGCCAGCTAGAAAATATGCTCGCTTTGTTCCTTGGTTATTAGATGTTCCTTATTACATCTGCATAGTAACCTGCAGAAAGTGTTAAGTTAAATTTTAGTGGCAATAGCATGATGTTCTGATGCTGCAAAAATGTTTAGCAGATTAACAGGATGCTAGGTCATAAGTAAGTAAATAGAACAACTAAGGCAAATAATCTTCCTGTAATCTAAATTCTAGCTCTTAGTGAAGAAATACATTACACTGAAAGCTCAAGACCATCCTTTGCTGCTTATACTTACTCTTCCTCATTGTCTCAGCTCAGTTAAATTGAGCAGCCTGCTACTCAGAGGAGGCATTTCTTTCTATCTTAAGTGCTAGCTAGCAAGATCAAAGAAATCCTACCTATTAGATGTGGTATCTTCTTTGGTAGCACTAGAAACAGGGCTCTTTTCCCATTTTTTTTTAAGAGTAGCTTGCTTGCTGTCATGAAGTAAAAAAACCTCATGGAAGCACTGGGTAGCAGAAATGTTTTACTTTAGGTTTGGATATACTTGCTCAATTATCTTTTAGTGTAAAATCAGCTTTTTCTTCTAAACATTGGCCATGTTTTTCAATGAAGGACAATAAAATTTGACTTTGAGTTGAAGTCTTAGAAAGCTTCAGAAGAAGTCTAGCAGTGCTTCCTGAAGCTGCTAGGTGGCATACAAGGAGCAGGTATAGTCTGGATTGGAAGCAACAATCATATGACATAATCTGGGCAGAATTTTTACAGGTGTCATGTTCTAGAATTTATAGAAATAGGAACCTGATCAATCACAGTGTCTCTAAATCCAGTTTTTATTAGTCTAATGGTTTCATTCAAAATATCCTGTATTTTCAGCCACTAAAATTGCCCTAAATCATGTTCCAAAAATCACAGGAAAAAAAATCTAATAATATGGCTTGGAGTTGGATAGTGTTTTTATGTCTGTAAAGTTTACTCTGACTTCCCTCTACACAATTTCAAAACCTTTTTACTTTGTCTAGTGTGCAGTGAAATGTGATGTTTGGTTATGAACAAAGTGTAACTGCTTAACTGTTCTTTAGCTGGGTCTAAAGGACACTGGCAAGCCATACTTTAAATGTGAGAGCTCTACTGTAGATTGTGTGTCACACAGAGATAGGGCTGCGTGCGTTCTGAAACACTTACAAAGCTCTAGTTATCCCAGAGAAGTTGTCAAGGACGCCAGCTTCCCCCTGACAACTCCTACAGTATAGGTCGGCTTTATTTTTCAACTTTACTGAAGATAAGAAAACAGAATAAACAAACTTTTACTACTGATTTTTTTTTAATTCTTCATGTTTAAATAAAACACTGGATATCTTAAATTTCAGAAGCTATCCTGCAGCCTTCAAGACTTCCAAGATAGCAGTTCAACAGAACACATGTGATAGTCTTGTAAAATATTTTGAGGTACATACTTAAAGAATAAATTAAATGTAAATCTAATGCACTATATTTTCCTAGAGGTTTTCTTTTACCTATATAAACCAAGTATGAAGATGTCTAAATACAAATATATCACATATGAGTCCATATTTGTTGTATATAAAATATTTTTATGCTACCTGCTTATGTGAGATTAATAATTACATAGAACTAGTTTTACTCTTTCAACTATCTATTTTTAAGAATGCTAATGGATTGTTTTTTATCTGCAGGAAGCTGTACTAGACAGCACTGGATCACCAACTAATCTTAATGAAGTTGAAAACCAACTGAAAGATGTAAGTTTCTTGTATAACATTCCAAGGATGCATAATCTGCAATGAGATGCATAAGGATGTAAATTATTACCATGTATGTTTTGGCTATAATGGGATCCCAGAGTATGTGTTTCCCTCTAAAAGTATCTAGAATTATTTTGTGACAAGGAGTCATTCAATAAAGACTGCGGTGGGTATGTTGTGGGGCAGGGGGGAAAACAACTTCAAACAAACAATTAAAAAAAAAAAAAAAAAAAGATGGGATTTTTCCATCATCCTCCAAAAGATTCCTTCTTGCAATGTTTGAACATGGTGGCTGTTGATAGAAAAGGAGCAGTACTTCTAAACTGTTATGCTAAATGCCATCCCTTATTGAAAGGTGAACAGAGAAATTAAAGCAAAAATATGGAAACCATTAAGAGGAGCAAAGGACTGTATTTCTAATTCTGTGTTTTACGCTGAAGTAAAAACTATTTCTACTACAGTTTCACGTGTTCTTGGTTTATTTTACATGAATATATACATTTTTTTAGGTAATATATTGATTTTTCCTGCCAAAACTATGACAAAAATAAACAAGCCAAACTGCATAGGTAAATGTCTGTACTTCAGGGTGTGTGTATTTATTTATTTTTAAGTATACTACCTTTTATATGTTATACTACTTAGGGTTTCTGGGAACAATTTAAACAGTCTTCCGTGTTAATGATTATGCATATTCTCATTTTTGTTGCAACCATAACAAGCTTTTCCTGTGTAACTCAATCTAATTTGAGTGTCAGCTGAAGAATGTGCTAAAATTATCCTTTGAGGAGACAAAACTGAATTATGAGACTAACTAAATCTGTACACAGAAAGGGATGTACATTTCTACTTCCCCTCTGAAGATTTAATACAGTGTTTCAAATTGAAGCTCATTGTGTATTTTTGTATAAAGTTTCTCTAGGCAAATGAAACACTTGCCATCTTCTTGTTCAAAAACAAGTTTTGGGGATAAAACATCTATGTGAGCACGCATGTGCTCCCTCTTCTACACTGCATTCGTTGTCATATAGGCCATATAAGTCAAGTATGTTTCAAAACTGGAGAAGGGCATTTCTTTTTAGAGAATGATCAGGTAACACTGTCTATTTCAAGTGATACATGCTGAAAGGGAGGGATCTAGTGGGTCTTGGCAGATGGCAAGCTGGGCATGAGCCAGCATTGTGTCCTGGAAGCAAAGAAGGCTGGTGATTTCCTGGCCAGTTTTAACAGCAGAGTAGCCAGTACATCAATGAAATTGATTATTATTCTTTACTCAGCATTTGTTAGATCACATCTAGAATACTGTGTTCAGTTCTGGACCTCCAATACAAGAAAGACATGAATAAACTGGAGCAATGCTCAGTAGTGAGGCACCAGCGTGGCTGGGTAACTTGTTCTTGGGGAGAGGTAGAAGGAACTGGGTTTGGTCAGCCCGGAGATCAGGTGGCGCTCGGGGAAACTACCAGGAAACTCACTGGGAAAAGCCCTGGCTAAACTGGTCTGCCCTGACTGCTGACCCTGCCTGGGACAGCATGATATTGGATCTGAGATCTCCTGTGATCCTTTCTAATCTGAACTAATTTGTGATCCAAAATGGATGTAAAATCCACATCCACAAACTTATAAAAATATTTAAATTTACCAACTTTAAATTGTTCAGTTAAGCTTTAGCTCATTCCATTTTCAAAATCTGACATTTTATATTTAAGAAAATAAAAGTTAATTCTTTTATAACCTGGGGCATGACTAATGGAGGCCTTTCTTCTTTTTCCTTTCTTCTCTTTCTTCTTTTTCCTTTCTTCTCTTTCTTCTTTTTCCTTTCTTCTCTTTCAGTAGCTTCTCTATTTCAGTCACCTAAACAGTATCAGTCTTCATATGGTTACACTGGTATGATGTTAGCTTACATATTTCACAGTCTGACTTAGCTTTTCAAATGAAGATTTATTATACAGAAAAGAATTTGCAGAGTAGAAATCAACTGATTTATCTTAGTCAAATGTGTAATGTATAGTTTTGTTAATAAACAAGACTGATACTTTTAGAATATGATTAACAGATTTTTTTTTTTTGTGTGTGTGTATGCATGCTTTTGGGGATTTGTTTGTTTTCCGCATTCATTTGTATGAAGGCTCTTGAGAAAAACCAGCAATGGCTCCTGTATGACCAGCAACGTGAAGCATATGTCAGGGGACTGCTAGGCAGGATCTTTGAACTTGAACAGAAGTCAGAAGTAGTGTACCACCAGCATGCAACAGAAGCCAGTGGAGAAGGTACAGATACGTTTTTGTTTTTTTTTTTTTTTTTTTCCATGAGTGATCAAAACCATAATTAGCTAGAGAACAAATCTTGTGAAAACAAGTTACAGCACAAAACTAAGAATTTATCTCTCAACCTTTGGTTCCTTAATGGTAAAATTTGGATAAATAAAATTTCTTTGCTTCCTGTTATCTAAATGCATTATTTAATCCATATTTTTTTTTGTTGTTGTTGTTGTTGTTCTTATCTCCTTCATTACACATGGTTTTTAAAAGCATTGACGCTCCATTGGCAATCTTTCTATTTGCACAAAGTATTGAGGCAAATGTTTTATGTCTCCCATCTTTCAAAGTACACTCTCAATCTACATGAAGGAAGTATTAAGAGTTTATTGTCTAGGTGTGGATCAAGTTTTTTGGATTTTTTTCTTTTCCAAAATAAATATTATAAAAATGATTAAGGCCTGACACATCCTTTACTCCTCTGAACACCTCTTGCCTGGCATGAAAAGCTAGGGTTTGGCACCTGCCCATACCAGTATTTCGCAATTTGGATCTGCTCACCTCTAGTTCACCTCTGTGCTGTGTGGTTTCTTAACAGTGATGCAGCACTCCTTCCTCACGGTGCCTTCAGATCAGTTTGAGTAGCGCTCGACTAGTACATGGAGTAAAATTAAGATCATGTTGTACAGAAGTTTCAGAAGCAATTGGCATGATATTCTTATTGTCAAAGTAGTAATTTCTTATGTGACACAACTGATCTGTGTTTGTTTTTTACACTTAGAATTGCTGTCAAAGGATCTTGCTCTCTGTTTTTAAGTTTGACTTTTTCATTTCTGTGCTACTGTTTCAATAGTTCTGGCTCATGAAGGTCTTCTACAAGAAAAGCAAAAGTATTATGACCAACTGTTACTAACTGCTAAAAGTGATCTTGAGACCGAAAGACGTACTATAACCCTACTGAAATCTGAACTTAATGAATTAAAAATGAAGTATGAAGAAACCCAACGAGAAATAATGAGTTTAAATGCCTTACTGCAGTCACAACAGGTTGTTGAAATGAAGACTCTAGAAAATGAAAATAAAATCAAAGGTGATAAACTGCAGAGGCTGAAAGAAGAAAATGAAATTATTAAAGGACAGCTTAGAGAAGAAAAGAAAAAGTCTGATGATCTTTTATCTCAGGTAAGCAGATGCATTTGGAAATTCAAGACTGTTATCAAAGAATCAAAAGAGCTTGAAAAGTCTTATCAGAATGGAACATCATTCACTTGGTCTGGTAAATGTCTGCTTTTTATATCCATTTAGACTTGTCTTTTTTTGGAATTCAAATTGAATTCTTTAGATCAAAATCCAAAGTTTTATACAATCTCTTTGTTAAACACATACTTTTTCACTTATTTCCCTATTCTTGCAGGGCACAAAAACAAGAAGGGAGAAGTGAGATTAATTCTTTTTTTTACTCATTGAAGATTGATATTTTTTGCTTTATATGCTCCTGAGCATATAAAAATTTTGCCCATGTGCAGGGTTACCGTGGTCTCTTGTTCAGAATCTTCCCATCAGCATGGTCATGCTGACAAAGATTCTGCTGAGATCTCTTCTAAACAAAAGTATAGCCTGACCATGATATCTGCTAGAGAGAAACTGGAAAATCCTTCTTTAAATACTAGTCCTTTGGGCATCCAACTGTGATAAACTTGCTACTTGGAAAAGTTTGTGGTCAATAATACCAAGCATTGTAGAATTAAGTCCTGGGTTAGGAGGGCAAAATTTATGGGGTGCAAAATTAGATCCAAACCAATCAGCTTAGCTTCCTAAACACAGGCTGGTTCTCACTGGTTAGTACTGATTAAAGCTGTCAGTTTTTCCAACTGAACAACAGCATTCACGATAAAGGTTGATATGTTCTAATAACCAAGGATATTTTGGGGCATGCGTATATTTAATCCATTATAGCTAACATTTTCTAACTTTTAATCTTTATTAATCTTTATCATTTTATTTTATTTTTAAAAGTTGCACTGCTTCCCCCCTGGCAGTTATTAAGTTCTGATAGAGTAAGAACAGGCTTTCATGTGTTTATTTTTGTCTTAAAGTATCCTGGAAATTGACTAGGAATATGTTTTCTGTTTGTTTATTTTTTTTTTTTGAATTGCAACGTCATTTTGTAATCCTCCCTGTTCATGTAGTAATAATGTTCCCCTGGGGAAAGTAAAGGTATTTGAGCTGTGGTTGGCTGCTGCATAAGTAGTATGCATTTTCTGTTGGCACTGCAATATTAAAGTTTAATTCCATCCTTCTTCTATTAGATTTCTTGTTTGGTAAGCTTATTAACAATTGCACATGAAAGTTTTTTTTTTTTTTTTTAAAGATGTCTTTCTGCCTTGTAGGTACAACTTCTTCATAAATCACTGCTTAAGCAGCAGGAGGAACACACTAGGATAGCTTTGTTGGAACAACAGGTACACACTTATAATAGTTACGTGCTGAGCTGACTACTCAAGAATTTGTTTTTTAATCCTTATTATGATTGATTTAAATATATAAAACGGAAACTTTTTTTTTCCTAATTCTTAGTAATTCTGACCTGACATCTTTTATTTTGACTTCTTGGGGGGTGCCAGATCCAGATATGTACCACAGACTTTGAGAATGAAAAGCTGGATCGCCAGAATTTGCAGCATCAGTTGAACAAAGTTCTGAAGGAGCTGCGCAAGGCCAGAGAACAAATAACCCGTCTAGAACCTGTGGTATGTACTGAGTAACTTGCATGTGAACTTAGTCAGGGATTTTTATATAAACTAACACAGTTTCAGAGTGGGATTTTAGTTTGAACAAACTGGGCCTTCTATTACTGTCAACAAAAATTCACTCCAGGCCCTTATATCCTTTGATATGTGGACCCAAGATGCAGAACTCTCCGTTAGCTAGCTAGGGTTTTTATCTACAAGCATAAGTAGTGCAGAAAGAGAACCAGAAGAGATAGGTCCCTCAGCAAGGAATTTATTTTCTCTTCTCTTTTCTGTCACAAAATGTACTTGGGTTTTGTCTGTTGCACAGTGAGAAAGCTCCAGTGTGTTTCTACTTAGACATATTTTTAGTGATCAGGGAACATTCATTAAATGTAGAAACTGAATTATTTAACCCCACTCCTCCAACTGATATAGGGTAGATCACTAAAATCCTAAATTTCTCATTTCTTAAAAAGAAAGAAAAAAAATATCCATTTTATTGTGAGGACCGTAGTCTTATTGTTCCATATCATGTAAGAACACCACCTGGATTTGCCCCATATCTGTTCTGCCTTATTGTCTCCTGGATTCTCCTGGTCTTGAGTGGAGATGTATTTTGACTGATGCCTCTGGGACTCTAGAATAAGGCACTTGAGAGATTAGGTGAGAGCTGAATAGAATAGCCAAGACTGCAGTTCTGGACCAATCTAAATGAGATAGACAGCTGACTTGGGTTCTGAAGAGGATTCACAAGAGCAGGTCTGGAGCTGTTTTGTATTTACTTTTTAGTAATAAGCACAAGCTCCTAAAAAAAATTGCACGTGAGAGGAATTCTTCTGCAGCTGTGCTATATTGTTCTCCTCAGCTGTGTGCAAGTTGGAGAAGTATTTTATTAGATGAATGTAGAGCTCCGCTATCTCATCAATTCCCTTCTTCACGTGTTCTTGCCCCTGTGAGAGCCTTATTTGCTCCAAAGCCTTAACTGCAGTTACTATTGCTGCCAGCTGAGGCCACTGGAAAACCTGTTGGCTGCCAAAAGCAACAGCTGCTGAACAGAAGTTTGTGCAGGCAGAGCAGGGAAATTGAAGTGGTGAGTTCCCTTGTGCTAAGATGCAGGTGAAAATTCTTAGTTTGAAATAGTTTCACTCTTCACAGATCACTGAATGAGAATGTGGTTCCTGCCACTGCACAGAATGGTGCCATAATGTAACTGTTGTACTGTGTCTTATTTGTATGTCTAATCATATTTTGTGGAAAACCTGTTTTAAATAGTCTTCAGAAAAAGCTATCTGCAGTCTAGTTTCAGTGCAGTTTTGGAACTATGTAACAGGCTGATATTGCCCTCTGTTAATGTGTGCGCAGCATAATTGCGTTTGGCCATCTTTTAAATTCTTCCCTTAATTCTATAGCATGCATCAGGGATGTGCACCATGAAATTGCAATATTCTTCCCTACTGCTACTTGATCAGGGCATAAAAGCTACAATTGCATACAAAAGATTCTTCTTTTCCAGAAACTCCAGGAGTCTGGACACATGGAGCCACAAGAACGTTTGCAAGCAGCATTTGAAGAGAAGATGACAGTATATGACACAAGTCCTTCCCTGAAACGTTCAAATCTCCTTGACGAAAGTTTTCTAGAGTGTCCTAGATGTAAAATGCAGTACCCAACAAGCCAGCACAGAGAATTACTAGCACATATTGACTTTTGTACAGCCTAAACTCAAAATGGACTTGCCGTATTTGCTTTTTAAACACTGACACTTTTTTTTTTTTTTACAGTTTCATAAAGGACTATTAGTTTTATAAGTCACTTTAACAAAAACATTATAACTTATTTGGCCTTAAATATTTTACCTGACATGTCTGTGAAAAACATCTACTGCATATTTGGTTGCAAATGGAAATATATTTACAGAGTATCTTCAAAAAGTAAACTACTGACCTTTTTCCTTTTTTGTTGTTTGTGGAATTTTTTGTTTGTTTTCTTTGGGTTTTTTTGGGTGTCTTTTTTCACTATTAAAAATGAGACCGGTAAAAAAACCACTTACTGTGTCAGGTTTTATTTTACTACTTGACATATCCACCTCATCTTAGTCAACTAAGTCTGAGAATAGCACTTGTACCCTAATTGGCAATAACAGCTACAAAATGGTTTTGGCCCTGGTATAATTAGTCTCTTTAGGTCTGTCTCCACCAGGCTAGGCTATATCACTATATTTATATCACCAACCTGATGCATTAAAGCTGGAGTAGTAGTGAAAATATCTTTGCTACTTGCAACTGGTGTTTCAACATCAATGTTAAGTCACTTGTTCTCCTGAACCACAGTCCTGAGTGACTTAAAATAGGTATGAAAATGTTCATTAATAGGCAAGTACTGGAAAAATGTCATCTTAGCAAATAAGTGTCTAATGAAAGAAATTTAGATTTCGGACACCAGCAAGGACCATTTGAGAAGTCTGAATACATACTTAGACTTAAGTAAACTCTTGTTGCACTTCTGTATCTTACTAGTAAAAGTTGGGAAATGTCCCTTTAAATCTGTTATCCTCTTCAGCTGTCCTAATTTAAAAACACAGGTTTTAATAAATTACTCTAGTGAATCTGAAGTATCATTTTGGTATCAGTATAGGAAACAAGTTAGCAATAAATTCTTGCAATACTTCAGCAACTGTCAAAACTTCCCTTGAGAATTCATCAATTTGCAATCACAGTTTTGCAATCAAAGATAGGATGAACTAAAGAGTATAACAAACTGTGCTTCCAAATCTCCTGCTTTTCAGGTGAGTGGACTGTTCTTTATTTCGTGTCTGTTTCTAACCAACTCTTAAATTCAGGACAATAACTATCCTTTCCATCCCACTGTAATAATACTAATCTCCTATACTTAATTATATTTTTAGAAGTTAAACTTGTCTTCTAACAAACACCACACTAATCATCTACTATTCTCAGTTGTTTAACCAGCATGGTTTCTACAAGAAGAAATTGTGAATGTTTTATCAACAATCAAATAAATATGTCTGCCCCAAATCAACAGTATTCTCATTAATAAGTGAGGCTTTCTTAAATTACCAACAGCCCCTTCCCCTTTAGAGGTTAGTGTTGCAGAGGGGATCTAAAAGGTACAGCTTGTTAAGTGCTCAGTTATTTAATATTCCAGTGAGTAAATTCAGGTAAAGTTGGTAGTTTGATGACTTTTAAAAGGTCTAGGGGAACTTAGATTAAAACAAGGGTTTACCAAGACTAACATACTTAAAAAGTCTGGCTTTCAGGTACAGCAGTCTGTGGAAACATCAAGTGAATTAAAATGTTTTGATGCAATCTGCTCTGATTAAAGAGTTAGCTAAACTGTATATAATAGCTGATTTTTACACAAGGACACCTTACAATGAATCATCCTGTCATCAGCTCCTAATCATTTACTTGCTTGTGCAACTTTGAATCCATTCCTAACTTGTTTTTTGTTTTCATAAAATCTTTCATACAGTTATTTGCCACATGCAAACAGGTGTTTTACAGATGTCCATGCAAACTATAAAATAAAACATTTAACTGTCCACATAAAAAGTGGCAGGGGGTCAGTGCTTGTTATGCTGTAATCGCACTGAACACCACAAATATTTAGAAACAACTGGACGTCACTGCTCACCTGACAAGGAATTCTATCATGAATAATACAATGTCTTCAACATGCCTAGGCTCAATACTGTTTCCATGACATCTCTATAACAAAGCACTGATGAGATAGAATAGCACAGTGAAGTAATAAAAATAGAGCAGTGGTAGAGATGTAGGTATTCCATTTTTAATCTGTCACCTGTCATTTTAATTTCCACATTTTATAATGATTAAACAGTGTTAAGGTTACAGTAGCAGTTGTGGCTATGTTTTTTTTCTTTAAAATGATAAGGAATTATGTCTATCATATAAGAAAGATACAGTTAGGGATTTGCACTAATCCCTCTTTTCTTTCCTTCCTTTCCTTTCCTTCCTTTCCTTTCTTGTAATACAAGCTACTTTATGTACAGCAGGACTCCACGGCTCCAAACCTGTAACAATCCTAAGTCTTTTTCTTCCTCTAACTTTAAAAGTATATGCCAGACTAACATTGCAAGTGCCTGCAAATCATACCTAGTTCTATGGAAAAATCTTTGCGCATTAGAAACATGGAAATGTCACTCTGGGAGTCTGTTTGGGGTATTTTAACACAAATTTTGTGGCAATAGTTCAATAGTTCAATAGTTCTGTGAGACAACTCACAGAAGGTGAGTGTTTGTTTATAGCTGTACCGTATTTCAGAATTATCAGAAAGTTTCAAAATTAACATCACTGCAAAACTCAGGCTAATGCTTATTTGGTGAGTTTGTAAATTGGTTAGACCTAGTGAAGCTCAGCAGCGAGAACTCAGACCTCTCTGAAGTAGTCCAAGAGCAGCTGGCTGTTATATTTGAGAATTCTGGAGGGATTTCAAAAGAGTAGAAAAAAAAATAAAGAACGGCACAGTGCTTAATATGGAGAAGAGGAGCTGCCAAAGAATTCTAGACCAAAGCATCCTAACTTCAATTCCTCAAATAAAAAAACACTATCACAGCACTGGCAGAGGGAATCATATCACACATCTTCAATTTTCTTTTCAACAAGTGTTGTGGATAGGGGGAAAAAGTTATGTTAAAATGAACCTTCTGTTTCACATGCCAGTTTTATAGCAGTGTAGCAAAACACAATCATTTCCTTTAGTCTATACACTGGGTGCGCAGTTAGCTGAAAATTGTATTCTATAACTAGATACCAATAATAAATAGCCACAAGAACAGCTATGCTCAGATCTTTGTTCTGCCTCATGATCCTATATATTGCCTCCAACCAGCAGCCAAAAGTGGATGCTGAGAATATAGTAGTAGGATAGCGGAAACTGGGACCTATTGCTAGTCATGCTAGGGATCTTTAAGCGCCAGATACAGTTCCCATGTGTTAGTACCTCTCATCGGATTTTGCTACTGGACAATGCTGCAGATGCTAGAGCAGAGTACATAAAAGTCTGGCATGCACCAGTGTAAGAATCAAGAGCTCTTTAGAGGCTAGCATTAATTTTCAATTTGTCAGTAATAGTGATCTGAAAGAGGGTAAGTACAATAAATATTACAGGTAGGAACATCAACTACCTAAATGCAAAATAAATAATATCAATGTATCATGTCCTCAAGAAAGATTTCAAGGAATACTGAAAACAGAAACTGAACATGACTCAATATCCCACTTGCATAACCTTGCAACAGTTTTATAATGGGATAAATAAATAGACTCTTTAAACATTTTACATATAGTCCTTCCTTTTTAGTCAATAGTGATAAAACTTCTGGCTCACATACTGTATCCAATTTTAAGTATTGTACTTTAAAAACAACTTATACTAATGAGAATGTAGGACATCTTCAGGATTTCTGATACAAATCGGAGAAGAATCAGGGTTTTGAAGTCTAGAAAAGACCATGAAAAATGGCATATTTTCATGTAAAAAGAAGAAATAAATTCTTATTGCAAATTTAGTGAGAAAAGTAACAAGCTCAAACTGCAACAGGTGTAATTCTGACAGGAGGAAAATCTTTCTGATAGTTATAATAGATAAGCAGTGAAGCATATTGCTCATGGAGGCTGTAAAATCTCCACCATGGGAGATTTACAAGGACAGTTATACAACTATCTAAACCATTCCTGACAGATGGTTCTACCTTGGGTCTGGAGCATCAACCAGATGATTTCTCAAGGTCCCCTGAAGCCCTATTTTTTAATGACATTATATATAAACCTGTAAAGCAACACACCATAAGATATCAACCAATTAAAAAGCAGGGAACATAAGGGCTGGTGTTTCTGCTCTGACTCTCCACAGTACTTAAGCATTTCACTACAAGCAGAATTAGTAGCTACCTCACAGAAGTCAATATAACAACTTAACCTGTTCCTTACCTTATAAACTTCTAGTCTGAGCACACAAAGCCATTTTAAGTCAATGTTTGGACTCATGCCTCTTAACTCTATTGGAAAGCAAGACAAACTGTTAAGAGTGAAACTTGATGTCGCTTAATTCCCTAAGGTTGAGAAATGCCTCATTCCCACTGTAAGGAACAGTGCTGTGGTGTCTAGTTTTTGGCACTTTGTTCTGTTGCAATTTTCACAACCCTGGGGGGTGCTGCTGAGGATTCACAGATGCAAATTTCCTTCAAGCTTTAGCTGCCTAAGACAAATGGGAGTCATTCCTGGCA
>VZSV01000048.1:2227510-2246008 GCA_013398735.1 Nothocercus julius
GAAAGAGAGAAAGAGAGAAAGAGAGAAAGAGAGAAAGAGAGAAAGAGAGAAAGAGAGAAAGAGAGAAAGAGAGAAAGAGAGAAAGAGAGAAAGAGGCAGACTTCAAATATGACAGACTACTAGAAAGTGATGCCTATGCCTTCCCTTACTCCCCGTCCCCCCACAGAACTGGAGCTGAGTTCTCCAGAGGACCAGCACCACCTCACCAACCACTGTTGTCCCTCTGACCAATTAATACTTCAAGTATTTCATATCAAATGAACAGTTCCAAAAAGAAAAGACCAACACAAAGTGCCTCAAAATATCCTAAAAGAAACAAGTCTGAGACCTCAGTAGAACTAATTTTTTCTGGATCAAAGTGCAGCCAGGTTTAGTGACTGGATCTACTCAAAACTGGTGAATAAGCACACTGCCTCACCAAAAGCACAAGGTGTATCAATATAACAAGCGTGACCCAGTCAGTATTTTCTCAAACAACTAGACAGAAATTATATAGCATAATCTAAGTATCCGTGTGTTCTGGACATGGTTTACAAGAAGCTGTAAGTCACACCTCTTTAATCATCTCATAGCAAATTATAACGCAACCAGATCCCAAACAGTCAGTGATAATGAAAAACATGAACAGTGTGGGAAATGCTACTATTTGGTATTACACTTGGGAAGATAACAAGATTTTGCAACAGAATTTAGAGCATGCTCTGTACTTTCATGGGTGTTACAAGAAGGAATTTTGTGTTTCTCCAGCCCTAGCTTAACGGTAAGTAAGCATATGGCTTGTGTTCCAATGAAGATTGATTTTCTTTGTAGCAGCAAGCATTCTGTAGCCCTTACTTCAGAAATATTTCACTTCTAAAAGTAAAGTTTTAACCCTGATTTTGACCTGAAGACCCCCCTGTTGCATCCAACAGGTTACTCTTCTAAGATGAGATATGAGGTAGAGAAAGGAAACTTGCTCCGCTTAGGCCCCATGAATAGGAGTATTCTCTAATTACTGGGCCCTTGAATAAGAGGGAAGATAACACTCTCCCTGTACACGTGCAGCCTAATATGTTAATGCATACAAAAAACTCCCACCTAAGTATGTCTCATGACTAAGACAGGTTGGTGAAAAACATGCTTTTTCATGAAGACAGCATGCTACACAGCATGCTAAAGTATGTAAGATATACAGCATGGTATTTGCTTTGATGGCTCTGCATCAAAGGCCGACAGCAGGAATCTAAGTAACTTCAGGCACATCTGAAAGTTAGCAACTTAGGGTGGAGCTTTGGGAGGAGAGGGATGGAGTTGCTACATCTGCTGGCACTTACATATTGGACTACATACTTAATTTTCCATTTAAATCTAGCTGAAGGTCTCAATTCCTTTGCAAGGATGATCTACCAAAACCTATAATGTCTGATATCTTACAGTCATTGATTAAATACTGATTAAATACTCCCAAAATACACGTGGGATGTTTAAGTGTAAAACAGTGTTTAATACTGTAACAACCAACCTCATTTAGACGGAACAGTCTAGCTGGAGCTGAGTCACCCTGATGAAGCTCTGGTTAGTGGTGTCACATTCCAGAGATCATGACCTTACAGGGGAATTTGCTGTTAAGTGTACTTGATTTACAGAGAAATGCCTGCCTTATTGCAAGTCATTGCAAGAAACTGTTCAGCATATCTGTTCACAGAACTTTGTTGTGGCCTGAATGACAGAAGTGCAATGCAGCTCTTTTTAGAAAGCACATCTACTGGTAGCATGAGCAGAAGATATCCTTCTGTCTGAGGCACCGGTCAGTAATTTTGCTACTATAGCTTGAATCAACAGCACTACTGCCATGTATCCCAGGAAGTATACCAGCTTCTGATGCATCTTGACTTCAGGAAAAGGAGACTTCCAGAAAAAATAGTGACTAGCTGCTGACAAGACCACATAGACCCGTAAAAGGATCTCATATTTCTAGCGGAGTGGGTAAGCTTGCTACAATATGAAGACCAACAGTTGCATTCATATTTCTATCACCATTTAAACAGATGGAGATTATGAACTCAAGACTGTTCAAGACAGCTACTTCAACTCACTGAAATGGAAGTATACTGTGGTTAAAAAAATCTCTAGATATCAAAACAAACTCAAATGGATTTGTATTTGAAGCAAACTTTGTAAATGCATAACTTCTTTCAAGCAGAGTATTAATAGTCTTTAGAAGCATTACAGCTGCAGCATGGTATGTACCAGAAAAAAATGGAAATAGAAAGCTAACCCATGTTGCATTTCATGCTAAAGAAAAAAAATACCTTATTATATAGACATGGTTTGAGTCACTTACCTGCTTGGAACCTCTTTTGTGAAGACAAAGGGCCAACATCTCTAATGCAATGAACTTAAATCATTTAGCAAACACTAAACACAAAATACACCTGCTATTAAGTCAATATTATTTACTCATTGTGATACAGGTGCAAGGAAATACCCCACAAAGACCTAAACAACAAGCTGCATATGAGAGGATACATAATTATGGCTTTACTAGGTCATGTCCAAACACAACAAGAATTCTCATCTTCTAGTATCACCCAGACAAGAAGGTCCCTCTCTTGGTCACCATTTCATATGCTCAAGAAATAAACACACTGAACTATCTACCCCCATTTGTCCTGACAGTTCATGGTTGTCAGGGAAACAGCTTGAAAAAAAAGAGCCTGGGCTATAGTATCTGGTAGCAGTCCCCAACTGCCATAAGAAGACTGAGACTCAGACCTTACATTCTAGGGGAAAAAACACACACAGGGAGAAACAGTTTTTTGTTGTGGGTCCCCAGGCTAACTATCCAGAATTGTGTAACTTGAGCTGACTCCAGGTTTCATCACCTCTAAGCAGAAGAAAGCACATAGGCTGAAAAAAAAATGAAATAGATTAAGCAATCATAACAGGTTTCCAGGCATTAATCATTTCCTCGTCGCCACTATGTGTGGATTATGTACAGCACACAGCACCCACCCATTAAAGTACTGGAAGACTAGCTGTGGTGAGGTTACAATTCCTCCCTTCCTCAGATTTCACACTGTGATAGTTGCTATGATTGTAGCTACCCAACAGCAAATGCAGCGTTTGTACTTCATAGGGGGCCAAAAAAAAAACCCTCTTTTTTTTAGGTAGATGGATCCACTAGATCCATGAGTAATCAGACTGCATTTGTTTCAGCAAGGAGGTCCAATTCATTTCATAACATCCCATTGAAATGAGCATGCCCCTTCACACATCTGCAGTCCTCCTGTACACAGGACACGATGAAACTCTCTCATTGATACTAAAAGCAGCATCTTGCTTTGGTTCTCCTGAGCAAACAATAGGGTTAGCAAACATTTTCATTCACAGCTAAGGTCCAAAGATAAAGGTGATCCTAACTAAAGAAGATCAAGTACATTTCCAATGCTCTCACAAATCATCTCAATTTCAAACTTTCTGCTCTTCCATGGCATTCCTTTCCTTCCCAGCTGAAAACAATCGTCATTCCACCAGCAATGAAGCTTTAGATGTTTCTATTTTCTGTGCCCTATTTTGTTTCCAATGAGTTTATTTTACCCTGAACTGACTGAATCAGATTCTGAGTTCACCTTTCACTGTCACCAAAGGGAATTTGCTGAAGATTTTACTCATAATACAATTTACATTTATCTGCACAACTGTCAGCTGCCCCTTACCACCACATTAATATTTGTGGAGGTATGATAAGACTTGCGAAGATCACCCTCTCTCACAGCCTAGCCTATATTCAGAACTGGCAACATCATTGACACTGCCATTGCCCGCAACTTTGGCACCAATTCGCTGATCTGTGATGTTTGATACCTGGAAGGCATTCAATGTATTTTAGGGTTCTCTAAGCATGTTGCAGAATCAGTCCCTAGTACAAAGAACACAAACTGTGGTGGAATATGTCAAATTTTGATCAAAAATACAAATAAACATCCTCAGCAGTGTTAGAAAATTTCCTGAAACCTTTGCAATAAGGGTGCAGATATTTTTTTAATCCTAACAAATGATGTAGAATGAAACACTTGCCAGTCACTTGTACTGCCAGCTACCAAAAATGATCTTTGCAAGTCTGCCTGTTGCCTTCACTTGAGTTCAGAGCAGTCACCCACTTAATAGCAAATCTGCCTGCATTTCATACAGTCCAAGACATATCAGCAGGAAGCAGCAGGCACATATCATCTGATTTAAGCTGCACTGCAAGCTCTCTGTTTGATGAGACAGACTAGATAGCAAGAGCCACTTTAGCTCAAGAGAAAATATGCTTATTAAAATCAGAGCAAAATCTGTACTGGTAAAGATGGGGGAAATGGTACAGTAAAAATCTATCTCTTGTCAGTCTTTGCTAAGTGACAGTCTCCCAGAACAATCAAGTTTCGGGAATTTCCACTAATGCCATTATACAACAAGTTCATTGCAAGGGTCAAAACCATACTCTAGAAGTAAGGTCCATTTGCAAAGTCCTACTGCTGTCAGTTTGGAATTGCTCTGGTCTAAGAGCAAGTTGATGATGAGAACCAGGAGGAAGACCTCCATGTGTCCAAATCTGTAACTGAAACCTTAAGCAGATGCATAGGCACAGGAACCGAC
Organism: Nothocercus julius; assembly: GCA_013398735.1. Taxonomy (NCBI): domain Eukaryota; kingdom Metazoa; phylum Chordata; class Aves; order Tinamiformes; family Tinamidae; genus Nothocercus; species Nothocercus julius. The sequence goes on from VZSV01000048.1 coordinate 2,232,131, forward strand.
TAATTCATCCAGAACTGACTGATGTTATACAACTGTTTACATACATTCTGAAAACATTTTATCTTCTTTTTACGAGGCATTACCTGCTTGCCTGTGGTAATTTACGTGTCTTGCCCCTGGTCCATTTGTAAATCATCTGCAATGAAAAGCATAAGAAGAAACATCTGCTTTCCTTATCAAACAACTTTTTCAGGAAGGAAGGTCTAGAGAAAACACACTGGGTATTTTCCAGTTATGTCTCACTTTACGAGACTTCTTTAGCAAGAGGTCTAAGGCAGATGGTTGAGATGCTGGACAAAGATTCTAAGCAAAAGGACCCCCAAAGCTTTACATTGTTGCTCACCACATGAGGCCGTTACTGCCAAACCAAGCAATACACAGGATCACTGCCTCCAAAAGCCAATCTCAAGACTTGAGGTCAAGGCTAAATTCCTCTTTTCTTTTTACCTTAAAATACTGCTGGTTTTCCTAAGGTCCCGAGCAGACCCCTCAGAGCGGCTCTTCAGCACTCCCTTCCGGATGAGGATCAGGCCATGGGACACGCCGAGAGAAGCAGCTGGGCCCGGAAGCCCCTGAACCTCCCTGATGGAGGCAAGCGTCAGCCTCGCCTTTGTGTGAGCGGCGTGTATTTACCCTCCTACTTCCTTGTTCCACCGCAACGCCAGGGCCATAAACTGCCTAGCTGGCACAGCTGAGCCCCAGCAGAGCGGGCGGGCGGCGGCACCGAGGGGATGGTAGCCAGTCCCCCAACCAGAGCTGGGAAGGCACCCCGATCACCGCCACCATGGCGAACAGCAGCACGGCCCCGGGCCTAGCGCTGGCCCTGCCACTGCCACCCACTGCGGCTCCCTCGTGCCCACCGGCCTCCCCCATGCCCGATGCTGGGATCAACAGGACTTACTTCCCCTTCTTCTCGGACGTGGAGGGCCAGTACAACCCCGGGCTGCGTGCTGCCGAGTCGGCCATCCTGGCCTTCATCTTCCTGTTGGCTCTGGCGGGCAACGTGTGGGGCATCCGCCTGCTGGTGCGGCGGCGGCACCGGCTCTGCGCCGCCAACTGCCTGGTGCTCAACCTCTTCTGCGCTGATCTGCTCTTCATCAGCGCCATGCCCGTCATCGGCGTGGTGCGCTGGACCAGCGGCTGGGTGCTGGGCCACGCCATCTGCCACCTGCTCTTCTACGTGGTCAGCCTGAGCGGCACCGTCGTCATCCTCTCGCTGGGTGCCGTCAGCCTGGAGCGCATGGTCAGCATCGCGCGGCTGCAGCACCACACCGTGTGCCGCCGCCGGGCACTCGCCGCCACTCTCCTCCTCATCTGGGGCTTCTCTGCCCTCGCCACCCTCCCGCTCTGCCTCTTCTTCACCGTGGTGCCACTGGTCACTGACAGCGGCAAGGTAAGGCCAGCCCAGGCGGGTGGCGGGAAGCCGGGATGCCCAGCACAGCTAAAAACATAAACACGATGAGGGTTTTGGCTTGCACTCGAGAGGCCAAAAAATCCCCTTGGACACATGCTTCCCTGGCATGGAACCAGCATTTTTTTCTTTAGAGCTTTTTGAAGCATGAACAAAAATCCGTTCAAGGTGATATCATTGTATCATTTACATCATTTAGGCTCGAGTCTGCCTTTCTGTTTTAAAGCTGTTGCTAGCACTCAATATGAAATTTATGGCAATAATTAGATTGTGGACAACATTTGCAGGCTTTTTTTTTTTTTTAAATATTAACTATCACATCAGTTGACTGCTCTGTTGAAGTAGAAACTTATTGTTGATGCTGTTGTGTCTGCAACCACTTTCTCCACAAGTAATAAAGAGAGGTAAGGACAACTTTCTTCCTGTAAAACTGAAAGTACAATGTTAATTTTCTTCTTTATCCTTTGCAAACAGAAGGTCCAGATTTGCACCTTGCTTTGGCCCAGCATTGAAGGAGAAATAGTTTGGGATGTGGCCTTCACCATTGTTGTCTTTTTAATACCAGGATTAATCGTTGTCATCAGTTACTCCAAAATTTTACAGGTATTTTTTTTTCCTTTAAATTTTGTTGTAGAACTAACAGAAGTAACCAGTATTCTCTAGACATCGACATGTTATTATCAAATACAATTACCCCTAAAGAGTATTTGCTCAAGTAGAAAAGTACCTGATATGAAATGAGACACTTCAACCTGTACCCACCACTCTATACATTTCAGCTAAGTACATGCTTAAATAGCACATTACAAAGCCCAAGAGAGAGTTAGTCTTTATTTATATACAGCATTAAATAGTCTTTTCTTTGTTTGTTGGTCAATCTCCTAAATACTTGAGAGATTCAAACATTTGAAATAACTGCATACTAGATTTTGCACTCCTTCAGCCTCTACTTCAAAGAGAGTTGTAAGTCAGCAAGGAAAGGCAGACAGGACTGGAAACAATAATCCTTCTCCTTCTAAATCTACTGCTTTTCTCCTTTCCGCTTGCCTTTTAGTACGCACATCTCAATAGCAAATATTCATTTGAATGTGCTTATTTTTGCACAACTTTCAAAGCAACTTTACAAAAGCTGTAAATCAAAACTTTGTTTCTTTCTGAGTGGATATCATTTAACTGCTTAAATATAGACACCTAGACACCAGACACTGTAAGTTTTACTCTATATTCTGGCAAGCATGGTATTAGATATCTAAATGTATTATATGAGACAGTGAGAAAACAGATAAAAAAATCTTCAACTTAGAACACAGAATTGATGTCTCCATCAACTTAGAACCTAGAATTCAGGCTTCCCATGTACTTGTCTATGGATAAGTCTCAAACTCAGTCAAAATAACCAGTTCGCTACCCTCTTAATCTCATCACAAGCTTCAGATAAGTGCATTAAACTTCATCTAGTGAAGTAAAGCACCTGTCTTTTCCAACCTCATATTTAGGCAAATTGTATAGGCAAAGAACATACAGTAAATTAATAAGCTATCTGGGCTCCTTGAAAGAACTGCAAGAAACTAGTGACCAAGGAATGTCACAGCACCTGGTCAGAGACCAAGGCAAGAGTGAGGTTTCTCTTGTCCTTGAAGACTCCAGATTATAGCAGGTAGATTTAGAAGACAGTAGGGAGCTAGAAAACAAAAAAACAGCTTTTTGAAGACTGGATTGCAAAATAACTCCCTACTGATGTGTTCACATTTCTTTTACAAACTGACAGTAAAGATGCTAAAATATATTAGCATTTCTCTATAACCAAAAAGAAGCAAGGCCCATAGCTGGATCCCATCGATTGTAATTGAATTTCCTCTCTCACACAGCTCTCCATGAAGCAATCAGAACTCAGCTGGAAAATAGCTTAAACCTGAGTCATTCCCCAAAACAGATTCATTCCAACTTCGTAAGAATACCACCATGGTGGTGGTATATAGAGTAAAATGCTAAGTATTACTGGAAACAGTTCAAAGCATTAGATGCATTCAAATAACAGAGCAACTAGGATGATGATTCACCACAGATGTAAGACCTCAAGTTTGATAACATACTCTACATATGTGCTCAATCTGATTGTTATTTTTACATAACACTGCCCAGTACAAATGTGCTCAATTTAATCTGATTCTTATTTTTACATAACACTGCCCAGAACACTGGCGAAAAGGACAGCTCAGAAGTATAACTTGTAATTAGTCTTTTTTGGTTTTTTTTTCCACCTTTCCCCTCTCTAGCAATGCACAACCTACACAGATTTAGGAAAAGGCTAGAACGAGTAAAGAAGTTCATCTTCTTGAAGTTGCATACCTTTCCATACATGACTTCCAAGCTTCTAGTCTGGTCCAGAGTGTGGTCCAGATGCCTGCTGTAGGTATCAAGATTCCTTAGTTCTAGGCAGGTCAGAAAGGAATCCAAAATATATTACTACTACCTCATTTCAGGTGAACATTTTATAAAGATACAACTGCATCTTATCTACTGCAACATTGGTGATTCTTGAATTGTTAGTTCTAGACTGTGCAGGTCCAGCTGGAAAGATGGAGGGTATTTTTAAGAGATTGATATAAAGTTTCCTGGTGAAGATATTCTGGATAAGGTAGATTTATTCTGAACAGTGGAAGCTAAGGGCTGGTTTTCCCACTTTCTGAACAAATGCCAGGCCTAGTCTGTTTTATTACAGCAGACTATACATTTACAAAACATGCAGAGATTTTTCATAGCAAAGAAAAAGGATCTGTAAGATTTCAGCTTAGCTCATAGAAAACAATTCTGACTACTGAAAAAGAGCTTGCACTGAAATTTAAATAAAATCTCTCCTATTTAAAATGTACCTTGTCTTTTTTTACTGCCATTAATTCATGCTTCCCTCTTACCTGATAATGTCAGCATAGCCATAAGACAGAGAACTGGATTCTGTTCTTTCTTGTGCACCGACAGGATTGTTAACTATGTTCCATTTTACATGTGTGAAAAAAAATCAATGAGTTTATTCAGAAAGAACAAATGCAGTCACAATCTAAAGCTAATGGAATTTCATGAGTAATTAAGGCCCCGTTCGGAACTGAAGAGTATTTATTGCTGGAAAAGTATGAGGAGAAATAACAGCTTGACTAATATTGAGTAGACTGGTAGACTGAGAATGTTTGAAATCGAACCACTGACAAAAAAACAAAGAATCCTTGTCTATGCTCACTTTTCAAAACAGATACATCATGTTTCAAGACTTACTTTTGCACCTGTAAAAATGTGTTGAGAATTCTCCCATGTTTCAATACAGGTTACTTCTATTTTTTTTTTTTTTTCCTGCAGATTACAAAAGCTTCAAGAAGGAGTTTAAATGCTGGCCTAGCCTACTCTGAAAATCATCACATTCGTGTTTCCCAACAAGATTACAAACTATTTCGAGCCCTCTTTGTATTGATGATCTCTTTCTTCATCATGTGGAGCCCAATTGTAATCACTATTTTTTTAATTTTAGTCCAGAATTTTAAACATGATTTGCATATTTCGCCATCAGTGTTTTTCTGGATAATGTTATTCACTTTTGCCAACTCTGCTGTCAATCCAATTTTGTATAATGTTGCCCATTTTAGACGCAAATGTCAGGAAATACTTCTCTGCTGCATAAGGAGCCCTATAAGAAATGGAGCTGGCACAGAAACCACTGTGAGAAGAAATAACTGTGAACAACCTAATTTATCTTTAATTTACAGATAATTAAAGTCTGAGCCATGCCACTCTTTGGATTTTAATCTTTACACTATTCTGGTCAGAACAGGTCACCGTTTTATAGTATTATATACTAAAGGAGACACTCAGGAAAACAAAACAGATAAACAGCTGTATTTTTACTTTCTGCAGGAAAAATTCTCACCTCTTCAGAAATATGCATGCTCTTGTATGTTGACAAAAAAAGCTAGGTAACTGACTGCCTGAATATAGTTTTGGACAAACAAACTCATTTCAGATAGAAAACAATACTGAGATCATAAACATGCATTATTACCAGGTGCATGACCATTTCTGCTTGCATATCAAGTTTAAAAAGTGACAACTTTTCTAAATTTCACAAATTAAAACTGTTAACTCATGGCAAATATAAAATAGGTTCTTCAAAAAAACAAAAAGAAACGTATATTTTTATGTCTTTGATAGTCATATCATAAAATAAATAGGTGATATATATGGCAGTGAAATTCCTTCCTCCTTTCTACAGTGGCTTGGAAAGGATTTTCAGTATTTTCTATGGAAAAAAAAAAGACATTATACTTGGAAGGAAATTAAAAGTAGAAAAAAATGCAATTTTTTTAAAATTTAAATTAGTCATAAGCTGAAACAGAGAATTGTTATGTTCTAATTTATTGGCATCTGACACCAATTTTACATAGTGCATTAAGATAATGGTTTACTAATAAAACCAACATCTACATATGTACAGATGTGCATAGAAACAATCTGCATCCCCTGTAATCCAAGTTTATTAAAACATTTCATTGGTTTATTGACAAGGTGAGCTATGTAGCTCAGATAAATATATTCAAGATCTAAATGAAGCCATTTAAAAGCTTTTCAACCGAACACTTAATCAATGTGTTAACATTACATCCATGCTGCTGTTACGTGATTTCCTTCCATAGTTTTGGATCCCCTTATGAGCAGAATCCTGAAAAACACAAATATCAAAGTTTTATTTTTCTACTACACTGGAAAAACTAAAATATCCAAGCTTTTACCAAACTTAAAATGTTTTTATATTAAGTTTATATTTTATAATATTATATAGAATATATATGTATAATATTGTAAAATGTATTATACATTTTATATATCTTAGATATATAAACTGCTCTTAAATATAGCATTCTGTTTATTGTAATCATATGCAAATACTTATCTTTGCAGTATATAATTCCAAAGAATTTTCAATTCAAGGCAAAACAGGAATTCATCTGTTACATTTATCTTGATCATTTTAATACTTTGACAAATAAGGTATTGGACAGATCAGTGGTAAAGAGTTAGTCAAATTAATAAGCTTTGAAGTATTTGTAATTTATGCTTTTTAATATAAGAATGCGTTTCAACAGCAAAGGATCTTCTGTCCTCCAAAACTTCCAATAGCAATGGCAGATGAGATAAATATATATACACACACCACTGTTTAATTCAGAATTTCAGTTTCTACTGAATGCTAACAGTAGATTTGCTTTTTAACTTTGGTAAAAGTAAAATAGTATCTTACTCTACAAGTAGTCCCACTGTCAATGTAAATATTTATGGTAGCATGGCTGTCACTAGGAATATTATTAGAAGGCTAAATAAAGTGTGATATCCACATTCACACTGAGTAACTTCAAGCTATTGAGCTATAACTCTGAGAAAGAGTAGCACAGCCTGATCCACACTTAGAAAGGAGCTGCCATTAGAAATGCAAGATAAACAACAATCAAAACAAAATTTACTAGGCTTCTTTTGCCTCAAAGAGCCAGTATACAAAGAACTACTATTTTAAGTTTTGTACATCTATTTTTTATTTTGGGACTTAATTTCAGTACAGTATTTATATAGAAAGCTTGTAACAAATCTTTGGGAAAAACAGATTTAGCTTTAAGATGTAGGCTTGGCTTGCACAATGAGAACAGATATAAGCCTATTCTTGCAGTATCTATAAAGTTCAAACAGAATTTGACCTCAGTAACAAATGAATACAAGTTAATACAGACAAATGAAGCTGGTCATTTTGATAATAGTTCTGCAGCTCTTCATAGCAGAATTACAGGAAAAAGTAGCAAGACTTTCAATTACCCTCATATGGATTTAAATGAAGTTTGCAAGAGTTCCTAATAGAAACTTTTAATTTTTTTTCCCCCTCCATTTTAGCTTACAATCATTCTCTGTCTCCCAAATGTATTTGCTCTGCAGCAACTTGGGCTTAAGTGTACTGGAGAATTCAGAATCAATTAACACTATGGCAATTACGGGTCCTGATCATAGTAATGGAAGAATGTAAACAGCTGGCTTTAAGTTTGGCTTATACTTTGGTGCTAGGCTCATAAAGATAAAATCTGGCACAATCTTCAGTAAAAAGCAGACAGCCTTAAGGATCAAGACAACCTTTTTTTTTTTTTTTTTTCATTTACAAACAATAAGGAACTCAAATAGTCTGACAGACACTGTGCTCAACACCTAACACCTGAATATAAATCAGGTCAGCAGACAACAAATACAACACTTTATTCAGTTTGGTAGGTTGGATATTTCTGTAACAGACTGAAGGTAGCATGATCAGCTTTTAAATTAAGGTTGGACAGTCAAAGCATATTTGAGACTGAACTTTCAAAAGACATTCTAAGTTTTATTTAAAATACATTACCATTTCCATACTCTGTGAAAAAGATAACCTTTCCATTTTATAGAAATTATGCGATACCTGAAGAAGTTGTATCAAAAATTATGAACAAGTGAATAAAGCTAATTTTCCTTTGGTTTGTACTTTCTTGCAAAGATTCTCAATACATTTATTTCTCATACATCATGGAAATAATAGAAACACGATGCTGCTATGCTAAATCAAACCAGCACTCGTACAAGTCCAATACCCTATTCAGTAGCAGGATAATGCTGTCTGTCTCTGGGTTTGACAGGGATGCAAGGGATGATCTTAATAATAATCTCTCCAAGGCACAGTGTAAGAACTGTAATCTAAGTTTTATCTTTGCTATGATAAAAAAAAAAAAAAAAGCCTAAACATCTTATGATTTTGTTCTCTCATCTTCAGAACTTTTTATTCCTGCTGTATTTCACTTAAAGAGGATTTGTAGTATTGAAAAACAAGAAAAGTACTGTCAATTGGCATTGATTATTATTAACTGGCATTGATCAACGGCATTGATTATCTTCTATCCTCTTTTTATACTATCAAATACACATTTGCTTTTTGGTGGCTCCTAAAAATTAAGCAGAATTTTTATTTCACTCTCCACTGCATCATAAAGATGTCTTTCCTGAACATACAATTCAGAAGCCAGCAGTCTAAGAAGGTTAAAGTTCCTCCTTTGAATCTTTATTACTGAGTACTTATCAAAAGCCAATTTCATTTGCATTTATGATGTCTCTTAATTTTGAATGCCTTAAAATACTCTTATGTTGTTTGCAAATTCTCATTCAAAACAAAACTTTTTTCATTGCCGCCAGGCACTTTTTCCAGGTCACTAATCAGCATGCTCAGCACCACCTACCTTAGCAGGTGTCTCAGGCACCATCTTATCAACATACTTTACAACATGGCACTATATTAATCTGTTTATAAATCAGATGAACAGACAATAGAGGCACAAGAGCTGACTCGGCTGACTTTCTTTGTAATACATGAGAGTTCGCTCAGTCAATCCCAGTTTATTCCAATAGGTCATGTAGGAAAAGCCTTTAATCTTGATTTGAAGATTTCAGCGATGAAGAACATACAACAGCTCTTGGTAAACTGTTCCAAAGGTTAATGACCTTTAGAATTAAACAAATGGCTCTCTATTTCTACCCTGAATATGTCAGGCATCAAGTTTCAGCCATTTTATTTTATTATTTCTGTGTTTGCAAAACCTTTACTATCCAATTCCCATTGCTTTTGCAGGTAAGCACAGACTTTGCTCAGGTCAGACTTTAACCTCTTTCTGATGAGGAAAATATCAAGCTCTTTGAAGCTCTCACTAGAAGACACATTCTATAAACTTTCTGTCATTTTCTCTTTGCTGTTCTCCTTTTGCATTTGCTTGTCTTTGAAACTTTTAATTTATTCTCAGTACCCCTTCTAATTACCAGGATCATTAAACATGGCATAGCAAGCAAACCTCTGCCAAGCATCACAGTCTCATGAAAGTCTGTAAATTCATCTTTGACATGCTTTGTTTATGCATTCAAGAACCACCCTGACTTTTTTGGCCACAGCATTCATATGTGCCATATGGCTCTATGATTTTATTTATTTATTTACTGGTTTACTGTCTGGGTGTTATCTTTATCAATATGTATTTTATTTTGTCTTCCAGATCATTGATTAAACCAGCATAAAATACCATTTGGCCTTTTCTAATACACTTTTGAACTTTCTCCCCTTCACTCCACTGGTACAGTTTACTAGATGGAATAAAAAAAACCTGACGCTTTCCCTTTTGCAACCTTCTGCACCCTTCTGTGGTGCTGAAAATCTATATTCCTCATGTAGACCCTTAGCTTCTCTGCAGCTTCTCAGCTCCGCACACTCAATAGAAGGAGGTAAAGATGAGCTATACGGTGAGACAATTTGTATGTCTCTATGCTGTTACCTCAGCTTGACTATCTTTCTCAAGTTGAGGTCATTCCTCCAGTACAAGGGGTATGTCCCTTTTCCACAAATGGTTCTCTATGAAGATGTGGGCATGAGGATGTGCGGGAAATTGACAACCCCACTAATACAAGGTGGGGCATCCCTCTCTTTTCCAAGACTTCTGTTTTTCCTTAAAAAACTCTTGTGAAGGATATTTCAAATTAATTTTTGAAAACATAGATAACAGTTCTTCCCTTTCAGCAACTACTTTAAGAAAGATAAAGAATTCTGATAGACACAATTTCTCTTTACAGTCACTCTGAAGTTTATCCTTAGTATGTTTATTCATACTACGCTGATTCAGTCGTTTTACAGCTTCCTCTGATTGTTTCAACTGATGCAATATCACACATAAAAAGCTATACATTAGCTCTCCTTCAGATAAGGCAAGCAAAAGGGAGTCAACTTTCTAAGAACTCCAGTTTCCAAAGACACTATGACAGTCACTAAGTATAGCACTTAAAGCATTCACTACTTAATAAGCGAAAGACTCCCATTAAACCCTGAAATAAAATTCCTCAGAAGGAAACATTCTTACCATTATGAACAATAACTCTGTATTTTCTGTCCAAGCAGAGATCTACCTGCCGTTGTCTGACAATCTTCTGTGCCTCTGGGGGCAATCCCTTGGGGTCACGGGAGAACACAAAGGAATAGCTATCGGCACAGGTGCCATCTTCATTTAGTTGGCGGCAGGAGTAATGAAGAGCGTAAGTATCATAATCTGTGTCCACTACCCAGTGATCATCATCTGGAAGAAACAATAGCACAGAAGAAAAGGAATTAGACATAAATAAAATTCTAAATCTAAAGAAACCTGTCATAACTCTGTAAAAGAGGTGATGCCACAAAGTTTGCTGTGAACGACAGCAAATTATCTCCTGTGTCAAGTATTTAATTCCAATTCTTTTGGACGACGGAGATGGAGAGGTTGAAACCACCACTTGTCTTCCAACATGGACCCAGAACAAGACTGGCATCAAGCTAATAAGCCTCTTGTAAATCCATGCCTGAACATCATTATAAACCATGGCAATGGCACAAAAATAGAAACATGTATTAGAGCAGCCATCATGAAGTACACAAAGATTTTTTTTAAACTAAAACATGGGAAGTGATTGGAGAAAAAAAAAAAAAATGTTAAACAAATAAAGAGAAAATCCTGCTCATGCTGGTCATACTCCAGATTACTCAGAACCTTCCTGAGCCACCATTTTTCTACTAGGAACACTACACATTGGTGCGGAAGATCACCACGCAGTTGCCATGTACCTATCTTAGAAAGGTATTTGCAGCAAGCTGTATCTCATCTTCTCAACACACAGCTACAATTTCAGAGAATTCTGTTTAGCTAGGTAATGTGATAAATGTATGATCACACACTCTGTCCTCACAGAAATAAACTAGACGTAACAAACAGCATCTCTCCACCTAACTCTCCTTGAACAAAAGATCTCTGCACCTGTCTATGTTACTGCAGGCAACAACAGTACATGTCCTTTACCCCGTCTCCTGTGGGTGAAGACCACATATTTTTCCAAAGGCTTAGCCTGGGGAGGCAGTCAGCACTCTGGAGTATTCCTGAGAAAACAATTCAGCAGTGTGCTAGGAAGAGATTGGGCAGCAATCCAAAGCCAATGGCTTCCAGAGCATTCCTTTATTTATTTATTTATTTATTTTTCTTTCCTTTTTTTTTTTTTTTTCTCCTTCAGAGAGAACTCTTGAAATGATTCTTTGACCTGCTTCTCCAAGAAATTATCCATGAGAAAACTCTTGAAATGATTCTTTGACCTGCTTCTCCAAGAAATTATCCATGAGAAAATCTTGAAATGTGAACAATTCTCTACTTGGCTCAATAAGCTACTTATGCTTAGATGTGCAGCAAATGATTGGAAAATATGGATAAATGTATATGCACACATATACTTCATCATATCTGTTTCTTTAAAAAGCAAATCTCTGTATTGGCACATGATACTAAGCCAAAGAGCAGTTGCAAAAGCCTCTCCCCTGCTGTTTACTGAAAACCAAGTCTGACCTTAGGCTTTTCAAAGAAGACAGAAGAGTTCAATAACTCTGTCCTGAACTAAAACAAGACTTCAATTATTTTACCCACTTTTTTTTTCCTCCAAACAATGACCTTAGTTTACACTGTTCACTAACAAACAAAAGAAACAAAAAAGTAACCAAAGACTTGGTCTCTACTTGTTTATAGAAAACCAGCCACCTGTCTCATGTAATAGATAGTGACTCCCTTCTTTACAGTGAGGCTTTCCTTTATGATCCTTATTGTGTTTTTTAAAGGTGGTTAAGAAATCCAACACTCTTTCTCTCCCCCTGTATTGGCACACAACATAACAATGCTCTCAGGTAGTTCTGCATCTTCCACAGCTAAGTACTCACTTCCTTTCTGCAGAAAAGAAGCAACACCCCAGTACTTCATCTTGAACTTGGCGGGATCCTCTGTGTCAGTGAAAGACCCAATCATGTCTGCACAGACATCCCAGTTACTGCAGCCAGGGAGAAAGCAATACATTAAAATCTAACAGCACAGATTTGGAGTGATAGCAGGTAGGGCTAGAGCAACAGCAAGCATAGCAGAAGTTTAATGAAATGCAGTAAGAAGAGATGGAAGAGTGGAAACAACTTACTTAAAGAGCCTGACTCTGCCCTTTGCAGTAGCACTCATCTGTCCATTCTCATCTACTGTAAACTGGGCTACCACATTGTCTTGCAGAAAGAGCCCCTCCGGATCTTTCTTTGCCATGGCATACCAGGTGCCACTATACTGAAAGGAAATTAGAAAGGCTGCAGTTAAGATCTAGGAAGCATGGGGAACATATTTGGAGGCATTACAAGCTAGAGAAGGTTGACAGAGGGGAGGACATGCAGATCTTTGACCCCGTATCTCAAAGTTGTATCTAAAATACAAAACTAGTTGTTTCCATAGCATAAATCCACCAATATGTCCCACAGCAGAACAGGTTTATGAAAGAGTGAACATTTATTTTTGGTTTCTTTTTTGTATCCACAGATTTCCCTACTTAGAATACAAAACTTGGTGGACAGAAGAAAATAATTAGCAGGATCTTTGTAGATTTAAACCTAAGTACGTGTTTTCATTGCAGTACTTTCTGGAAAACACTGGAATATTAATTTTTCATAGAAATAACTGAGTTGCTGCACTCCTTTTTGGTTTAGGCCATGCAGTTTGAGACCATTCCACCCAATGTCAGATTCAGCAGTATTCCTGGGAGGCATCAGGGTCCAGCCCTGCAGAGGTGCAAGCAACATTACACACACCTGCTGTTTCTCCAAGTTGCCATCTGTGACTGTTGGTGAAAATGTGAACACAGCGGTATTCCCGAATACCAAATTTTGTAGACTGGGAAGAGGAGCTAGGAAAGACATCACAGATCCGGGAAAGGAAGATTTACCCTGTTCTTGTCGAAGTTCTCCTTGACTTTGAAGCTGCTCACTCGGCAGTCCCGTTCTGCTGCACTGCCACCCAGCAAGACCAGCACCAGTAACAGCAGCCAGGCCAGGGCTCTCCTCGCGGGGGCCATGTCGTCCCTGCAGTAACAGCAAACAGAGAACAGAGTCAGAAAGGGGCTCTGTCAAGCACACGGGGAATAAAGAAGGGTAAGCCTGATGCATTCAGGGCATCCCACAGCTTTCCCTGATGCATTCACAGGAAAGAGGCCTGGCCATCCCATGCTGCTGTCAAGATCACTTACAGACAGTGCCAGTCCCTGCAGCCCCTCAAAAGCCCAAGTGTTGGCGGCAGCAGCAGTTCGGCCGCCCAGCCAGGCACTGCTTTATGTAGCCCCAGGGCTTTCGCAATCCCTTGGAATACAAAGCAAGGTTGGAGGGGGAGTAGGGAGGCAGACAGGTGGCTTCTGCAGGCCAGGGCCTCTGCACAACAGCCCCTTGCATCATCCCTGCAGGTGGTCTTTGACCCTAACCCACAGCCAAGTGGGCGCTAGAAGCAAATGCCTTTCTCTGGTTTTCCTAACGCTAGGGAAGGGCCCATTTCTGGGGGGTACAAAAAGGGGGGAGAGGAAGG
>VZSV01000048.1:2246018-2277648 GCA_013398735.1 Nothocercus julius
ACAAAGAGAATCGTAAGTGCCCTGTCTCCTCCCAGGGTGGGGGGAGCAAAATGCCTCTACCTCTGCTGTCGTTTTTCATGCACCAAAGTCCAAAATCCTTCTTGCCCAATGTGCTCAAACCAGTTACAAGGTGCAGGCTTGTTTCTTCCACCCTTTCCCCAAATTCCTTCCTTCCCTTCACCTGATAATGGTGGCAAACATCATTCTTGAAGGTTTTTGCTAGCATTTCTGAAAGCCTGATTTTGGCTTCATAGTCTGTTCCTTCTTGCTTCCCAGAGGATGGTTCAGGCACCCAAAAGCTGTCTTGGCCCTGGCTCCAGGAAACAAGAGCTGGGATCCTGCAAGAGATGCAAAGGAGCTGCCTGTGAATACCCACGTACATGTACATACCATTCCCACTTGACATGAATCAAAGTTTCCAGGATTTCTTTTTTTGCCAATCTGCTATCAGTTATATAAATGATTATTTTTTCTCCTGTCCAGGCAAGTTTTGCTGCCTCTTGGTCAATATTTGTTCTATAGTTTCAACATCTTTAGGAAGCATTAGAGGAAAACCTGTTAATTATTTTCTAGGTTTGTAACCAGAGCAGGATAGGAATGATCATTACCAAGAGAACTAGTTCACATACTTATTTCACCTCTAAATTTTGAGAGAATACGGGTAGGAGGATTGTGTTTACTGCTTTATGAATTAACCAAAAATAGAATTCAAATATGGAGATAGCTGTAAAGCATGGAAAATACTACAATAGTATCTTATTTGTGGAAACCAACCACTTTATTTAGTATGGTCTTTCCTGGAAACTTACTTCAACCTTTTCTTCCATCTGTATATTCACAAAAATATTAAGCTTTGTACTCTTGCTGACCTTGGCAAACTTTTTAACATATAATTCAACGAGTGGAATAGTCTGATTTCTCTCTTATTCTTTCTTTTCTGGTTTGTTTTGGAGCCTTTTGCATTGTGGCATACCTTCGTGTACCTTCTCAAATAACAAATGCTCAGGGCTATTCCAAGTCTGTTCTGAACCTTTGATTCCTCATGTTAGATATCACTAGTCACTAAACATTACGTTATCTTTAATGCTAAACTCCTATTTGGAGCAAGAAACTATTTAACATAGGTAACTGGAAAAAGTTGTATATTAATTATCCTAAAACCTTCAACAGTAATCTTCCAATAAACCAACATTTCCATTTATAAACCGAGTTTTTCAAGTTTGCGTTTTCCCACAAGGACCCACAGAGGTTCTTTCAGTACCACGTCTATTTATATAATGTTTTGGGAATGACATATCCATGAAAATTGCATGATAGAGGTTTTCAGAGAAGTCTAAGGTCACACAAGCAAATGAATCCTGATATGACAATATCCATCCACCTGTGCGGTGTATGTAGGTCACCAATGCTATTAGGTTTACTGCATGTTGTCCTCAGCAAGTGTGCTACAGACAAGAGACCCATCCAAGTCTCACTGAAATAACACCACCACCACAAAACCTTCTGTACAGAAATTTTAATAAGATCAGCTCTAAATATGTACAAGAGCCATTACAGTCTTTTAAGCCCAGCAGAGGTCATCAACAGGAATAAATCAGAATTACGTAGTTTCTCTTTGGCAGTTCGTATCTGCTAGAGATGTCTGGCAGCAACTTAGTAAATTTAACTTTTAATTCTTTCAGCTCCTCAAGTCTGGGGTCTCTACAAACCCTGGGCAAAGCCTGCAAAAACCGCTTTAGAAGTGTTATCACTGTGGATTTGTGGCAGCACATCTACAGTGAAGTCACATGTGTATTTTCAGGTCAGATTTCAACAACAGCAGAACAGTAAATTGGTACAATTTGAAGGCTATATTATAAAAGTCTGGCTCTACCCCTCTTCTGCTTTAGCCATACTTCCAGCTCTGTCTAGCTGAGACAGCTTACATTAGTGAAGTCCTATTGCTGCTATAGTTAAAGCACTTCAGTTCAGTGGCATAAGCCTTTCAGGCACAAAAAGCTCCCCTAAGTCAGTCTCATCTAGCTAGGGAGCGCACTGGATGACGGACAGAAGTGTGACAAGCACAGACACGTAAATTACCTGAGGCTGCTGATTCAAGGTTTTTCTCAGTCTTAACAAAAGAAAAACCTTTCAAGGTTTTTCTCAGTCTTAACAAAAGTAGCTGTGCCAGCACAGCTATGCAAACTCATACACAGTGTAAACTTTGTCTCAGTTAATAATCATTTCCATTGACTTGGGCCATGGGCTTGGTTGAGAAAAGATGCCACTGAGTGATCCTCATCCAGGTCTCTGGAACCTGGATTCAGCCCTTGTTGCTTCTCACAAGCAGAAAGGCACAGATATGGTCCAGGCTGCCAACAGATTCAGAGCAGTGTGCACACACCAAGCCAATGGTAGGAAGAATATTTAAAATATTCTATTTAATTCTATTTAAAATATAGATGGCATATAAACATGGAAATAAATCACCATGCAAAGAACAAATTTATGAAAAATGTGTTAAGTTAAACATCAAGCTTGTTAAATTTCATATATGACTTCCCATTCTCATGTTTGAAACTGGCAGAACACTTCGAATTCTACAGAGAATTTTTTTAAAGCCTGTATATGTTTCTTGGAACTGTATTTAACTGAATGGGAAAATGTCTCCTAGCTTTGAATTCTTCCAAGAGGCAAATAAAAGGGGTGAATTCCTGGCAATGATTCTGTGATTAAAATACTTTTTACATGAATAGCCTGCAAAAGTATGCAACATTTTCCATTAGGAATAGTGACAGAAAATACACAGAAAAGGTCAGATTTTTACAGGAAATAGAAAAAGCATACATTGTAGGAGATATTTTTGCTTCATGTATGACTTTAAAATTAAAAAAGGAATAAAATTACTATTTAAACTATTTCTAACACTGCAGCATTAAAGCTTTAAATATTTGAAAACTCTCATTTTATTTGCGGCTACAAGAATAAGACTAGTTCTTAGAAGAAAGCTGGCTGAAAGAATTGGTACTAGGAAATGGAGCATCCACTTCCAGTCCATACAGATTGAAAGACTTTTTGTCTTCTTAAGGCTATTTATTTATAAAGTGTCATTCACAACCATCAGAGATTAAAACCTCAGAGGCAGGTTTTGCTGGAGACAGAACACTCGGGGTTCTCCTGAACAGATCTAAGCATAGCCAGTGTCTCTTTGGGCTGGGCTCATCTCAACAGGCCAGTGAACAGCACGAAGTGAGACAAGCAGCGCTGTGCGCTGCTACGCCGTCACCATCACAACTGTTCCCCTTGGTGGCAGTCTGAGTACAGAGGTCAAGGGCAGAATGAAACTGAAAATATTGGCCTTACACCATGCCAGACCCTCATAACTGTTTTTGTAGCTTAATGGCGTGACATTCTGCTTAAGGAGTGAAGGTACAAACGCTTTACAAACAATATTTACTAGTTCAAAATTGCAACTTCATTCTCCTCAGCAAAGCTTCATAAAGATTGTGGTTGAAACATTTTTTTCTAGTTGAATAGTCACTGGATTAACTTTTAACATGCCCCATCTAGATATACCACGAAAATGGAAACAAAGGCATATGAGCACATTTGCCAGTGGCTAACCCGGGGAAAACAGCTTTAAACTAGGAAATTTTTCAGATGCTTTCCCATGCACAAACACTTCCCTTCACTCGGTACTTCAGCTCCACAATCCACAAAACTCTGAGAAGCATCTCTAAAGTATCAACTGCTTCCACTTACATTCTGCTTGCTCCAAGTTGTTCTTGCCCCTGGTGAAAGAGAGACAGACTGAGGAAGGGAAAAGCAGGAGAGATGCACATATCTGTGCAGGCAAGCAAAGCTGCTTCTTGCCTAAATGGCGCTCTTTCTTCTTCCTGCCCAGCCGGGTTACTACTACAGCTATTTCATACTGCCCCGGATCAGGGAGGAAGCAAGCCCAAGACTCACTTTTTATGTTCCTTTTGTTAGAAAGCTTTTGATAGCCAACAAAAAATAGCCCCCAAAATAAGCCCCCAGCCTCATTGCTCTTTTGGTCTAAATTCAGAATAAATTACAACACATAGTTAGCTTTACTTTTTCTTCAGTAAGTCTGTGCACAGGAGAATTCAAAACAGGTCTGATTGCAGTTCAATTAGAATTACAAAATCATTAAACCTCTCCAAAAAACAGTGCCCATAGCAATGGAAACCTTTTTTTTTTATTTTTTATTTTTTTTTATTTTTTTTGTGGGAGACTAATGAGCCCTCCTAATGCTGAAGGCCATGGGGCTCAGGGACAGGGGAAATTTGGGCCTTGGAGGTGAACCCCGAGCTGCAGTTGGGGGCAGCGGGCAGGAGACATTAATCCGCAGCACTCTGAGCTCCAGGGTGGGGAGCAACGTGCCTGCAGCTGTATTTTCCTTGTCATTTCAATTACTGTTAACTGTCTGCTCCAGATAGTCTATAGAACAAGTGCATGCCCAGTGCAAACAGCAGCTGTATTTAATTCTCAAAGCAGGTATTTTTTGGTGATACCAAACTGGGATGATTAATATTTTATGGCACGTAGATGCAGACCAGTTATATTTGTGAAAACATTGTGGTGCTCTCAGAGTGACAACAGAATTTGTTTTGTTCAAAGGGAAGAGAAACCAAAACTACATGAGCCCTGTATGTGACCATACAACCAATGCTGTAACCCACTGAAGGTTTCTTAATGCGTTAAATCTGTTCTTGAGCAGGTTTACTGTCATTAAGTGACATAAGGCTTATCTATGACACAGACCGCAGGAGGACAAACAGCAGGAAAACCCGTGTTCAGCAGCTTGGGGATGGGAGGTGGAGTTGCCAGCTTTCCACACCCCCGCCATGACAGGGAAGAGGTCCTCCTGTGCCAAGTGTGGGAAACACCTTGCAAAGCCGCCTCTCATCCCACTCCGGAACCATTCCTCGATTAACGTTAGAGCATTTTTCTGGAAGCTCATCTCAATCAGCCCATCGCACTGCCCTTAACAGACATTAGTGCACCTCACGAAACACACTGTGCTTTTGCCTAGCACGTGCTATAACAACTCAGTCACTTAATGCAGTAAGGTATGATACTTTAATCCTTCATTTTGTAGGTAATCTTTTTCATACAAGCCATGAGGATTTACAGAGGATACCTGCATGTGTATGATAATTGCAAAATAGATAAATAAAGTATGGTTCAAAAGAGTTATTCTGAAATCACTGTTATATTTGAGATGAGAATTTGGTGACTTACTCATTTGTTATCAGGAGGTGACAGAATAAATCAAGTTTCAGAGCTTTTTCCCAGTTATCCCTTTTTCCCTCCTGCCTCGCAATAAATTTCTAAGTAGCAATGCTCCACATAGGCATGGAAATATGTAATGTGAGGTACTGCCAACACTGAGTACCACCCAAGAATAGTATCAAAAAATATTCCAGAGCAGAATTTCTGCCTTCAGAAAACATTTTCTTGACAGAGAGATATATATTATCAGTAAATATTGCTCTTCAGTTATTTATCTGTTTTTTTTTTTTTTTTTTTTTTAAATCAGGTGTTTTCGTGGCCATTGCTTGACATTTTTTAATCTTTTAGCTAGAGACTTTTCCTTTATTTTTAGCTTTTCAGTGTGCATTATGAGTGCAATAAGAAATAGAAGTGAGATTCTGTTTGCATATTAAGTCTAAGGTTATAATATATTGTCTTATAAAACTATTCTGGATCACGAAATTCATTATATATTTTAAATGCTTTTTAGATTAGATAAACATACAATTTGAAAGAGATAGAGGTAAAGCATTAGATAACAGTAGTAAAAGTCAATACATTTTCTCTGCAAAATATTGTAATTTTTTGATACGGTCCAGAAATGCCTGACAAGTTGGCAGCTGAGCCTTGTGAGATTAGAAATTCCATGGACTTAAAAAAAAATGTATTGATTAAACAAATTGAATAAATTCCTGTAAGTACACTTCCATATGCATACCAGTTACATAAGCTTTACATACATTTGCTGATGATTTATTATAGACAAGCTTAATGACAGGCTTTCAAATTATTTCAGTTTTCTAATTGGGGAAAAGAAGAAATGGTTAAGTATCCAGAAAGCACTGTGGACTAAATGCAAGGACATATTAGATGAAGTTGAAAAGACTGCTGTCCTCCTCTGTCAATCATATGCCCAGTCCATATGCACTAAAACATGTAACAAGCTACCAAGAAACTCACACTAGGTCGAAGTGCATTTATCTAGAAAGCCGTCTCCGTGCTGGGCAGCCACCTGAAACTACAGCTTAACAAAGACATATTGGCAACCCAGGTAATCTCTTTATCCTGTACTGGAAATTCACTTCAGGAACTCTCCCCTCAAACCTAAATCCTCTCTTGACCACCTGTTTCATGAAACCCCAAACTAATTACTAGCAGTTTTAAAGGACCTAAAAAAATATGCAGGCTTCAGTGCCGACATTTCTAAGATTATTTATGTAAGAAAAGGTATAGAACATTTCTAAAAGTAGCATAAGAATGTTTTTGTTTGTTTTGTTGGTCCCAAAATATACCAGTCAGTGACAACAAACCACCTCTGTACCAAAACCTGGCTGTGTTTGGGGCACAGAGCATCTTTTGTAAATGCGTTGTGGACTTCACTCTCACAAAAGGGACTTTAGTGACACCCCTTGGGCTTTGATTACCTTTTGTGAAAGGTTGAAGGAATTTGTGACTCGGAAAAGACACAAACTCGTATCCCTCATTAGACTTTAACTTGGATTTTTTTTTTGTTATTAAAATACTATTAAAGTCTATCAGATAAATTACTTGATGCAACAGAAGGGATCTATAGGAGCAGGCTGCCCATCTCCCTGCTGGGGCAGCAGCCATGAAAACACACACATCAAAAGTCAAGCAACTGAAAGAGACGCATTTCATCTGTATTTCTTTTGAAAAAATCTTACCTGAATGAACCACATTAACTGCTATCAGCATGGACAGGTATGCTGAGACATAAACACTGGGCTGAACTGGGAAGCCTTGTAAATACCTTTGGCATTTACATGCTGCCTGAATCTATTTAAATAACTACGTCTGTCAGTTATCCTGCTTAGGAATTTCCATGTATCAAAAGGGCTCAGCGACAGTCTACTACTAAGAAGAGTCCAAAAATAGCTTTAATTTCTGTAGTAACTATGAACATCACAGGTAAATGACGTCATGTGTATTAAAACTGCAAAGCACATGTATTTGTGAAATCCTCTGAAATTAAAACAATATGAAAAATAGAGCAGTTTGCTCAATCAAACCTCAGCATGGAAAACTATCAAAGCCATGGGTATATTATTTTCGCCTCTAAAACTGCAGTCAAAATGACTGTGCAAGGTTAGCTTCCGATATCAAACCTCTGTGCATATAACAACAACTACATTATAATGTTGTATTTTCTCACATTAGCTTCCCTAGTAATTGTCAATTATGTGGTAATCTTAATATCTTAATTCAAGACATCTGAGTGGTGGGAACATACAGTTTGGAGGGGGGATAATTTCTCGTAATATATTTTAACATGAGTAACTAAAATGAGGATTTCTATTAATTCAAGGTTGTTGTAAACCAAACTACATTTTTAAATTCCATCCAATCACTTCATCCTTATTGTATTTAATTATTCATGAGTTCATGTTTCAACTTAACAGACTGATGTGGTAATTATTAAACACACCCCCCCTTTGCAGTATTCCAAGCCTTATAAAGATCTTTTATGGGTTTCCAATACTTCTTGAACATGTCATTTCAAACACTTAACAGAGCACGAGTACAGTTGTAAGAATTAATCTTAGTTAAGGGAAATAATCACTTTGTTTATAGGACAATCAACTATCACTCAAAGTCTTTCAGGCAAGTTTCGTCACCCTTCTAGTAGGGCTGATTTAAAGCATCAAAACTACTTGTGATTTCAAACTACAAACAGCACAGTTCCCTTTCTGTAAAAAAGAGGGGCTTCTGGTAGAATCATTAGTTTACTTGTTCTTGCATAATAAAAAAAAATGGAGACACAGGATAATAAAATTATCAGCTGGCTTATTCTTGCTGATAACCTAAATAAAAGCAATTCAAGTTTTGTGGAGAACATCTTTCATAAAACTCCTATAGATTAATTTGCAGCATTTCTGAAATCTGTGGTTTTATCACAACAAACAGTGAAGATCACTGACTCCATTCATGTATGGCACTTTTAAAGGAGACTAGTTAAAATAACGCTAGACCCAATCCGCAAGTTGATACTTTAGCAGAAATATGTTAAGACAGAATAAGAGAATTATTAATTCATTAAACACTTGAAAATGATACACAATTTCTGAATGAGTAAAAAATTTTAAATTGCAATTTGAATTTGAGTCATGTTTGTTTTTTCTTTAAACATATCTTTTTTTCTTCAAGTGCATCCAAATCATATTTGGCTGTGCCGATTCAAATTCCAAGGCTCAGCGTTTACTGCACTGTCACATGAGCAAATGACTTGAACTGTGACTTTTGTATGGACTTCAGGATTTCAGTTTTTTATATATATGTAATATATAGTAGTAGTTATTTACTTTTAATAAACCTTTTTCAATAATCTCCCAACTATTTCAAGGAAAAGTAAATCTTGATTTTTTCTGTAGCATTCTGTAGCATTTTCCTCCCCTTAAACACCTCTCCAAAGTACATGTGACCATGTCCGCACACGTGTTTTGTGTGGGTTGAGTATCTAAGAGGAAATTTTCCTATTACGTTTCAATTGAAACTTTCATATGTATGCTACAATCCATACAGTATATGAAGAAGAAATCTTGCACATGTAGCTATCTACACATCAGATTTTCACATGGTCTAGGAATGAATTGGTTAGTTTAAAATGCTAAAATGATTCCGTTGGGATTTATAAGCTAAGAATGCTCAGGGGTTTAGTGCCCTGACATCTCTCTAATTAGCGGTCTCCAAGACCTCACGCTAAGAAGATACTAAGCCAGTGCCTTCTGTCATATCTCAAGAGTTTCAGAAGGCTTGGAAGCCGCAGGGGAAGGTGAAGGTACTATGCCTATTAGGAATACAGTATGTACAAAGTACCATTTTCTTGCTAGTATCAAATTAGGACTTTTTGCTACTACTCCTGCTTTGACGGTGATGCAGCTCTAAAATTAAAAAAAAAAATCCAAAGAAGGATTCAACAAAAATGGGTGAAGTAAATAAAGATGCTGTTGAAAAATACTTGGAGAACAACCCTCAGTTTGCCAAGGAATATTTCGACCGAAAAATGAGGGCAGAAGTCCTGGGAAGTATCTTTAAAGTGAACCCTGGAGATGTGAAAGGAGGAGTCAGCTTCAAGGACATGTCCCGTCTGGAGGAGTCTAACATACTTTTTGAGCTGCTAACAGAAATCCAGGATGAGGGAGGCTCTATGGAAAAGACAGTGCATAAGACCCTGCAGAGGCTAGCCCAGCTGCTGGCAGCTGATCGCTGCAGCATGTTTATTTGCCGAGCCCGAAATGGTATCCCAGAGGTAGCCTCAAGACTTCTCAATGTCACTCCAACTTCCAGCTTTGAGGAGAATTTGGTGAATCCAGACAATGAAACTGTTTTTCCTCTGGACATCGGAATAGTGGGATGGGTGGCTCATACCAAGAAGTTTTTTAATATACCAGATGTGAAAAAGGTAAGTGAGCAGCTTGTCTTGGTGAATGCGGTTCTGTGCATTTAATTACTCAGGTTCCTGAACAGAGCTTGTGGCACAGAGTCATTCCTCAAAAAATTCCCAAACTGGAGATAGCAATCCAGACCAAAACCATAAAAGCAACAAGGTAAGATGCTTAAAATCCAGCAGAAGCATGTTATGCAGCCTGGTTAGATACTTCCAGTATCCTCACACAGTATCTGTAATATAATTTACTGTAATAAAGGAAGAGAATATTAATCAAGACCAAGAAGTGCTTGTATTTCTATGGAACGAGGCAGACTCCTATCCTGCTGCAGCTTTAAAATAAAAATAATAATTAAGAAAAGGATTCAACAAAAATGCAAGTGGACATTGTTGGTCCACGCTGCTATACAAGCATCTCTCAGGACACCTAATTCACAGTCCTGTTAAGGAGAACCTATAAGGAGGTAAATGAGTCCCATATGAAGATGGTCAAAATATATGCTCAGTTTCAAATATGGTTTGGGATTTAAAATTGCTCCAAAAGTTGCTGTTAGATTCATAGAATCACCTTCCTTAGATAAAGCTCAGATAAGGATTATTATAAAATTACATTAAAAACGTGAACAACATAATTGAAATTAATCATGCATAAGAACTGCTTTAGAAATTGGATACTTAAATATATATAAAGGTGTTCCGGTGATTACTGATGTCCTTAAACATTTCACCTTGCATTATAAAAGTGTCATCTTCATCTCTTTCTGGCCTATGTGGAAAAAGCTCAGCCCACATATAAGTGTCTTATTAACTTCTACTATACAATCAATTTATTATTCTAGCACATTTTATAGATGGGAACCACCTCAATGGTCTCAGACTCTTTAAATAATAAAGATCTTGATGCAGTGCAATTACCTATGTTTTCCAGGAGATATACCGAAAGACTTGTATTTTATCATGTTAGAAATTGGTAGAAGTAAAGAATAAATAATTTACAAGTTCACCTGTGCCTGGCTAGGCTAGCATTAAAGCTCAAACACAAATACATACATATATGAAAAAATATTTTAATACAGAGTAAACTATCCCAGACGTAAGCTGGAAGCACAGGAACAAACAGAAGAAAAATTGGGTTGATTTTTAACTGACCACTAAGATGGTTTCTTCAGTGGCTGCTCTTCTGACAAGAAGCATCTGACTTACTGTCTCTTGCCACCAAATGGGGAGATTGGAGGATAATCCTTCTAAATTCATAAGGCTGATTACATGAGAAAAGATCAGGAGGATCAAGAAAGATGTACTTTTTATCAGACCCTGCACTGCTGCTTAATATTATCAGAGTGTGATATCTTCCCAAAACAGGGCTGCCTAAAAAATTATGCTCTTACAATAGGATTTGTTCAAAATTGTGACAACTGTAATTTGAATATGCTGAAATAAGCAAACTGTAACCTTTTTGTCTCTAATACTGCCACATGTAGATTTTGCACATACAACTTAATCTGTATCTGCTGAATAGCTGTTTAGTTATTAATTTGAATTACCTTAAAACGAGTCATCAGTGACTGTATTTACTTGGGCATTCATTTACTTTCCAAGACCTATCCTATCATGTCCACACTTAAGAATGCAGAGTTAAACCTTGGTGCCACTAGCCCACATTTGGTAATCAAATGTCTCCAAAATATTGGCATTTTATTAGTTAATTGTAAAAATCAGAGATATTTCTAGAACCAAGGTTTGTTCTTCAAAAATAGCCATGAATGTCTCAAAAATGTCTGTATTTGCATCCTATGAGTCAAAGAGGTGTCCAAACTCACCCTCCTGATGGAGAGAAAGCTCCCAGTGCTGTCACCAAGATCTTTACCTAAAAAAGAAACCTGTAATTGCAGCTTTAGACAGTAGCACTTCTGTAACATTATCAGTCTATGGCATAAGAAACAGGCAGCAAAAACCATTATTATGTGTTCTCAAAAGGATAAATATTTTTCAAACCACACTGCACGCACTTCAGTCAAACAGATTGTCTGCTACCCAAACACCGTGCAAAAAAAATGACAAGCAGAGAAAGATTTGGTCTCTACTGCCTTGTCAGAATAGAAAATGCACAATGAATAATTCCAGACAACTCCTGTGCTTTGAAGATGGAAGATGTCACCTAACCACTTTTTATTGTTGACACAGACCATATCCAAACAGCATTTTTTTTTTTTTTTTTTAAGTCTCAAGTACATGACAGCACTGACAGACCCATAGCGAGACTTTTTCATGCTTCAGTTCCCATCTCTTTATAAGAAGAGAGAATCAAAGATCACAGGAGCAATCAATCTCTGAAAATATGAGACTCCACCTTCAGTGCCTGCTAGTCCATTCTTTAGGGATTATCTTTCCTCTAAAGAAAGAAAGAAAAAAAAACAAAAAATTTGGAACGGTACCAATAAACGTGAGGAAGCTCCTCATCCTGACTAATGCTTCAAAAAAGAAAAGCAGAGGAAAAGATACAGACCATCCATAATTAACTTAGTAGCAAGAACAGTGCCCTCCCCCCACAGGATTAGAGACCTGTTGACTGCAGGAGCTAATAGTTTTTAATCCCATCTTTAACAGGAATGAGAAACAGGAGGCCAGGCAAGACCCCTCTCTTTGCTAACTGACCTCTCATTACTCCCAGTAACATGACAGAGTATGTTACTCAAATGTACCAAAGTAAAATAACTGATTGCATGAAATCTTATTTGTCTATTAGTTCAACAGAAATCTTCTAAATGTTAACTGATAACACGGGCAAGAGAATGATAAAGACTCAAGTTACCTTACATCTTTTGCTAAGGCATTATCTCCAAATAGAATTAAAAAATAGTTAGGCAAGGAACATGACTTATGGAGAATCAAAATCTCACATTTTCAGCATGCAAGAGGCTATAGCACAGACTATATATATTTCCTTTAGTACAAAATATATTTAAATTAATACATCATTGTTTTTAATTCAGAGCTATTTAGAGACAAAAGATTTTGCTGAGAATCAGAAACTCAAGAAACAGCATTCTTAGTTAAAACAAAAATATATATGGTAAAAAAATAGCATCAAAGGAAGGGAAGGTTTCTGATTGGATCCATAGAGAGACTTAAACATTCAGATGCTGAACTTAACAAGCTCTCAGTTTTTGAGGTCTTGGACTAGGATCTGCAGCCCTTGGGGAATTGCCTAGGCACCACAGTAGGATCAGATGCTGTTACTTCAACCTCAGATTCAGACAGCCAGAGCACCTGGCAGCGTTGCACATCATCCTTCCACTGGAAACCTATGACACCAAACATCTTAAATCTTCCATCAAGTTTTAAGCGCCTATATCATTTCTTTGGAAATGGAGTCAGCCTCAGTTTGCAGAAGTCTTTTTTGGGGAGCTCTATTCCTTTTTAATTATGGGGTATGAGGGACTTTTCAGTCCAGGCCTGTCTCACATGGCAGCAGATTCAGATGTATAAGAAAATGCTGGTCCCCTGACTCAAGGCTATCTGAGCCTGGAACCAAGAAGAAACACTCAATCCCATTTCTTGAATCTATGTCAAAATTATTTTAAGAGAAGAGAAAGCTAAGAAAAGCACATCTTGGCAGCTCAGTGGTTTGGACTTTCATGTGACAGTGAGGAGAGCTAGACACCAAACCGCTGTCCATGAGCGGTGTGAACAGCCATTCTGGTACCACCTCGCAGTGGGTCAGGGACCAGGCTTGATCCTAGACTCCTCCTAGGGTAGGAAGAGGTTGATGCATTCAGATGAATCCATGTCAAATATATAAAGCATATATGACAGACCTAGCTGGCTGTCTTGGAAGGGACAGAGGGAAGTGATTAGGGAGGAACTGTGGTGGCTGACATCTCAGTCCTTAACACTTCCACTAGTTCCTTGGGCAATTTGATCACAGAGAAGAGGATCAGAACAAAAACCAGTAAAAGAAAACTCCTGCTACTCAGTGGGCCACAGGATAAAAATGAGGACCATGCTGCCACCCTACACTGAAAGCTTTCTCCTGACTGTACTTTGGGCATATTATCTGCAAACCAGAGGGCATAGCACGACCGGATGACAAGCACAGAAAAATCCATATTGAAGTTCTATCTTGAGCGCAGGGAAGAGTACCATAACCTGGTAGAAAGGCAACAGTTTGGCCATGGACAGGCAAAGCGTAAGGTAAACCTCAAATTTTACTGGCAAAAATTGAGGCTTCAAGATGACAAGCAGATCATCTTAGGACATGCTTTAGGATTGCTATAAAAATTCTGTTTAATCTTTCTTTAGGCCCCTTAGTGATAGGTGAGAGCTGTGAAAGCTGCACAGTTATATTCACATACGAGTTTCTGTTGTACCTTACAAAAGAAATGAGAAGTACTTGGATTTCATAAAAATCACACAGTAGATAGATAATTAGGTATCACCAATGATAAAGGACTTATTCTCAAACACTAGTCCCAACTTCCAGTTGATTATATAGGAAGTTATTGTCAAAACAAACTTTAAAGGCCAAAGGAAGATCATTAGAGAAATCTTTTAACCTCCTTGTTTTGATTTACATAAAAACATTTAAATCTATATAATCGATTCAATTTCAGGGAGTTTTAAAACAATCACTACCTATTACAAAAAAACAAAGCAGACATTTCAGTGGCATGACTAAAGAGTTCAACTTCAGAATACCATTAAACATATAATAATTTCTACTTGCTTTCCAGTGCAAAATTCTAATGTTCTCCAAAATATCCCAAACAATGTGTTCTACACTGCTTCTACCTCACATTTCAAAATTGCTTTACACTCATGACAATACAGGATTTTTGGATGTATCCTTATGAATGGTCTGCTCATTTAAGTAATTGGTTTCCATGCTTCATCAAACTGGTGACATTTTCATCGCTGAGGATTGGTGTATTTCATATCCTATACCTATTCAGTAGCACCCTTATGAAACAAAAACACTTCTGAATTGAAATCAAGATAAGTAGAAATAAGAGACAATATAGCACACTAATTTCCCCGCACCTCAGAGGCTAGAATTTTGCTTGAGACACTGGAGTTAATGCAAAAGAACCAATGGCAGACCAAAATATCTGCAATAGAAAACTAGACTACAGGGCTGCTATAAGCAAAAACAGGAAATACAGGATGGCGCTAATAAATGCGTGACAATGTTGGAAGTATGGCACCAGGCTCCTGACTTCAGAGGTTCCTGTAGCTCCTGTTCCAGTAGCACTCATGAATTTCTGCAGCCACTCATTCCTATCATGCTGCAGCATAGGCAAAGTAATCACCCTTTTAAGGAACCCCCCGCAAAAGCTTTCCTAGCAGGGGGTCCTCACTCAATGAAGCAAAGGCTTGTAGGAAAGTTTCACTCCCTAACATTTCAAATCACACAGGTAATGAGATGTGGATGTTTATAAGTAATGGAAAATAATCAGATATATTGGAGATGTAGGAAGCTAACAAGTCTGAGCTGCTGATCTGCGCCTATTGCTCAGATGACCAGTGCAGTGAGTCTTCACACTGACCAGTTGAACAAGACAGATCCACCTTCCCTACTATCTTGAGCTGCTTTTCACATTCCTCCCATGGTTTTTCTTCTCTGCATTTGTATAAATTACACACTTCTTGCAAGTGCCATGAAAACCAAATCAACCGGGTTCCCATCATCCCATCACTTGCAGCAATTTTCTCATTTTCTGATCAAAATGACAGAGTAATTTACATCACTGAATTTAAGCTGGAAGTTTCCAAAACTGTCAAACTCACTTGCCTCAGGTTGCATTTTGCTATTAATCCAATCAGAAATGCTAAAGACTTAGCTCAGTTTTTTTTAAGGATAGTGTAGCACATCCTAAGACAACATTATGAACTGGAAATGAACTTCCTTCACTAATGACTGTACAGATTGGTTAAATGAACCAAGAATGGTCATCATTGCTTCTAACTTCAGTGAATTTAATGAGAAAGCTTGTGAAAGGTTAGAAAACAGTGCAGAGCTGTTTTCACAGTTCACTTAAAATGCTGTGGGATATCTCAAGCCAGCAAAAGCAGCATGACAAAAAGAAGGCCTTTCCAGATAGTTCCAAGGAAACCCACAGGAAAAGGAGGGAACTCAGTGCTAAGAAAGGAGCTGAGATCTGAAAGCAGAACCATAAGAATGACACAAGATGGTTCCTTAAAGTAACACAAGAGCAATCTGTAATTTTGAAATATTATCTGCTCATGTAGTCTACCTTTTAGAACTACTTTTCTCCTCAAAATAAACAGTGGTTTCCCACAGCCTGACTTTATATTTCTTTTATTTATATTTCTTTTCTATATTGTTTATATTCTGACTATAATTACATTTTTACTTCATTTATATTTATTTTACCTTACTGTGGGCATGAACTTAGTTGCATAGCTACAGTTCCAAAGAAGGTATGATATAGTTTTAGTAAGACAGATTTTAATTATATATGTTCACTTCATATTTCTAACAGCCATAATGAGAAAAATAAGTTTTTTTAGAAAGGATGGTCTGATTTGCCTTTTTCAGAGATGTGTAATCATATTGTTTTCATAATCATATTGTTTTCATAACAGAGACTTCTGATTTTGTAAATGCCACTGCTAGTTATGGAATGTAAATTAGGCTCATAGGACCTAAAGGAACTGAAATGTTAAGTCCAAAAGATCTAAACATAGAGCATTATATTGAAAATGCATTGGTAAAAGGTTTATAATTTTGTGCATAGTTACACTAGTAAGATAGTGTCAACTGTCAAGACACAGTTGTCAAAGGATAGAAAACCAAAAAACTGCATCAGCTACATATTTCAAGTATACTGGCTGGGTCCATAGCACGCCCAAATCCTCTCAAGTTACCATTTCTCACCAAAACCAGAAAGATGAACAAGGAGAGATGCTCCATTTTCCATTCTCTAATATTCTGGTGTTGGCACTGTGCAGTCTGAAGACATGTTGCACATTTTATATCTACAAAATGAATTGTGGCGCAGTGAAAGGCTTTAAATGGAGTTAGCAGGAAACGTCCACAAATATACTTGGGTTAGTCTAGGCATAACAACCCGGAGCCTACATTTACCACAAAGCTAACAAAGATGCACCAGTGAGTTACACCTATGCCATGAAGATAATTCTGAGGATGATGTCCTATATGTGATAACATACTGCTGCCATTTCCTACAATCCTAGAGGAAAAATGAAGACAGAGCCTAGCTATTTCACCAGCTTAGCAGAATTATGTCACTTCAGCGTATGCACATATTGACAGATTTCCAGCCCCCAGTTCATAATTTAGAAATTCAGATGCATTTCCACAAAATAACAAGCATCACAACCACCCTCTCTTGACAAACAGATTCCCCTGACAAATTTCAGGGCCATTTTTGAAAATAAAGGGAATAGTAGCATTTCAAAGAAAATATGCCAAGACTTTTTATGATAAAAGAGAATGAAGCATTCTTTCAGGAAACTGATGAACCAGCTTCCTAAATTTCCAAATAAGACCGAGGAAATAGAATACCTTTTTCTAAACTACTCTTCAGTGTCCAGTTACAAAGGTAAGCAACTGAAGGGTTAGTTGGGGCTCATTTGTTACATGGTCTCAGTCCCACAAGATCACACAGCAGAAGTAACCCTGGATCTCTCCCCATTCTACCCCAGGAGAACACACTGGGCTAGAAACTATCCAGTTGGACTAGAAACTTCAGGAATAGGAGATGGTCAAGAAGGAGGCATAAGCCAAGGCTCGGCCAGATGCATTCTGTCTCTGACAGATGCATTTTCAGGCATATACTTTCAAGACTGATTTCCAAAGAAATATTTGAATATATTTCAGGAAATATCATTCATATTAGCTATAGAAATAATTAAAGTAAATATTAACATAGCTGCAAAATAATTCTCTTGTGTACAAGCCTATGCATAGGCTATAAAGTAGTCATAAAATTGTATTATTCTCTCTTTTATTCTAACTCTTCTCTAATTTTTATTTCCTTAAATTTATCATCCTTCTAATAAAACCCTGTACAGAACTTGGCTCCAGGAGCTGTATTCATCATCATTGTTCAAGCAAATTCTGTATATGTGTGCTTGCAAGGTGGGCTTAAATAGTTGTAATGCTCTTTGGGAGTATGAATCCACTGCCTTGTGCTTATAACACTGTGAACGTAAGGAGCAAATACAGTGATCGTTTACCTTTGAATAGCAATTGACTGTGGTGGTTTCATTTGTGCTTTTGTTTTTTTTCCCGCCCCCCCAGAATAACCATTTTTCTGATTATATGGACAAACAAACTGGTTATACAACGATCAATATGTTGGCAACCCCAATTACACAGGGTAAAGAGGTGCTTGCTGTTGTGATGGCACTCAACAAACAAAATGACACTGCATTCTCAAAAGAGGATGAAGAGGTAATAACTCCAAACACTAGATAAGAGCACAACTGTTACTTTAACAAGTATTTTGAGTGAACCTACATCTCAGTTTCATACTTTGCCTTGTTTTTGTTCTTTGTCATTTTTAGGTCTTTAACAAATACCTCAATTTTATATCTTTGGTTTTAAAAAATCATCATACATCATACCTCTACAATATTGAAACCCGACGAAGTCAGGTAAAGAAGAATTTGTTAACAATTAAACTTTATTTGGCCAAAGTCATTATTATCTTACATTCCCACAAGCTTATTGAAATAAAGATACCATCCATTAACTACTTTGTTTTTAAAATATAAATGCACTTTATTCTTGTACTTTGGAATATCTAAGTTTCGTATGGTTATATTTTCTGTCAAAATGCATTTTACCTTTTGCATGTACTTTCTCTTTTCTTGTAAATAGATGCTTTTGTGGTCTGCCAACAAAGTATTTGAAGAGCTGACAGATATAGAGCGGCAATTTCACAAAGCACTGTACACTATTCGAATGTATCTAAATTGTGAAAGGTACTCTGTTGGGCTGCTGGACATGACTAAAGAGAAGGTACATTTGTACATTTTCTAGGAAACATTTTTACCTGTTTCCTAGAAATATGTTAACTCCTAACTTTAAGTTACAAAATCCATCCTTTTGATTACTTAATTAATCTGTTCTAGGTATTTCTAGTGTACCTCCCCAAGATGTAAAGATACAATACTTTCTAACCCTTTGGAACAATCTACATAAGATCCTACTAAAAAATAAGCAAGGCAAATCATACATCTACAATAAATACAAATATTGTTTCTAAAAATAAATTTTTCACATAAAAAAATGTGAGAATAGAACAGACCTGCAATCTGGCTATCTACCTGTTAAAACAATGAAGGTGTACAGCCTTCCAAGGATGAGCTTCACAGCAACCTTCAATTTATTGGCTAGCATTCCTTGCTTGGAATACACTTAACATTTTCTTAGTATAGTCTGAGATGTGACTAAAACACAGCTATGGAGGAAGAAAAATAAAACCACTGCCCACAGATGTCATGTTAGCTATAACTACAGATACGCTTTCCTTTCTCCTGCTAATGCCTACGTGTTGCTTTCCCAGGAGTTTTACGATGAATGGCCGATCAGGCTAGGGGAGGCAGAGCCCTACAAAGGCCCCAAGACGCCTGATGGAAGAGTGAGGATCTTTTTTTCTTTTTATGAATCTTAATCTGGACATTGAGGTTGTACAGGTCACCCACCTGTTTTTTCCTCTTTTAATTTAGGAAGTTAACTTCTATAAGATTATTGACTATATTTTACATGGAAAAGAAGAAATCAAAGTCATTCCGTGAGTATTCACTGGCAGGCTGCAACTGTGTGGTAATTAGATTAATTGCTGGGCTAGAACTGTCTGGGCTGTCTGTATCTGCAGAAATCATTTACTTTTATTCTTTCTCTAAAGGTCACCTCCAGCAGATCACTGGTGTCTTGCCAGTGGATTGCCAACATATGTTGCTGAAAATGGATTTGTAAGTTCATAACAAAAATAAAAGTTATAGTTACTTTGTTTTCTGAACAAAAACCTCTCCATATCCAAAAACTTCTACTAAAAATATTGTGCCATCTCCACTGTTACTGCTTCCCAAAAAACTATATCAATAGTTTTAGTATCAATAGCCTGGATGGGCAAGTGCAAACAGTCAAAACATCAGAACTTCCTTCCAATCATGGTGATATCAGAGGAATAAAGCAGATATATCTGATGCTGTGTGCTAGATGTACAAACTCAGTCTCTTAAAAAAACTAGAAATTCATCACATACAGGAGTTAAAATTTTTTGCTCCTCTTATTTCTGCTTCCTGGCTGTAAGTAGGGCAGCTTTACTTGGGCCCAGGACACCAAGACATGTCTAGCTCCAAACTGGTAGCTCACTAAAGCTTCAACAGAGCATACAGAATAGTTTGACAAACAAGATAATTCAAAGTCTTGGCAAATGACAATTGTTAACAATTTTGTGGATCTTTTTTTTTGTTTGTTTGCCTTTTTTTGGCAACAGTAAGGACAATCATGTGAATTACTACTTATTTTCTTTTTATAAATCCTTATGCCATTTTAAATTGGCACAGAAGCAGTTTTCTTAACCAGAAGGCTTCTTGCACACACTGTGAGATATCATATAGGAGGTGGTTTGCTATAAGCACTCCCAAATAACGTCTGTTGAACAATCACCTTAATTTTATAGCAACAATTAAAATTTTCATAGCTAATTAGGCTGCCTACTATTTTTTCCATAGAAAATGTTTGCCATTTAAAATACCTTGCCAACTTCCTGGGGCATGTTATATTCATCTTAAACAATGTCCCTTTTCTTTATACTGCAGATTTGTAACATGATGAATGCACCAGCAGATGAATATTTCACATTTCAGGTAATACCAGTAATAGATGAAAATACTACAGAAAAATATTGTAATGCTTTTCACCAATAGTTATACAGTTGATTACATATATAATTTTCCATTATTTAGAACCTACTTTAAGTCACTTCTCTTAAAAACTGTACCACCACTAGTACCACCAAGGAATATGCAACATATCCTGTTCGTTGTCTTTCCTACAGAAAGGACCTGTGGATGAGACTGGATGGATAATCAAAAACGTCCTGTCATTGCCTATTGTTAACAAAAAGGAAGAAATTGTGGGAGTTGCTACATTTTACAATAGGAAAGATGGAAAGCCTTTTGATGAGTATGATGAACAGATCATTGAAGTAAGCTTAATAAGATAAGAGGCTTTAAGTAGCTGTATGTTAATCAATGTTATTAAAAAATGTAATTTTAAGTGTCTAAACATCTTCTGGGAGGCTGTAATAACATCTAAACGAAAGTCTTCAGCCTTTTTCACTATTTAGTTTAAGAATCAGAGAATTTTATTTTGCTTTATAAATTTGAACATGAAAATTTGAGTTCTAGTCATAACAAATTATGCCTAGCTTTTGTTATCATATCTTTTATTAACAACAGCCAAAATCTCCCTATTAACGCAACAGGGTATGTAAGGATGGCATCCTGCTTCCTAACGGATATGATGTCTGTGATGATTGCTCAGAGCACAGCGCATCCAAGTCCACCCAGCTCACTTAACTTGCATAAGCCTTAAATTTTTATACAAAATAATGGCCTCTAACTGCATAGATTGAGACATATCTGCATGAAAAGCTGCAAGGTGCTTAGACACCCTGCTGATGGAAGTAAAGTGCCACTAACACTTGGAGGTTTATGATGCTTTTAAAAGGGTATTGCAAACAGAAACTGGAGTTTAAAGAAAGTTCAAACTGTCAGCTTCACTTCATTGTCATGGTATCATCTCCACTTTTCTTGCCTCTGTCCCAGACTCTCACACAGTTCCTGGGCTGGTCTGTTTTAAATACTGACACTTATGACAAGATGAATAAGCTTGAAAACAGGAAAGATATTGCTCAGGAAATGCTCATGTACCAGACAAAGGCCACTCCTTCTGAAGTTGAATCTATACTGGTAAGTTTCTGTCCAGAGCCAAAAAATTAAAGTAGGAAGTTTGCTACACAGAAACAAATGTTAAATGAAGTTAACCTTCATTTTTATTTTTTAGAAATATAAAGAGAAATTAAATGCAAAGACTATAGAAGACTGTGAGGAAAAGGATCTTATCAGGATTCTGGTAAGTGGCTACATTGAAAATTTGAACTCCAATAGCATGACTTTACTAGATAATACTGGGTCTTCATTATAGTAGAAACTTGTATTAAACAGGATTTGGCTGCATTCAATGATGAATATAAGACAGAGTTGTTTTAATAATATATCCTCAGCTTCTTAAGTCCTCTCATTTGCACTCCGCACTATTGCTTAGTATTACTCACTTTCCCAAGTATCTGCCAGTGCACTTTGTTAGCCAGAAATTATACACAAAATTTGATATGAATTAATGTTTAAAGCATTGAGCTATGATAAACAACCGTGTGGACAGTGCTATTCAAAATGAATAGCTATAATTTTACTTCATTTTGAAAATAAAAGGAGGTTCATTAAGGGAAATTCATTTTCAGTCTGAATAAGACAAGGCAGGAATATCAAATAAAACAAACCTGCTTTCAGAGTATTTTTCTCAAATTTCCATGGGCAGAGCAGTCCAAAGGCCATGATCAGAGACCTCACAGTAACAAAGAAGATTTGACATTTAAAACACCAAAACTATTCAAACAAAAATGAGACACTTCCTTTTCCAGTCTGCAGTCCTGTGACTGTGTTCGCATTTCTGGAATTGGAGCAAGTGCACTTCAGAAGCAAAGCTCCTGTTTGGCTCACTTACTGAAGTTCCTTTTTTCTCATGGAGCAGTTGTGGAGCACATGTACTGGCCTACTTTGCCTGAACCAAAACTGAAAAACAGGCTCCAGGGAAGCATTGGATATACTGCTACTGTTAATGGGCAATTACTGCACAGGACAAAAACAGATCTAGGCCAAAGAAAAACCCACAAAACATACATATCATAGATGCCAAGTCCCAGGATCAAGCTTTAGATATATTTGCACCTGTTGCACCATGCAATGTTAATGTGGACATAGCCATAATGAGAAGATCTCATTAAACTACTACTGACTGTGTATATGTACCTGTCAGAGTGCAATTTTGTTAAAGTTTTATCAGACTCCCACAAAATAAATGCTTGCACTTTTAAGGTGTTAAAAAAAAAATCAGACTGTTCTAGCTTCACATACCTTTAAAATAAATGTTTTAGCTCTATGAAAAAATGTGATTAATAAATATTTTAAAACCCCCCTATTTGCAGAGCAATTCACTCGTATAGGCCTCCAAAAAAAAAAAAATGTTACGAATTTTTTTTTGTCTCCAGAAAGCATTAAAATGAAATCTCTACACATTGTGTCACAAATGTAAAGATCTATTATCTCCTGCAGTGCCAAGGCTCCATGCAAATACTTTATCCTATTAGGAGGCCTGGAATCCCAGCTTGCTAATTGGATAAAGCAGGTGTTTCTAGATCTGATGATTCACAAAGTAATGGGTCTTAAAACACCACTGCTCCAGGTTTCCTTGACTTTGACCTCAACCTCAAATCAGAGTAAATTTAAAGGGAAATTCTACGAGGCGAGAAGGAAATAGTTGCATTAATGTTCAGCCTTATTTGTTGAAATATATGCATAAGGAAATCATTGCAATTATATACCATAAGTTTTATATTGCATCAGACTTGCCTGATTTCATTCTTGTTTTGATTGGGACACATCCCTTCAAACAAATACAGCTCCCCATAAGCTTTGAGACGTACAGATAAAGTATTATGAAGTAGTTTATAAGAATCACTATTACCAATGAGGCTATTCAATGTGTATCTACACAGCACATGTAAAAGAGACTAATCAAATTCAACTTTTATATACTATGTTTTAGAATTTTTATGTGCTTTCTAGAGGTTCTTCAGTGCAAGAAAGAGTTGTGCTGTGCCTTTATCTGCCCTTCAGAGTGAGAAAAATCCCTGAATAGTATCCAGCTAGCACCTAATGAAGTCTAGCACATCTGGAAAAGAACATGCATTTGTGCTTCCCACTACTTTTGTACTGGGTTCTTCACTTTCATCAGACTGGTTAGAACAGGCTGTTTTAAACAGAAAGGACACAGCTAATAGAGTCACCACCAACCACAGCAGTGAAGAATAATTGACTATGTAACAGATATGAAGTTAAGACTGCGAATACTATGTGCTCTGTACATTCAAGCATCATAACAGTATTTACTTCACACATATACTGAGTTCATTCACGAGCCCAGAAGTGAAGAATCCACTGCAAGGATACAAAAGGGCTAACAGGCACCAGCAGCCACTTAAGACTGTCAATTGCTACAGCTGATCTTGCAGAATTTTCCAGTCCCCTTTCCATGTGCCAAATGATCTCTTCAACACTCTCCATTAGGTGTAAAAAGGGTATCACAGATATAAAGAGAAAATCCCATGGGATGCAGGGAAAGACAGAATAATTTTAAGTGGTGATAGGGAAGCAGAAAAAAAAACCAGCCCTGCAGAAGTTAACACATCTACAGGATTGTACAGGCACCTTTGTTTGCATATATGGTTTCTTCAAAAGATGGCTATAGGTAGATGGGCATGTAAACATGTCCTCTTGCTGTTTTAAAAGTGATCACATTGTTATACTTTCTTCTTCTTTAAAAAGTAACCTATTTTATTCTAAGGTGGCTATTTTCAGCCACCAGACCTGTAACTATTCCTAAGATCCCAAAGAACACCACCACTTTCCAAAAACAGCAGGGACCGTTGAATAAATTTTGCTATGAAAAAGGTTAACTGCTGCCTTGAGTTAAGGCAAATCATGAGAGAATCATGGAATTTTACCCCTAGCTGAGAAAAAAAAAAAAAAAAAACAAGGCCTAGGACTTCCTAACCAAGGAAACATTTGGATGTTCGGCAGAGGAACATGTTGGAATTCATGGCAGATAGAAACACCAGATGGCAAAGCGTTGTACCTATTCTCTTTGAGAAGAAAACCAGCAACCATCACTAGTGTGATTTGTAACTTTATATGCATTACTTTGTGCTGAAACTTGTTACCTTTGAAGATATAATAAGCATACTGTCCTTAGGCAATGTTCCCACTGAAGTCAGGGAGGAAAAAAGCATAAAACAGGCAAAAACCATTCCAACTTTGCTTTTGCCAGAAAAACTCTTGTGGTTTGATTATTCCTGAACAGAAAGAAGAATTACCTGATCCGAGAGATCTAGAACTATATGAATTCCGCTTCAGCGACTTCCCAGTCACAGAGCATGGCTTGATCACCTGTGGAATCCGGCTGTTCTTTGAGATAAATGTTGTGGAGAAGTTCAAAGTTCCAGCAGAGGTCTGATTTATTATAAGTCTTACTTCTTTTCCTTTCAAGATAGCAGAGAAATAGCTGGCTGTAGGTACTTTAATACAGACATGCACTACACCAAAAAATTAGTAAAAAGGGTAATTATCCCTTCTTAATTAAGCATTTGCCTACCTATTATATTGACTTGAAACTTCTCCTGAAGTTGTGTGACCTATGTAAGGAATTAAATCAATATGCACTTACATAAGAATAGTTTGCTGGTTCTATGTTTCATTTAATGGAAAGCAATTATTTTTGTAAAATGTGCACATTTTCCTTTAAAAAAAAACCTGCATATTGTTTCAGTTAACAGCAATCTCCAACACTTTTATTCCTAACAGGTACTTACAAGATGGATGTACACAGTCAGAAAGGGTTACCGGGATATCACTTACCACAACTGGCGACATGGATTCAATGTGGGACAGACAATGTTTACTCTGCTAATGGTAAGATTACTAATATTAAGCTTGCATTCAGCACTTAGCTTTCCTTTCAATTCCAACTGCAAAATTCAGGCAAGCCTATACTCAAAATTGTCTATTTTCTTTTACAGACAGGCAAAATAAAGAAATATTATACTGATCTGGAAGCCTTTGCCATGGTGGCTGCTGCTTTCTGCCATGACATTGATCACAGAGGGACCAATAATTTGTATCAAATGAAGTAAGTGCAATTACCAAAATATAGGGCCAGGGGGTATTTATGAAAATGAAAAAATATCAGTACCTGCAAATATTATATACACAAATATATATTCCATAAACAATTTGTATAAGTCAATAAACTCACGTTACCCTTTATTCTAAGTAGGCAAAATATCCCAAATATGTGTTTTTGTTGTTAGTTGATGTTTGTCATAACCCAACATGAATTAATTTTATTTCAAACTTGCCTGCATACTTATGCATCATAGTGAAACACACTTTTCTCATGAAGAGCAGTCAATCCAATTGTCTTCCATGGTATTTTTAAGGGCTTCTAAGGCTAGACAGAAAACAAAAGCTTCTCCAACTGTTACACATGTCAATAGATTATAACCACAGCTTTCTTAGCAATGTTTCCCACCAAGTGTATCTCCAGGATGGTTCATTCTCCTCCCCTGCCCCTGGACACACTTCCTCCAGGAGAGGAGCTTCATATCACATGCTGAACCTGTGACGCTCAGGGATTTTCTGATTATTATCAGGGATTCTCCAGGTGACGTAGGAGAGGAAGAATAAGAGACACCAATTCTTATTCAGCTGACTGCTACTCGCCCAAATCTTCCTACTGTAGTCTTTTCTAGCCGAAAGCCCTCTATGTGAGGTCAGACACAGGAAAGCTATTTATAAAAGTTATCAGGCTTTAACACTACAGTCTTAATCACAAGGCAGGAGCTAATGACAGCATACACTAACCCTGCAGGGTTACAAAAAGCATGTTTCCAAAAACACATTTTTTCAGTTTTGAGAACCCAGCAAGCACTGCATACGCAAGGCCTGTTTCTCCCATTTCTCAACCACAAACACTTTCCTGCTTCATGCCCATACATAGTAATGATATAGTAAACTATCAAGCATACAGATCAGAAGCTTTTTAATCCTAAAAGGTCTTACCATGAATTAAAACATATTACCTCCAAAATACTATAAACTGCTTCTTTTTCAACAGATCAGCAGCTCCACTGGCAAAGCTTCACGGCTCATCCATTTTGGAGAGACATCACCTAGAGTACAGCAAAACCCTCCTGCAGGATGAGGTTTGTATAGGCCACTCTTCCGTTAATATTGAACAATACAAAAACTCTATCTTACCATCTTCCAAGTTCTGTTTTGATTCATTCCTCTAAGCTCAAATGAGGGAGCTGTGTTCAAATTGCTAAGTTTAACTTGAATTCTTAAATGTTTGGGGCAGCAGCACACTATACCTGTTCAGAGAAACCTGAAGGTATCTGCCAAAAAAACACAACTTACCAGCCAAAACCCACCCTGTCCTCTGTCCCTCGCACGCACACTCATCTGCTCTTCCCACCCGTACACAACAGCTAATGCTGGAACCACAGCAGAAAACAGGAGGTGTCAAAGCTCTGCCACTGCCCCTTTATCTAAAGGGCTCAATGTGGCTGGAGGGAGGGAGCCGGATCCACAGGCTGCCCTGCCAGATCCCAAACGCCTAAACACACAAAGCTGTGCCCTGAAGTGCTGCCAATCGTACCTCACGACGGGTTGCGGCGAGCTTCCCCTCGCAGCCGAGCCCTGGCACCGCTGCAGCAAGGCTCCCACCACAGCACTTGAGGCCCAGCAAGATGGCGGCCACAGGGCTGGGAGCCCCTGAGAGCCACAGGCCAGGTCTCCTACCACTGCTGCTCAAGGGGAAAAGGGTATTTTCAGCATTTACTTCATAGGAAAATAACCCACACAAACTTTACAGCCGAGGCAGGAGTGCCCCTATCTCTCTTGCCCTGCGGCCTGGGCGCTATAGTCACCCACGGCCACCCTGAGGTTTTTTTTTTTTTATAGCTGCTGGAGATAGACTATTTCCTCACCTCAGGAGACTGAATCAGAACAAACCCACATGTAGCACAACTATAAACAAAATGAAAGAATTGCATTTTTTTTAAGCATATAAAACATTTCTTTACCTGTCTCTGTGGTCAAAGAGGAAAGGAAGCTCAGGAGACTGAAAAACCTTGAAGGTGATACTACTCTACACTTTACTAAGGATAGACATTGTAGCTTAAATTAAAAAGGTGATGAAAACCAAGGGCTTCCCAGGACCAAGCAAGCAGCAGGGCTCCCCTACCAGAGCAGGAGTTACTCAAAACAGGCAAACAACACAAAGAGCACTGCTCTGAACTCTTCAAGTCAGTATCATCAGGTTAATAGGTACAACCTGTAAAGAAATGGGGATGAGGTGCCTCTGCTTCCCTGGTTACATGGAGTGCAGGTGATTCTGTTTGGTTTTAATTTGTGCTTAATTAACATATGGCAACAAGCCAGCAGGGATGCCATTATCAGTGTGATTTTTGGGGACAGTGTCTCTGAGCTGCATGCAGGTTGCGTAGTTACTTAGTCATTGTGCCTGGTTCCCTCCTGCAGTCTGTGCAGGGGCTCCTTCCTATGTCACAGCAGCCTCTGAGCTACCATTTTCTGTGGTGGTTGGTAGCTTGATTTCTTCTCTTTTTTGCGATAAACTTCTCTATCCTTTCCACTAAGTTTTGGTTAGTGCATGTGACACCGCTTTGGAAAATCCTACGATGTGGTGATTTATGTGTTCCTTTTTGGAGCTCAGTCTAGGGTAGTTCTACAGCCCTAGCTCACGGAAATATTGCTATTTAAGCATGTGAATTTCTCATGTAAATACAGACCACCTTGGTCAAGTGACAAATTTCTGATACAATATAACTTATATTTATTCTGGGACAGTTGTTGGCCTTGTATGCAGTTTTGTTATATTATTCTCTGGGACAGCCTGGGTAGTACAAAATAAGGACAATTTTATGAGCAGAATTGAATTTGTAAACTTTCCATCTTTCAGAGTTTAAACATCTTCCAGAACCTCAATAAGCGACAGTTTGAAACCGTTTTGCATTTGTTTGAAGTTGCAATAATAGCAACTGACTTGGCATTGTATTTCAAGTAAGTATTAATTCAGTATAATTTCCTACCAAAAACGTCAATCTCATATGATTTACAACTGTAGTTGTAAATCACAAGTCATGAAATAAGCCTCATTCTTGTAAAAAATCAAGACACTCAGATTCATTATAATCTTTCAAACTTCAGAACACACAAATGTCTCTAATGCTTGGCATACATTTAGTAGGTCAGTCAAATATATTTTTATTTACAATAAACATTGTATTTTAGAAGTGCTGCTTCTATAACATAATCATAAGGTTGTATGTACATGTGTGGTATTTTTTGTTCCGTGCTACAATTACTCATACTAAACATGAGTATTACTTAGCCATGGAAATAAAGCTGTTGGTTTAAAAATGCAACTACAAACATTTACTGATCCCACTGCTATATATGCTAAGGCATTCCAAATATCAAATCATCCATCCTGTTCTTAAATTACTGATTTATCATGCTTTTATAATAAGTATTTTCCTTGGAAGCAAAATGGATCTCCCATGTATGCTTTTTTTTTTTTTTTTTTTGTCCAGATGCCTTATAAAGCCAGGATACAGTAAACAATTTGAGAACTTTTTCAACTACAGATATGTAATTTCAATGAGCAGTAACTCTATTATTTAATTCACTTGAAATTCAAAATTATAGATAATATTTCACATCATCAATCTATAGCAAAATCTGGATGTGTTAGTTTAACTGACAAAATTATCTTTGAGTTCAATGGGAACAAGGTGTCAATGATAATTCTATGACTAGGATAATGTTATGGAAAAGCATAAATGTGGAAAATATGTTTTTCTATTTTATTTTTAATGCAGGATCTTTAATTCACTAATATATTTTTCTTGGTATGTTTTAACAGGAAAAGAACGATGTTTCAAAAGATTGTGGATGCAATTGAAAAAATGCAAACAGAAGAGGAGGCAATTAAATATATATCTATTGACCCAACCAAAAAAGAAGTTATCATGTAGGTTAATATCTTACATTGAGTCAGTTTTCAAGGACTGGGTTTTAAAAGCATTTGGGCACCTAGACATACAAATTAAGAATTAACTTACTGTGTT
Organism: Nothocercus julius; assembly: GCA_013398735.1. NCBI lineage: Eukaryota > Metazoa > Chordata > Aves > Tinamiformes > Tinamidae > Nothocercus > Nothocercus julius. The sequence continues at coordinate 2,275,731 of VZSV01000048.1, forward strand.
ACTGTTAAAAAAAAGATGAGTGTAATCATGACTTTGAACTGGAATTAGATGGCTACAGGCATTTAAAAATCTGCACTGAAATGAATCTTAGGTATTTAAATTCCTTAAAAAATCTGGATCCTCTTTTTATTTTCTTTCATCATCTTAACTATATGCCTGTTCTGTTTTGTTTTTACAAAGGGCTATGATGATGACTGGATGCGACTTGTCTGCTATAACCAAGCCCTGGGAAGTGCAAAGCAAGGTAGGAACTTCTCAAACATACAATACTGCATATTACATCTGTTTTATTGTCTATTTGGTGCATGATCATTAAAAAACACATATTATCATTTGCTAGATATTTACTTGTTTCAACCCAACTGCATTCTCAGAAAACAACCTCTATTTTTCTGTCAGTGTTAAGTGCTCCAGAGAACCTCTTCCCATCCAAACTCCACATTTGTTCCACCCTTCATTTTCCAAGAGGTAGAGATTAGCTATTTGTAGGAAAAGGCCCTACAGTACACTACAGAGTATCTGCAAGTCTGGAAATACTGAATGACTATCTCTGCAGGGATTAGAGTGGAATTTTAAAGCTTTTTGACCAGTACTCCCAATTTTTGGAGAAGTCTTTAAGATACTCAAAAAGAAGCTAGCAATAAATAAGTTCTCTTTCTGTGGGAGGGAAGTTAGTAACAATAGTTAAGCTGTAAATTGGGGATATATTGATTTAAATATTAACACATCAGCTGTGTTAATCATCATTTTCTGGAAAACTTGGGCTTTTATTTAGTTTTTAATTGACTGCTTTCTGTGTAATTTCCATTGAATTACACTCACAAATTGTGATTTTCAGGTTGCCCTTATGGTTGCAAATGAATTCTGGGAGCAAGGTGACCTGGAACGAACTGTGCTACAACAACAACCAATTGTAAGTACTAAACAGTTAATGCGTGTTAAGCAATATTACCTGTTGCTAAAGATACTGACCATACTGGTTCACTATGATTACTATATTGTTATACCAAAAACATCATACTTAAATTACTACTATTCTGTTCTAGCCTATGATGGACAGAAACAAAGGCGATGAACTACCTAAGCTCCAAGTTGGTTTCATAGATTTTGTATGTACTTTTGTGTACAAGGTAAGAATGTATGTTTTGGCTTTTCCTTTGCAGTAAGTCTGATGGCACTACCAATGACAAACTGTTGCAGTTAGAAAATTCAACAAGACTCTTGGTTGTGGGGTAAACGACTATCACAGGAGGCATAATTTTTAATCTCTTATTTTTACTCTAAATTTGCTCAAAAAAATCAGGAGGCACAATAAAGCGAAGATCACAATGCAACTTGGGGGCACTCAGTGTTCTTAGTATCTTGAAAGCCTGAGTTCAAAAGGCCAATATGATTCTTCACAGTTCCATTATATATGAAGGATACAACATGTGGATGCTTATAGCAATCATGTAACACTAGCCAAAAGATTATGAAACTTCTAGTTATTCTGGAAGTATAGATATTCCATACCTCCTGGAAAGTATGGGAATGGCAACATTATTAATCTCTGTCTAGCTTTTACTATTAGCCCAAAATATCATGTAACAAAGTGACATGTAACATCTTACGAGCATTCTGAACTTCCTGGAATACAATGTTGCTTTAAGATAGTAGTTTTTACTATCATTGCATGTATATAATAATGATCAATAATCGTATGATAAAATATAATGTGAAATAGTGATGACTGCATTATATGAACCAGGCTATCAAAGATGGTGGATTAGGGAAGGTATTAAAACATATATTATATAATGCAGATCTCTTGTAACTAATGAACTGTAGGCACAATATTGCATTATTATTACAACACAAAATTTTCAATAGTGTGCGACTATTGGCAAAAAAGAACATGCACCAGTGCTTGCAAAAAAAA
>VZSV01000048.1:2277697-2306160 GCA_013398735.1 Nothocercus julius
GTTTTCTTTGCACAGTAGCAAAGCAACATGTCTTTACAAACTTCTAATTTACTAATTTAAATCGTTCTGTAGGAATTCTCAAGGTTTCACAAGGAAATTACACCTATGTTCGATGGTCTTCAAAACAACAGGGTTGAATGGAAATCACGAGCTGATGAATATGAAGAGAAGATGAAAGTTATTGAGGAACAAAAGAAGAAAGAAGAAGAAGCAGCTGCCAAAAAAGGTTAAGTAACTTCTACAGTTTTCATATATACAAGGCAGTCAATGTACCTCTATCTGAAATTCAGGCCTTGTGTAGTATTCTATTAAACTTTACACTAATGCTATGTGAGTTCTGAATTAGCCAGATTAACTCTTTATTTGGAAGAGGAGTTAAGTATAATAGAAAAACAGAACACTGACCTCATTTTCTAAACTGCAGTATTATAGAAAATACGATCATAAGAAAGGTGAAGGCAATGTAAAATTTCCGTTCTCTTAAGGCTAAAGACTAAGCATACTATAACACCTATTTGTCTGTGAGTGCTGCAGCCATCTGAAACACTTAAAAAAAAAAAAAAAAAGCAGCAGTTCTACGTGACACCAGTATCAAATATATTCAGATGCTTTGTTTTGGCTGAAAAATAAAGCTATCAAAAAAAATGGATGAGAACTTTGGATGGATGAGTTTGCTTTTGGAACACAGAAAGCAATATATATCCCCACTCCTCTTCCAAATTCAAGTAAAAGCTTTTGGCTATAGTTCCCTATCATCAGTTTCTTGGCTAAAAATATTCTCTCACAAAGTGCAAATTTAGCTCTAATCTTCCTAAGATAGCCTAAATTCTAAAATTAAAAGTATGGTTTTGCATGTGATGACCTGGAAAAAAATCTAAAAATCTGATTCAGGAGAAACTGAGAACCTATCATTCAAGTGCAAGAGTGAAACAGGTCCATTGTTTTAAATCTTAAGTTTATTTGGAATAACAGATTAACAGGGCTGTCAACCACTTAAAATCCTGAAAAGGTTCTGAGATTAAAACAAAATATGCATGATTTCTACAGCGTGATTTATATAGTTTGGAGAAGTTAATTTAATAGTGTGTTTCACATCTTCAAAATATAAAATAGTACTGAATAATTTATTTATCAGTGCCTGTGGAAAATAGGTGAGTATTCTTCAGATATCACAGAGAAGAGAGGTGACTTGAGGCCATGCATCAATTTACTGTCAGATTTTGGAGCAGATTTCTTCTTGGTTCCTAAAAAAAAAAAAAATGCTATTAGGCCCAAGTTCAAAAACAATATTGTTGCGAAGTGGTTAAACTGGTCATTACAGTGATGTATTCAAAGCAGATTTTTGAAAGAGAAGTCTAATAAGATGAATCAAATATTACTGTCAAAATAATTCTTCAAAAGTTTAAAACACATTGTACCTCATTGTGTCAAATTCAGCATTATCCTCTGAACAGTCAGCATTCCATATATTCTTACAAGACTACAGAGACCGTTTGCAATAAAATTATAAGAAAAATTTTGGCTTGCTTGCACTTACACACAATTTTACAAGAATTATGTCCACCTCACTTTCTCCCAAATTTATTTTTAGAGATACTTTAATTAATCATACCATCATATTAAGGATTAATTTACTGCTGAGAACAAGGTCATTGGGAATACGATAAAGTGCTCTTTCCTTGCTGTGGAATGTAAGCATCTGGACTGCACAGAAATTCCAGGGATGAAAGAAAAGAAAAAATAAATAAAACAGGACGTACTCACCTTATATATATCCTTATATATATAGTCTCCTTATATATATCTGCTTTCTTGGCAAAGAGTATAGTTACTCTTGTCTTTGCTGTTACGTGTATGGTTCTTCGTAACTAAAAAATAAATAAAATGTTTAGAAAGACTTGCACTCCCACTTGAAATTAGGACCATCTTAAACGATTGGTATTCTGGAATCACTTAAGTCACTGTGACTTAGGAAAAGAAGTTATCTTCCCACAAGAAACATTACACAGGCAAGCATGGGCAGAATGACCTAGAGAAGCTAAAGACTTGGCCTTCTTTGGACATCAGAAATGATATTACGAAAGTCTAAGTGAATCATTTCGCATCTTTTTAAATGTGCATTGAAACGAGGCAATGCACATTTGTGAAGTACAGATCTGACACTGTCAAATCAAGGCCATGTAAACATATGGGCTTGTTAAGTGACTTATTACAAACAACGAGTAAAATACATGATGAACCATGCTCAGTTCTCTAGATCACTCTGACCTGACTGTTCTTAGCCATTCAGGAGAGAGAAAACAAAATAAACATATTTGCTGAACCACTACAGTGGAAAGTTCAGAACAGAAATTAATACAGTACAGCATTATACTAAGAAGATAATATATATATTTAATAACAGTGTTGATTATATCCACAAATTACAGAGGGTAGGACACTGATCATGTGACATGTTTCAATGCAGGTGGAAAGGGTCGAAAATGACCTAGTAACATGGTGATCCACAGCTTTCAAATGTAAGTTTTAATTCTAATACTGGTATCTTACCTTAAATGAACCTGGAAAAGCAATTTATTACATTGAAAGACCTGAACTATGACCAATAAAAATCTGTGGAATCATTTGAGAGAGACTAACACAATCAGTAGCTACAGAAAAAAAAAAATCATAAAAAAATCTCTCTCTTGATTGGTAATTACAAAGGGATTCATGCACAGTTGGTTAATATTTTTTACAATTAGGTCTAATTCAAGTTTTTGTTTTCTTCTCCTTCAAAAATAGTTTCAAATATTCTATTGATACAACCGGATATTTTCTTTGTATTGCTTGCATTCCTCAATTTTGTATGCGTGGACAGAGTTAAAAACATGTAATTACTGAAACTTTCCAGTAAGAGTGGTTCAGTGTGTGTTTGGTCCTTTCATAAATGTTCATATCAATTGCTCTAAGATGTATGTTTATATGTATATATTTATATCATGCTTTGTTTTTCTTATTCTGATTTCCCAGATAACATTCTGTTTCCCAGAAAACACTCAATTTTCAGATGATCAAACACACATGTAACATCCGTATCACAAAAGCAGTTATCTCTCTAAAAAAAAAGAAAAAAAGAAAGCAACTGAAATGAACAGAAATACTCACATTCCTTTCCTTCTGTATTTTTAGCTGAAAATGCAGCTGGAGGTGGCGGAGGTGGCGATGATGGAAAATCCAAAACATGTATAATATTGTAATACATAGTCTCAAAGACACTGATTCGGCTACAGAAAAGACTTCTAGAAAGTACTTCAATGAGCCCTGTGGATTTCTGCTTGACATAGAATAGTACAGATCCATCTCTTAACAATCCTCTTAAACATCTGCCATTTGTTGGAAATAATTTTTAATGGAATAAAAAAACCAGTAACAATTAAAAACTGAAAAATCAAAAGACAGAAGAAAAAATGATTAATGGTGCAAAATAAGTTAACTGTGAGGTCATGATATTATTTCATGTCACAATTTGTACACAATATTTTTATTAAAATATTTAACATCTGCACACTGTTCTGAAAACTATAAATAATTTTGATAGAGCTTACATGAAATTACTGAATGAAACTTAACATGCATAATTCAATCAAAAAATTGTGCATTTCATAACTTGTGTATTTAGATTTTTATATTATGTGTATTTCCATAATCTGGAATTGTGTCCTTTTCCTTCATATTCAATACTAGATGCAATTCTAGAGGTAAACACTTATTTCTGTTTAGGAGAGCTAAAAATGATTCCCTGGCTAATAGGTGTGAAGAAGCAGGTACACAGTCTTTTTCCAAAACTACCAAGGATAAATCTGTAAATTGTACCCGTAGCTTGGAGAAACCATTCCTTTGTTCATGCACAAGTGGCCCTGCCCATGCTTCATAAATTGACTATAATTGACATAAATTGACTTTCTGAAAATCTAAAAAGGCAGGCATCAACCTCATTTACATGAGAACTGACTGATACCTACATCAGGCTCTACATTCAATGTAATTTTAAAAGACTCATGTACCCATGATACAACCTTTTAAAATTCAGTAAAGGGACAGAACTTTTCAGTATTTGAAAACCAATGAGTAGCGTCAGTTTAATTTGGGAAAGGAGGAAACAGGAGAAGGCCTTGTCAGAACTCACGTATCTCCCCTTCTAATACTGTGTGCTAATTACATCTGTTAGAAATATCAGTCTTCCTACAAAAACCTGCCATCCTTGAAGAATGAGACAGAGCACTCCGTACCTGCTACTCAGGTCCTATGAAGCTGGTTCTTCCTACAGGTAAAGAAAGAAAAAGCAGCTAGTATATTATGCATGTACCTAGGCATTCAGTGGATCCAATCCTGTCTCCTCCTAAAAGCAGAAGCTGTCAATGCAAGACAGCAGAACTATTTTTTCTTTCCTTAGAAGGGATCTTTCTCAGCATCCACAGATAAGCAAATCTGCAGTACTGCACACCCTTCTAAGAATGCCCTACACACTTACTGTGTGCTGTACACTTACTGTACAGCTATCACCAGAAATTAAGAAAAATACACAAAATGTTTCCCACTTATATACTTACTTACAAATAGGCCAAATCTTTTATGTAAACTTAACAATGCCATAAAACTGGGTATGAGGAATTATTTTCTGTACTACATGTAGATACAAACCCAATATATTCCAAGGTTGTTTCATTATGTAATTTTATTCAAACTATATTAAGTGTTGTATTTAATATGTACACTGTACCATTTTATAACTATGTTTTGAAGACCCATCAAGGACTTAGTTATTCAGAATACATGCCTAATGTACAATACTTGCAGCAACAAATATAGCACCACATTCTAGAAAAGCCCCTTTGGGCAAGTTGCATACATGTAAGCAGATTGCTGCAGATTGGATTTGGTTCTCAATCATGCTTGCAAGACGACAGAGAATTAACCTTTAAATCCATCTTCTTACCTAAAGAAGCCTTCACACAAGCCTACATTTATTTGTTACTCAAGGACACCCTAAATGCGTCCTTGTAATGTCAGCTATTATGTAAGTACAAACTGTTAAAAATGTAATTAATATTACTTGTAAATAGAGTTCTCTACTGATATTCCTGTGAGTGCATGCCATATGTTCATAAATACACTGCAACCACCTCTACTGTTACATTTTCCACATGAAGTATTTATTATATCTACAGCGGGAAAATATTTATCAAAAATACATTTTATACAGCATTAACTTTCATCAGATTGTCTAACATGAACATTTAATGAAAAACAAGTTTGTCCTTTATATCCAAAGTAATTTTCATCTGACAAAGAAAATGGTCTCTGTCATTATTCATGTGCAGACTGTTTCTTTGGAAAAATAAAATAAAGAATGTTTAAAGTTGTGTTGCAGTTTGAATAGGAAAATGAACCCACTAAGATACTCAAACAATAAATATTCTTTACTTGTATATTTAGGATTACACTTTAAGGAAGGATTAACATTCATTCAATGTTAAGGAGATCAGAAACCATAGATAACCAACCACGTGTACATCTCCAGTAGCAAGCAATGTATTTCATTTATTAAAACAAAAAGTCACACCACCATCTGGGTTTTAACTAATGAGTGGTATTATTAGTCATACCAAAAATTCATATTGAACTAAATGTTACTAAGGAGTAGGGAAGACATTTCAGATACATGGAATTTAAGCAAAAAACACACTTGATAAAAACTGAATTTCCCTAAAAGCATTTAAAAATACTTACAGACTAATACCTGAATCTTAAAGACTACAGCACTAATAAATTTAAGTCTATCAATTCCTGATTAATAAATAGAAGTTTAATATATTAAAGTCTATGGCTATAAACTGATAATAGACTTTTTCAAAACTTCCCTTAAACAAACCAGGCAAAATCTAAGGTTTGGGATAAAATAAAAAGCAGCTAAATTCTGTGATGCCCTGTCAATACTCTATATTCTTGTTTACATCTTTTCTCTTTTTAAGTTCAGGTGCAATATATGCTTTGCACTCAGAAAACTTCATGACTATACAGGCTACCACAAGAAAAAGTTTTAGGTCTGAGTCCTTCTACAAAGATACTTCACCAAGGTGGTCCAATGTTGTGACTTCAGAAATGGTACACTGGCAGGGGGGAAAAAAAAGGCTCTGGTTTCCAGGCAGTCATCTTGACCCTCTAAAAGGAAAACCAGCCTACGTCCATGTCAAGTTTCAGAGAAACAAGTCTTGAAAATATTCATCAAATTCCTCCTCCCTGTAAAAAAATAAAAATATGTCAAATCATGTTCTGCTTTTGATCTATTAGGAACAAATTTTTGTATAAAAAGATTTAGCAGACTTCCATTTACAGTATGTACCCAGTATATACCATTTTGACTTCTCCACCATGTTCCCATACCCTTCACATGTCTCTCTCTCTGCAACAGCTGGGAGTTGACTGTTAGAATTTACTTCTAAGATAGCTGACTTATTTTGGCAGCAGTATGTTAGTTGCTTGACACATAATTTTTAGTATTAGAATATTCATCAAAACATTTAGGAAAAGTTTCTACCTTTGGAGTTCTGAACGGTCATAATTATTCAAACTTTTACTAGATACAAATTTATTGGCAGACCAAACTAACCGTGATTTTTCATCTGGCTCTTGTAGAGGACCTTTCCAAAAGTCTGCATCTGAAGGGCCATCTTGCACATCACTGCTATCTGAATCTGTTGAAAAATAAAGCACCTAAGAATTTATCAAACTTTTCATCCAGATGCTTGTTTGGTAACAGCAACATTTAATTGTAACCACAAGACTCAAAACCAACTCTTTATATGAAGTGAAAATATTTGCCAAATGTTACTCAATACACAAATGTTATTCAATACAGCATCAAAATGATTCCTAGGTATCATTAAACTGGTATCAAGTCCAAATATTATAGCAGTCAGGACAAAACTCTGATGCTTAAAACAAGAGTAACATAGCGCTTTGTTCCTAAAATTAAGGACTTAAAATCAAATATCCAGAATCACAATTCAATTTCAAATGTTGCTATTAAATGAATCAATTATTCTATTTGCATTTGAATTTGTTTTTTATCAATTGTAATTTATCAGTGAAATTGTCAAAAACATGTTTTTCTGAATAATTGTTCAGTGTAAGTATACTGAGGGAGTGAAAGAGCAAAAATGTCCCTTTATTAGAATTATGCCCTGACTTGAGGAAAAAAAACTTCCTATAGAACTTTCCTGTCCAGACTTTAGGTATGCTTTCAGTCATAAGACTGCACCTGGCTGAGAAGTAATAAGACTTTCCAAAAAAACTGGCATTCCACAGAAAAGCATTCAGTAGAAACTAAGGCCCTTTAAATATTTTGCAGTAAGAATGAGGAGGATCAAGAGATGGGGCTGCTTTCTCAGAAGAGACAATGGGGCTGGATTTACTGCAATATAACTACTGACAAGGAATCACTAAAACGCTGATCTCTTCCATCTGGTAGGTCTCTGAGGTAATACAGGTAGTAACTGGAACAGACTTTGGTTAAAGTATAGTGTATATTTGGCATGGTGTCTTTCCCCTGCTCTTCCATTAATCTTGCAGGTGGCATATGTATCAGTATTTTTCCACAAAAGGAATTAGGATAGTTACTAATAATATTAGAAAACATGCACATCTTGACCCATGCAACTATTAACAATGTACCTATTTTTGCACCCAACTACTTTTTCCTGAACAAACTAGACCCTTATTTATTTCATCTATACTATTATCCTCCTATTTTTCTTCCTTCCCTAAGGTTGAAAGATTTCCTTCTGAAAATTCCTAACAGTTTATCTCCAAGAATTTTGAAGTAACTATTTGTTGACTCCTCGTATCTCTGCTTGTTTTCATACAGGTTTCATGGCATCTTATCCAATATTAAAATTGACAGTGAAGAAAATTAGGACCAATGACACCTGAATATGATACAACTTATTACAAAAACATTAAAACACAAAAAAATATTCAAACACTTTACCTTTATCAGAATTATCTGAATCCTCCGAAGTAACCTGATCTAGAAAGAAACAACATTTAAAAAATAATAAGCCTATCCTGGTTTTACCCATTTTTGTAAAATGCTTACAAGGACAGATTTATCAAAACATGTTACACAAAACCATATGCACATACATGCGCCCTCCTCTCCTCCATCCCCCCCTTTAATTTACAGAAAGACAGTAAACACTGAAGGAAATTTTTTTTTTTTTTTGCATGAATTCAAAGATCATCAGTTTGAGCTCAGCTTATCCCAAGACTTGTGGTGTAAAAAGTTATCTTGCATTAGCAGAAAGCTTTCAACCCACAGTCTCAGATACTTTAGAACTTTCTGGCATGCAATGTCCCAATTCTTAGACTTCTTTTCCTTCCAATGCTCTATTTTTCAAAAGCCTTTCCAATTTCTGTAACCTCTAAAAGAATGTCTTTTTCTTTCAAATTTACCTTTATTGAACACCTAAAAATTTTATTTAACTAAAAAACTTTCCACTTTTAACTACCGAAGTTACACAGCCCACATACATTTCCATATCTACAACTATTGTAGAGATATCAACCAACATATTTCTTTGAATATTTTCAAAATTGAAAGTTTAAAATTTAAATTTACCTTTATGGGTCTTCTTCTTTGACTTGCTTTTTTTTGAAGAAGATAACTTTCTCTTCTTAACTTTTGGTTCATCAGAGTTCAATATAGCTGTGTCTCTTTTTTTCTTTGATTTGATTTCTTTCCTCCTTCAAAAAATGAATATTAATCTTTATTATATGTATTCCTCAATCAACAGTAAACCTTAGATATCTAATACAGTCAAACAGTTTTCATTCTTTCTGAAAATTATTACTAGTTAAATATAGTTAAAAATGAAAATGTTTTAGAAACAACTATATAGTTGTTAGAAACAGCTATATAGTTGAAGACAAAGGTCAGGAAATGCTAAAATTGCTAAAATGACACTGAATTAGCAATCCAAGATTTTTTTTTGTGTAGCAAGTTTTGTGCATATGTCATTACAAAAATGCAGTAAATACTATTTCTTTTCTATTTTCTAACCTAATAAAACCTGAGGTACAAGAATCTTAAGCCTAAGAACCTACTGCAGATCAACAATCCACACATTTTATTTTCAGTATTACTGATGTTGTTTATGAGGGCTTACTGTGTAAAGACGACCTTTATTTTTTTTTTTTTTTTACAGCTTGTTCAGCCAAAATCAGACAAAAAAAATCAATTCAAAGGAAGTATTACTCTGAAGCAGATGAAGAGAAACTATGTTTGGCCATTCTTACTCAGAATTAAAGAGGTTTTAAAATGTTAGTTCCAGAAAGAACATAAATTAAACTAACCTTGATTACTGTTTTCTCCTTCTTAGTTCTGAATATACATTTACATGGGACTTTAATGAAATCTAATTATAACTAGCTTTTAAAATAGATTAATTAACATTCTTGAACACAACCACATAGAAACAGAAATAGTAGTTTTCTAACTGAGAGGTTTCCCTATCCTGGGCTTCTCAGATACTACAGCAAGGAAGGACGCAACTACAAACAGCTAAAACAGCATCAAGATCCAGAAAACCATACCAACTGCATATCTGTAGTTTGATATTAAGATTAGAGTCAATAAAACAAACAAATCAAACAATGTATATATTTTATGGGTTCAAAATTCACCATTCTAGTTTTCCGTATTAATAAGTGATCCTCAATAACAAACATGCAAAGTTTCAAAACACTACTACACAAGTCACAGATAAAAATACTACTGTTAGAAGAGGAAAAGAAAAATATTTCCCACTCTTAAAGACAGCAATAGGGAAAATGGAAAAAATAAAGCATTTTTGCATATCGTTCCAGAAAAGAAAAATAATCACTGGGTTAAAACCAAGATAAGGAAACTCTGAGGGAAGGATTTTTATAGTTCTTCTAGTTTTACAGACTTTCCTTAGTGCAAAAATATCTACCACAAAAGTATATCAAATCAGTGACTCAGTATGTCAGATCAGTCAAATCAGAAATTTTCTAACCATCTGTTTTTTTTCTCCCCTTAATTTTCAGTTAAGCATAATTGGCACTTATCAATAATTCAGTTATCAATATTTTCAAAATATTGCATTACCGGTGATGAAAATTAAGTTTTTTTGAACATTCTGGACACAGTCCTGAAAAAGAAAAAGAACATTACAGCTGCATATTTAATAAGCATAATTAACAAAACCTGTTAATAAATTTATAAAACTAGATATAACACTTCAGATTTTATTAACTTTTCCTCTAACGCAATTTACATTATGATTGCAGCTGGGGATAAGTAAAATAACACAACCAAAGTCTTCAGTACAAATCAAAAGTTTAGTAAATTTGGATAAAGATTACAGGTTTAGCTCTAGCAAGTCATCGTAACAAAAACCTATCAGTGTTTATCATGCACATAGCATATTTTTATGGATCTCTGTGAACAGATCGGATTGTTCTACAATTGCACGGAAGACCTTGAGTCCCTTAGAGTTTCTACAAAGAACAAATGCTGCCAGAGTGCCTTTTTGTGGACAAAAAGAAAAATGCCAGTAGTTTCTTTTACACAAACTATATGTACATTGTGATACGGCTAAATGAACATATCAACAAGTAATGAGATCTTACTTAAGAAATGAGAATGAAAAAGGAATTAATTTAAGTTAGAGTTTTTGGAAGAACACTTAAGTACTCAAAAAACTAATTGAGCTGAAAGAGTTAAAAAAAAAGTTGTCTGTCTGAAAGCCCTAAGAACTCCTAGGCATGTTAGGCAATGGCAGTGATGAAACTCACCATGCAATTCAGTATTGTCCATTAAAAACAAATGAGCTTATTTACATAATAGCTTATAACTAGGTATTCTAATTGCCTTACATGAAAATGATACAACATGACATGCTCTACCTTTAACAACCTTGTCATATGTAATGATAGCAGCCATTCTCACCAAACCATCATACCACCTGTAATTAATGTAACAAAAAGATCTCCTACACAGCACTTGGTTTCTGCCATGCAGATACTAGTATCATTATCAACAAGTCCCCCACTATACCTTTTAATGTGCAAGGTATATATTTTTGTTTAAGTTTACATATTCTTGAATGCCAGCATAAGAAGGCCTGACTTACTCAATTTCACAAGGGCATTCCTCTTTTCACCATGCTCGATGTAACCAAAATTCACCTCCCAGCTCTTCAGGCCTTCTTTCTCATCACAGTGCTTATTTCCACAGGAAAACTGACCTTTAAAGAGGTCAAAAAAAGCAAACCAAGGTTCAATGATTAACATGCATAGGTTTGGGGTTGTTATTTCCAGTTTTGCTCGGTTTTGGTGTTTTTGATTTCCATTTCTTTCAAAGAAAAAGGCTCCAGAGCTAAAAAAAAATATACAGATTAACAAACTAGTAAGAGCTATAAACAAGCAATCAATCACACTTGTCTCATACTGAATATTAGCAAAGAAAGAACATAACTTGAAATCTATTTTACATTATTCTAAAAGATGGAAGATGTTCAGAAAAAAAAAGTGCAATACTTAACTTTGGAAAAAAAACAGTTAATAATCAAACAAAATTGATGTTATATGGGTATTTTCTATATCCTAAATGGTTACCTGCTTAGCAGCAGGTGATGGATCAGAAAGTACAATTCAGATATACATCTTTAACAAAATCAAACTATTCAAAGCACAATATATATACAAAATTAAGATGTCCATATTCTGATTACAAGTCCACCTCAACTACTGGACAAGCAATTTGTATTCTAATGACTTTCCAGAAGCACTTTTTTTTTCAAGAAAGGAAAAATTCTAAAAAAGAAAAAAAAAGCCATTTAATGAGAAAATATGTAGCAGCTTCAGAAACTTCTACATGTCCATTACATTAAACACAATATTACTTTTAAAACAATTTAAACATAATGTATGTTGTTTACACAACTGTGTCCCCAGTATTGCAGTTAATACAAACATGTATTTCCTCTGCAAAGGGCTAGTTATGTATGCAGAGCTGGTGGAACGGCTCTGCATTAATAGGTTCACAAGCAGGACTGTTTGTGAAAGATTAACCTCAGACCATTCTGTTTAAGCTGCTAACCAGTGGATTGACAGTGTCCTCAGATACTTCAGTTCTGCAATGTAAAAAGCACTTGCAGTACTAACACTTGAACGAATAAAAAAAATTCAAATGAATATGCATTAAATTTGGTAACCCTATGTCAGATAAAATGTTATCAGGAATCACTTCTATCAGTGATAAAGAAGAAAAACTATAAACAGAAATCTATCCCCATATAAAGCTACTGGGAAGTTAACTACTCTGTTAATATCATGTCTTCTAAAAAATTTCCAAAACAAATCGAGAAAGAGTCACAGAGAGAAAAAAAGATATAGCAGATTTATTTATTATTAGCTGATCTTTCCAGTATACAGAACCACTTGTGAATATTTTGCTTTTTGCATGGAATATTTCACATTTGGCCTGTGAGAATGGATGCACTGACAAGAATGAAGTTGGAAGAGTATCTTCAGACTGCTAAGTCATGCAATGAACTGTTGAGTAAAGTAGGGTTTAGACTGTGTACATCACCATAGTTCTGTCCCCTTATACGCTTACTCATATTTCTAATTTTTTCTTTTCTCAATAGTCCCTTATTCCATACTGTATTTTAAACAGTTTAAAGCTTTCCATTTTAAGGATTTGTTTTCAGGGCAGCTAACTCATGTACTTACTACTCACTGATTTAGAAACTTTAAAATAGGGATTCTGTGTTAACTTAAGGTTACAGTTAAGGAAATAACTATTTTGTGGAACCCTTTATGGAAGCTGGATACATATATTACACTATTAATAGTCATTAGGATTATATTTTATATGTAATAACGTATAGTAGAGATCTTCAATATGACCTTCTTTCAGAGCACTTACGAAAATGGATTGGAGTGAGAAAGAAGAGAATAAAAGAAAATCTCCTTTTTTCCTAAATGACCACTTCAAAGAGCACTTGAAAAAAAATAAGACAACACTAGGTAATACTGAATTCTTGCGCCCCTTAGTGGTGAATGACACAATTTCCCAGCTCTTAGGTTCTAACTCTAGAACAAGCTTTACGCTTCCCATTCAAATGCTTTCTATTACATGCTCAAGGGATGTAATTCTGCACTTTCTCCCATGTTTTTAAATAAGGACTAGCACATAGTAAAAGTATAGTACAGCTTCGAATTCCTCCCTGATAATTATTCATAAATTATTAATTTCTCATTTCATTTTAGTTATCTTTTAGAAGTGTTGGATAAAGCAAATAACCATGTTAAAGTTAGCTGTTAAAATAATTCTTAGCATTGAAAGCAACATATGACTGCAGTAACTGCTATCTCAGGTGGTTTAGACAGAATTTATAGATTTTTTAAAAATTATTAACGTTCACACTTCTTCCCATAAAACGTGATCAAAAATTATAAAAAAAAGCGTTATATTTCTAAGTTCTTGAAATATGTTATAATACAGAGAGCTATTTACAGAACTGTATTGATTCATGCTATCACTGCATTCAGTTTTCTTGTATGTGCCATCATGACTTCTGAAAACAGGACATGGATACGAACATTTACAGCAATAGCAATATTTTCAGTTAAGTTTCTTGCCTTGAAAAAGTCCATGCCCCTAGGCGATGGAATGGGACCCCAATAAAAGATTTATAAGAATTTGCATGCAGAAAAAGCCAGAATGAGCTACTGCATTAGAAACAGGTTTAGGCAGCACAGCCAGCATTTTCCTGGAAGCTTTCAAAAATGCCTGAAACGAACATCACACATGGAACTTCAATTAAAAAGTTAGAAATCTGCAAAACAACATCGGATAAACTGTTAAGAAAATGATCTTCTGAGGAAAAAGTATTGGGGCCTGAAAGATAATAACAAGGTAATGGATAACTACTGAATGGAAGTAGCCAAAAGGCACATACACAAAATTCTATATTATCAAATGCAGCATGATGGTGTTTACAACAAATTAGTGCTTATGAAAACAAACCACGTGTTCCCTTCATTTTTACTTCCATAGGTCATCACATACACTAAAGGTGGCATAAAACAGAGCTAAGACTTGGGTCACTTGGGTCCAATATCTGATGCACTTACCAATAGCAATTAGCCGACACTGTCAAATAACTATTCTGTCAAAAAGCAGCAAGAAACACAACTGTCAAGGAGAAATGTAATATAAAATGAAGGACATCATTACCTTTTCCTGAAACTACTTCTTCTTCATGTCGCCATCTAAACCCAAACTGATTAAAAAAAAAAAAAAAGTTGTGAATAGTCAAATGTGAATGTAAAGATTAATTTCAGTCAACTGCAGTCCTGTACATGTGTTCATCTATGCAGTTCTAACTAGTAAAATTTAATTCCTTTCTCCTTTAATTAGAATAACCTCTGATTCTGGTTGTCAGAGGGATTCCAATTTACTCCTGCAATTCAAATTCCAGAAGATACGGATCAGTACCCAATTAAAAACACTCTGAAAGGTTTCAGAGCAGGCAGAGAGACTTTGGAGTCAATTTCAGAGGGACTGACTACATTAGATCCTTCATCGTAACTGTCCATGCTAAAAAAATGAAATCACTGGAATACTGAAAAGGCAAATAAATGAAGTCAAATTTCAGTGCCCTACCTTCCATAACCTAAAGACTAAAAATAAATACATCCCCCTTCAATTAAGTTGTGTTTCTCTTCACAGTGCCCAGAAAGAAAGTTAACCCATCCACTGTTTTTGTTTTGCAACAGAGTCTTCATCCTCCCAAAAGGCAAGTGAAGCCTCATGGAAAGATCAAAGAAAGAACAGAGCAATAACTGCCTGGGAGGAAAAATTTTCATTAACAACCACAAAGAGGGTATAAAAGTTAGTGGCATACAATTTGTTCAAAAGGGATAACTTGTAATTTCATTTAAAATTCAGAAATACTGCATGATAACAAGATAAAATGAAACTTCGCTCTGTGAGCATAGCACATATAATCCAAAATTTCATGTTAAATGAAGGAAAAGAAAGGGTTCTGAGGTCATAGAAGCACATCCCTTGGATAATGAGGTTTCTATTCGGGCATCCAAAGACTGAATTTACACTAAAGTGTGTTTTATATGCTCAGCATCATAAATTCTATAATATTTAGGTTTTATCTGAATTGTTCTTAATCTAATTTTAAATATTCCATAGAAGCACAGGTATCTGTTGCTATGTATCATCTTTACTGTTGTTGATTTTTGTAATAAACCATAATAATTCAGTATCTGAAACGCAACAGTATGGAATTCTCACGTGAAAAACGGTAGGCAGTTTAAAGAACATAGGGCAAAAACAGAGACCAATAGCTTAGCCTCTTAAAAATGTGCTATAAACTCAAGTAAATTCTTTGTACCTTAATAACTACAATTCAAAAACTGAGCAAGAAGAGATCAGCAGCCAAATGTTTTCTCAGCTCCGGGTTTCCCCAAATCAAAATTTCACCTAGAAGATGCCCAAGAAAATTAAAAATCTAAGCACCAGTATCCAGTAATATTTGTCTTGATACCAGTTTTAGAATTGGAGATTTAATATACACAATGTTTTTGTACTTATTGGCTTCAATAGTTAAAAAAAAAAAATTAAAGGGATCACGTTCTATACCATACTATATACAAATTGCTAAAGCAGGAACAGCTTGTGCTTAGCCTACTCTACAATCTGTACTGTGGTCTAAAAAATTTAGCCACTCATGTCAAAGAAAAATTTAAACAATTGTAAAATACAAGAACTGTGCTTAACAGCTCACTGGAAACAGAACGTAAAATATACTCATAAAAGTACGATTCATAAAAGAATCCAGATTTCACACTTTTGCAATCTGTTTTTGTAAATAACCCTCTGCAAATTTAATAATCCTGCACAATTACTTAACACAACTTTGAAGTACATTTCCCAATTATAAATAGTAGCAAGGCAGTCCAATTACAATTTTGTTGTGGGTCTACTTGCATCATAAAAAATCACGAAGAAGATTCATCATGCTTAGCAATTGAATAAAAGTTGCGTCATTGGGGACATGCAAACAGATCTCACTGACCTCACTAAGTCTCCTTTAAAACACAACAAAACAAAACAAACAAACAAAAAACACAGGGATATAAGCTTTGATTTGAACTCTACTTTGTACCTTTTAAATTTAGAATGGTATGGGCTTGCAAAGCTGCTGTAGAAATTTCTGCTAACAGTTTCTGAATGTATATTATTACTTCATAACGTCATGTGCCAAGGGATTTGTGCAGCAAGTAAACAGAGATGTCACCTCTTCCTAGCAGTTCAGCTGAAGCATGGAAGCAGAGTCCTAGTCTCAACTGGTCTCTCTTACTGAGCTGTAAATTATTCTCTTACTGAATTCACAGCAGTAATATAATATTGCTGTCCACTTTTTGCTTGCCATATTCCCTAAGTACAGCAAGTCTGGAAATCAAGAGCAAAAGCAACAGAAAAGAGGGAGCCAGACCACCTGTGGTATTCTTTACAACAACCCCAGTTTACAAGTTGAACAAAAGCTGTCCTCATGTGCAATTCCCTTTTGAAAATATTCTTCCAATCATTCCAGTGGAAAGTGACAAAGAGTGCCAAAGACTAAGAAAAAGACAAAAAAAGAAATCCTCTAACTAAGCTGCTATACCAGGAACTGCAGCTGAAAATACGAGGGAAAACTAACAATGACTGTAGGTTTTTGAAGTCAGCCTGCAAAATAAAGGAAATTAGAAGCAAAATCAGCAAATGACCACTATCTGTCTCACCATCTTTGAACTCAACAAGATCTTAAAGGAGCTATTTTCTCTGTTCACAACAGAGATCAACTAGTACAAATCAAAGCAGGTCCTTTACAAAAGTCCTTTACTATAGAGCAAAATGCACAATAAAATTAAACTATCTGGTCACTTATCAGTCTCAGAGCTTGCGGGCAGATAAACAAAAGTTCAAATAGAGCCTTGAGCTAAAAAAACTCCTGTCTAGGGAAAATGCAAGGAACAACAGAGCAGCGGCAAGAAAGAGCTATAAGACATTTCTGGTGTCTATAGGGATAATTAGCCTCCTATAAGAGGACCTCCTTGGCACTGCTTTAAAAAACAAATAAAGATTACATGCTCTGCCTATGCAAAGAAGAAAACATCTAACCTTCCATGTGCAAGGATCCTTGTCTATGAAGCCTAACTGTGACAGTGGAACCATTTAAGAAAAGTCAAACTGACCAAAGACCTGCATGTTCAGCCATACCTCTGTCAGAGAGGTTCCTTTACTCAGTACACCTTCGTGGTCTTGAGGAAAGGCCCAGTTTGGGAAGAACAGCAAAAATCTTCATGACTTAATAAAAAATAATCTTTTGCTTATGAACCTGTGTTAGGATTCTAGGTGTGCAATTTTAAGGCTATCATCAACTTTACAAAGCCACACATAGCAGGTTTATGTTTTCTTTCGAGCTTTGATCTTTGAAAAAGTGTTCTGCAGATTCTTCAGACCTTGAGAAGCTCCCTACCATGAAAATGATACTTACTATTCCATGATCAGGAAAACTGTGTGTTCTCCAAAGAAAAGTTAGAAATAAGATTACAGTTGCAATTTCTGTGCAGACGTCTGCAAAAGAATTAGCTAGCTAAAGGATTTTAGCCCTTCTCAAAATAATTACAAGTTGTGAAAAGACAGTAAATATGCATGTGCAAATCTTAATATAGGCAACATCAAAAAAAAAAAAAACAAAAAACCTTTATTTAGACATACACCTAAGAGGATACAGAGCATGATAAACCATAACATAAAAGGTTGAGAAACCTGCTCCTCTCAAAACATCAGCACTGCAAAACAGAAGGCATGTCAGGCTAAAGATATCCTATTTACAGTTTCTGGAAATACAGAGAAAGAATGAAGGCAGAATCAACCTGAAATCACATGCTGCATCCCACTGGTGTGAATGAAAACTGATTAACAGTCCATTTCTGACTTCCATCTCTCTGTGCCAATATTGACAAAAGACCTGGAGAAAACACTCCTACATGCTCATACTACATATGAGGACAGAAAGCACAGCCTAACCTAAGAAAATAAATTGAATATGATGTATCAGAGTTCTGCTGAAACTCGAATTAAAAAAATGGAGTTAACAAGACTAATTCTTACTAGCACAAACAGAAATTCAGAGTGACCTCACAAAGCTGTGACAGTCGCATTTGAGTCTGCAAGGGAAATACTGTTCACACAAGAAAGGAAGAAAGAGGAAACTATGACAGAAGAGTTTCCCACCAGAGACAGCAAACATATGGAAGCTTAGTACAGCAAAAGAAGAAACAAAATCTGTAAGTAAACTCAAGAGGAACTCAGGTATTTTTGAGGGGGAGGAGGGGATGAGGGAGGAGAATACATCTTTAGCTTTTTATTTTTTAATTCTTTAAAAGGCTGACATCTTTTTCACTTAATATTAGAGTTTCCACCCAGTCTTTGCAAATACTTGGCAGTGAATACCATTTTCAACACTATAAAGAGTCTAAAATCTTAGTCTATATTATAAAGACACTGTTTGCAGGGTTGTTACTATGTGGTTACAAAACACTAATCAATGTTTGTGTTCAACAATATTCTTTACAAAAAATCATAATACAAAGTTAACCTAGTCATTTTGACTAAGAGGTTAGCGTGTCAAAAACTGAGAAAGAAAAACCCAAACTGTTCCAGTTAGGAAGGAAAACTGGTGGCGGATTAGTCTGTTTTTCTGATAAATTCTACTTACCTAAAAAGAATGTACAAATCTTATTTCCATAAACAGAAAAGAACAACCAGCATGAGACACTGCTTTTCAGTGTGCATTTCCATTTTTTTTAGCCAGCAATCAAATAGCAAACTTGTTTTAAACTTTTTGATTAAAAAAAAAAAAAAAAAAGCAGCATTACCAGCTGCTTAGGCTACATCTAGTACTTCTCTGTAGGCAAATCTCTCTAGCCTTCTGTGCCTAATCTCTGCCATTCTTGTACACAATATACCTCTTCATAAAATACCACGAGACAGAAATGTCTGTATTCCCACGCAAGCACATTTTGGGCCCATGACAATGCTTGGATTCAAATCTGCTATTGATTACTAAATAATTTCACAGTTTCTCACAACTCTCTTACTAGCAAATGGATTACTAACAGTCTGATTTCACAACACACTGTCAGAGGAAGGCACTTTTAAAGCAAATGTCTGCTCAAACAGCACCTACTTTAAAAACAAGTTGATTTACAATATTGAATTGTACCTTATTCTCTTTGTATCTTCTAAGATCTGCTATACAGTATTCTTTGAATAATTTATCATAATACTTCTTTGCAAGCCTCTTCT
This sequence comes from Nothocercus julius, assembly GCA_013398735.1. Classification (NCBI taxonomy): domain Eukaryota; kingdom Metazoa; phylum Chordata; class Aves; order Tinamiformes; family Tinamidae; genus Nothocercus; species Nothocercus julius. The sequence continues at coordinate 2,297,148 of VZSV01000048.1, forward strand.
CCCTGTAACAAAACACATTATTTTTATTAAATATATAACATAACGCAATCTATTTTACATTGCAATGGCACTAGCAAGACAAGGACACGTTCCATCTGAGGAACACAGGTTGCAGAGCTAGAAATACAACTGAAATGCACTCAGTGAGGTAATGTGCATGACCACAAAAATGGAGAATAGTTCTGAAGTATACCTACACCACAAAATAAACTACGCTTTTTTCCACCTACATTTTCTTCACAGTTTTCAGAACAGTTGATTGACTCTCAGAGAAAGCACAAATATTTGTTAGCTCTTTCTGTCACCAAATAAAATTTATTATAGAGTAGTATTACTTTACCTACTAAAGGTCTTTAGTTTTTAAATGCATGAAAGATCAAAGAATGAACACCAAGTATGCATAGTAATTCTTAAAAGGGACACCACAAATTTAGTACAAAGTGATCTAAACATAGCATCTTAAAAAAGTTCTGGTTACCAGTTCATGTCTACTTCATCATCTTCTCTCCACAGGAATCTATGGTTTTCCCTTATAACATCAAGATCCGTCTTGTCATTTGCACTATAAAAGGGTATTTTTTTTAGTACAGTATATCATTTAAATGAAAAATCAGTCACACAATAATTTGGCAAACATCTCTATTTCATACTTGCTATTGCCAGCTCGTTGCCTAACAGAATATATTGCTATTGAACAAAAACTATTCAAAAATATATTACAGCGTGACATACCTTTTCCAAAAACAAAAACAAAAACAAAAACAAAAAACAACAACAACAAAAAAAAATCACAGTGAAAGTTTCAGTCCTGAAACTGTGACTGACTTGATTCTGTCTGAAAATACTTTTTAAGGAAACAGTTTCATTAGGAGGCAGTTATGTAGAGTTCTGAAGAATATTGTTATTCTGGACAACGGAGAGTTATTCTGCACATTTCATAATTATTCCAGACTGATATTTTCAAGGTACTGCCAGAAATTTCTCAATGTACCTTCATAAAAATTAATGTTCACCTGTCATCTTTCCTTTTACAAAACAAAACAAGAAATACTCAGCTCATGGGAAGTTGTTACATAAAAATGATGGTGCAAAATGAAACACGACTGTTAACAATTCTGGTTTGGATATTTACCCCTTGTGACCAAAAGCATTTACAATTTTATACATACACTCACTAAAAAAACTTAAATTACAGTATGTATTTAACAGCTTTAAGTAACAGTAAAGTAGGGGGGCAGTGAAGGGAAGCTTCCTAATAGTCCTTACCTGGAACGCCGGAAATCTTCCATTTTTCCACCGTAGTACAAAATGTAGTCATTCACAAACTTTTTATGTCTTTCATACTAAATAAAGTAATTAAGGACTCCATTTCAGTGCTTATTTTTCCAAAAATTTAAAACTATGAGAATAAACACTTTCATAACTATAAAAATAAATCAAAATAAATAACAGATTTTTTTCTCAAAAACAATTCAGTAGTTTCCAGAAATAAAGGAATTAATTAAAATTTTTCATTTTATAACCTTCTATAAAGGGAGCATTCAAAATACAAGAATTCAAGGCAATTTAATCTTTAAAGCAAGACCTGCAAGACACTTACAGTCCCCTATTTTTAAAGATGCTATCTAAGCATACACATGGAAGCTGAATTCAATTCTTCTTCTGTAATTTAGAACAGCATTTCTTAGTAGTGATGTTTAGGTTAAAAATAGGTTTGTACTTTTGTATTATGGAACTGGCTACCAAAATCAAATAATTTATTACTCTTCAGCACTAACATAAAAATAAAAGTTATCTGCTTTAGTTTGATTCTGGATCTGAAAAGCACAGGAATCACTTCTCTAAGAATATCTGGGCCTCAGAGACATGATTTGAAACACGTTTTGTACCACAATAGGGTCAAACATATATAACTACCTTATCGAAAAATAAACAACCCACATATAGAAAAAAACATTTAGATGATTATTTTAAAACATTGTAAAAACATATAAATGTATATTTTTAACTAACATGCATGGTGTTTATGAAACAACAAATCAGGAAACACATTATCTCCTGGGACAGGAGATAATCCAGCCAACTATCATGTCCAGCCAACTATCCTGCCACCTATCATGTAAGTGTGAAAAAGAGTAATTTGCATCAGCCTACTATTCTAACATGAATCAGAATAATTTTATTGAGAAACCATTTTTCAAAGAAAATTTTAATTTAACCTCAGTATGTATTTTCTTTTTTTTCCCCCACCATAAATAGAAGAAACAGAATGGACAATGGTGAAGCAAGCCTAGAAGGTAGAGCTGGCACACTTAAACACACTGCATACAGCATACTATTTTGTATTTCCATTACAGTTATTAAATGCCACAACTGTAAATGTCTTAAAGAGGAACCACTCCTAACATTAGGAGAAACTCATAAAAAAGACTCTATACAATGAGTTTTCTAGTCACTCCAGAATATACACGCTTTTCAGTGGCTAATAATAGTCTACAATCTCAGTGGGGACTGATTAAGACACCTCCCTTTTACAGGTATGAGAAGGTATACGTAGCTGCTGAACAAATTCAAATGCTGGTTTGAAGGAGTTATTTTCTGTTTACTTGAATTTCCAGTTAAAGTAATTCTTTCCATATTTAATTTGTTCTTTTCTTCCCTCTTTAGTAACTTTTACAGCTGAAGAACAGCTGTTTAAACAAACAAGGAACTGGCAATATATTGCATACACTCAGTTAAAACATGTCCTAGGTGAAAACTAAATAAAAGGAGAAATTCTGTAAACTAAATGAAGCAGTAGTTATAAAAATAGCTACAATGATGCATCAAGTACAATTAAGAGGTTCAAAAAGGAAGAACTAAAATACAACTAAACATGATACAACAGAGGCTTACACTGAAGCATCCGTAGAAGATATTATTGGAGAAAATGCTGTTTTAAATAGTCTTTTGAATTAATTAATGTGCTTCTGTATTTCAAGTATAAATTTATTTGTCCAAAGATTACAGCCTCATATAGAATTACATTTTATGAATGTAACGAAAAGGCAAGGTCTCTTTGTGCCAACCTAAGCAAACGTACTGTATAATAACTTAGTCCAGAACAAGATAACCTAACAACGAGTGGGAGTCTGGAAATGCCTCCTCTAGGTAGATCTCAGTAGTAACAAGTTATTTTGAAGAAATACTCAGTATTTGATGCCACACTGTAAACTTCTGTTATAACTGAGAAATCTAAAATAGCTTCCTTGACAGAAATATTACATGAGTGGAAAACCTGTTTTTCCAATTTCAAACTTGAAGAAAATTAAATAGAAGGATACAGCATCCATAGATATCAAGTGAAATCTTCTTTTTCTTGCTTCTTCCCTGTTAATGACAAATATGTTTGAACAAAAGACAACTTCACAGCATGGTAAAAAATCTCACAAGAACAGTAATAGAACATACCTATCCCATTCTTGAGCTGCGACTTGACTGTGAGCCACATGGCTTTGTTTTGCTTTTTGGAATGGTTTTATCAGAAGGTCATCTTTTACACTGAAGATAGTGGAAAGAATAGGGAGAAATCAGTTAGTTGAAAACTTTTCCTAAGCAGAACAACTTCTGTATGCCAAAGTTTGCACTAACTTGAACAGCAGTAACTTATATACCACTTGTTACATGAATAAAAGCAAACCTCGGAATCAGTGTCAGGTTAGATTTTACTTCATTTGCAGGACAAATCCAGAAAGACACTTGTTTACAGTCAACATTTAGGAGAAAAAAAAAAAAAAAATTATAATGGGACCTCTTGGTTTTTATAAACATTATTATTCAAGAACCACACTAAACATTTTCTTCAATTTCACTCTACCTTTAGAGCCACCTGCAAATCCAGGCTGCCTAGCCAAGTCAAAGAAAGGAAGGACAGTATGTTCATAGAAAAAGAGAGACTATTAGTAACCATATCCCATCCTTTCATGATAAAAATTTCTTGACACCTCATTAACCAAGTCACTTTGTGTAGTCACAAGAAGTGCTAAATTTAAAATGGATTTAAATACTGTCTTGTGAACAGTATTTGTCACTTAGCAGCTAAAAATACTTCCAGAATTTGACATATTAATGAAAAGTTAAATATAAATCTTAAACTAGCCAGAGGTACACTTAGTTAGTTTCAGTCATCATCAGAGGGGAAGAAGAGTTTTCCATAATTACTAGCTGACAGAAACGTAAGAAGTCAGAAGCCAGTATAAAGCAAGCCAGGGAATTTATATTTTAATCTATGGAATATGGGATACTAGAAACTAAGCAAAAAGTACACTCAAAAGGATCAGTAGAAACAAAACTCTCCGAAGAGATGCTGTAAAACAGCAACATGGTCTAAAGACTATTGTTTTCCTTAAAGCAAAAATAAATATCATCATACTGCAAAAGAGGGCTATATACACATGCAGTGAACCCACGCTAGTGGGGTTCACACTAGTCAACAATAGTGTGACTGAGCAAAGGTAAAGCTGACACTTTGAAAGGCTCCTGATGGTTAATAGTAAAAGTGGAATGCTAAAATGTGTAATGGCATTTGCAAACTAAAACTGTACAAAAAACTTCACTGTTTTAACACAGAACAACTATATTTATAAGACAAATGGAACAGCACCATGCCTTCTATTATCCCAGTGATTATAAATTGAAGATTTTGCCCCAGAATGCATCCAGACAGTACAAAACCCATTCTTTCAATTCCACTACAGAGTGTAGTATGCAAGTGTCCTAGGAAAGTTTCCAGAAAGCCTTCTTCAATAAAGTCCAATAACAGAGCAAGAAAGACATAGAAAAAGATAGGAAAAAACAGATTTGTACCATCTAGACCAGTATCATGCACAAAGTAGTAAAGGTGCCCCAAAATACACACTTTAAAAAAATATTAATAACAGAATGTGGTCAGATTACAAAAAAAAAAGGGCATTAATTGTGCAAAACACTGGAATAACTGGTAGAGACAGTTTGCAATAAGTGATGTGCAGTTACATTCCAATGAAGGAGTATAACTTTCCCAACAGAATTCCTGAATTCCCAGATCTCTTCATAAATTAAATAATAAACAAGCAATATCAGTTCTTCTTTTCCTTCCAGCAGGTGTTTTATGTCTACAAAGCCTGCTGCCACTTGGCCTCTTTTTTCTTTGCTTCCTGTTAGCAGTTCCACACATCCTGACACATTCTAGTAAAGTGAACAGAGCAGACAACCCCCAGCAGTTGATGCTCATGCTTGGAAAAATGAAGCAGTCTGCTGTGTGAACTGAAAGGCATATACACAGCAGATGCACACAGCACAACTGATCCTACTCAGGTGCCCCTTGGAGATATGCCCTGGCAAACATGATATAAGGAGATGCAGGAAGCAAACAGGTTCATTTTTCATAAACCTTTTCAACATCAGTTAACACACTTAGCATAGTCTTCTATACTAGAGGCCCTTTGCATGGAATACATAACATGAAGTGCTAACTCTGTGTTACATTACCTTCTAGTCTTCTGCACGGATTTTTCTTCATTTTCCTCATCACTAAAATCAGAATCATATTCATCACGGCCTTTCACCTGAAAACAGTAACAGATAATGCAATCAATACACCTGCTAAAGTAATATACACAAAACTTAGCTAGAAATCAGTATTGTGCATCATGCACAAGCAATAGAGCAAGAACATATACTCTCAAATGTCCAAACCAGATGCAATGAACAATGCTGAGTTATTTTCCAAATACCACATGTCAAAGGAATAGTGGGTTCTCATAGACTCCATCAGTCAAAAAAAAAAAAACCTTTATACATAATTTATATACAGATATTTCCATATTTAATCTTCATGTAAATGCAGATAACTAGAAGATAGTTAAAATCTTTGGCCTTTCTTTTCAAGCAATCACCCTTGCACAGGAAAAAGGTGAGTATTTTCCACTAAGAGCTGTTCTTTCAGGGGTCTGGAAAACAGCAAGTGATGTGCCCATGTTAAACAAAGCTGAGAAAAAAAGGCTTTGTGGGCTGTGGTACAACATTCTAGATCACTAGATCTTACATTAGTAAGATCTGGAAATCAGGTTGACATGATAATCAAAATATAAAACAACAAGACACCTGGGGGAAAAAAAAAAAAGAACATAAGGTTTTATCAGCACTATTTTTGCAAAGAACATTCATATCAAGAAATAAATTTTTTTTTCCACATGCTTTGGGACTACAATGTCAAACTAATGGATATAAAAACAAAAACACAAACCAAACAAATGCATATCTCAATGTTACCAAATTATCAAGTATCAAGATCATGATCCATAATCTCTGTTTTCCAAGGCATAGTTACATGTCCAATTCTTTCAGAACTAGTGGCAAAGTAGACTAATTTCATCTCCCTCCTACTTTTGTACCATCCTTCCAGTTGCTTAGCTGCAAAAGGCTGAGAAACTATAGGCAAAACAGACCAAAGAAGTGACCTGGGTTACAAATGACCCTACCCAAAGAAGATTAGTTTAACCCAGATAAGTTCCCTGATACAGTTCACCCAGAGCCCCATACTCAGCTATGCCAGCCATCTGGAGGGGTGGCACAGGGACAGAACAACTAGAGCTGGGAACTGCTTAGCCTGGCACTGACACCAAAAAAGCATTTACAAAACTCAAACATAATTAGAGCTAATGAGAGAGATGGTTATTACATATCTGCATATGGAAAGGTTTGGCACATACTCTTTAAGTATCTTGGTATCTCCTGCTATGGGCAAGAAAAGAAAATGGATTAGAAAGCCAGTTTATGTATTTGATTCAGTATTGTCGATTGCTACATTTCACATAATCATATTTCTCCTCGGGGAAAAAAAACAGAAACAAAAAACTGCCAACTTTCTCCTGAAAGTGAAAAAGAAGTTTCCAGTAGATCTATAGGACAATTAAATAATGAAATCAAAGCTCTTCTACCAATCTGCAACTTCTGTGTTGTGACTTTGTTTGGCATTTGCTCACTACTATAATACAGCAACAAAAAGAACAGCATTGAAAGAAAACAAAAAGGCATTATTTTCACGAACTTTTGAGTTACTTCCAAGATTAAGCATTGAACTGAGTACATCAAAACAATTAATTTCAGAGCTTAGGGCAGCATGAAAGAAAAAAAAAAAAGAAAGAAAGAAAGAAAGAATCATCTCTTAGGAACAATTTTGATGAAGTTCCTCAATTTTAAAAAATTATTTTTAATTGTATTAGATTTTATCTTTTTGTTTTAGTAATACCATGTTCTTTACTTGAACTTTCCTGAAGATAGACACCAAATCTCACACAGCTCTCATAGAAGTGTACACTTGAACAAATGGAAAGCAAAAACATCTAATTAGCTTTTCTGTTTTTCAGAAGACTCATAAAAAAAAACAGAACAGTCAAAAAAAGTACTGTAGATGTCTGCAGTGTTCTGGTGTAAGTGGGCCTCATGCCCTGACGAAAGAGCCGCAGTGGTGCTTAAGTTCCCCCAACAGAGTCCCATGTGTATCTATACTTCAGCAGCTGGTTTCATGTTCTAACAGCAAGTCGGTCACTGTTTTTGTTAATAAATCTTATGTGATCTCTATAAAAAGCTGAGTACATTACAAGGTTGATGAAATATATGCGAAGCAAGCATTTTTATGCTCGGCTTCTAAATCAAAGAATATCACACCAATTCAGGAAAAATTTTAAATAGCAAAAATAATTCTTCTGAGTTGAACACTGAGTGCTTCATTTACACTGAAAGAAAGGGGGGAAAGTTCTCACTGACATAATTTTGTATGAAGGTCAACACAACACAGAAAAAAATAATAGGCAGAGAAAATACAGAATAAAAGAAGCGAAAGGTGCTTCTAAAGAGGTTGCCCACGGATGATCAGCCTCAGGAAAGGAGATATACTCTGTAATCAGCTCCAAACTGGTATTGTTCTCTAGGAAAATAAAAAAGAAAAAAAAGAAAAAAGTGAAAGTAAAGTTGCTTCAACTGCTACGTACTGCCAGAAGCTCTCAGAAGCTGGCAACCACCTTCAGAAAAGCTGTGACTGCAAATGTAAGGGCAGGTATGGCTCAACACTAAGAGGTCCTAAGAGGCGGTTCTGATAGGAGAGTCACAGAATCACAGAATGTTTAAGGTTGGAAAGGACCTTTGCAGATCATCTAGTCCAACCCCCTGCACACGCAGGGTCACCTACAGCACGTGGCTCAGGACTGCGTCCAAGCGGGTTTGGAAGATCTCCAGAGAAGGAGACTCCACAGCCTCTCTGGGCAGCCTGTGCCAGGGCTCTGTCACCATCACTATCAAGAAATTTTTCCTTAAGTTCCTGTGAAACTTTTGGTGCTTCCGTTTGTGGCCGTTACCTCTAGTCCTATCAGCGGCCACCACTGAGAAGAGGCCGCACCATCCTCCTCACTGCCTCCCTTGAGGTACTGACAGACACTGCTCAGGTCTCCACTCCGCCTTCTCTTCTCCAGGCTCAACAGGCCCAGCTCTCTCAGCCTTTCCTCACAGGGCAGATGTTTCAGGCCCCTGATCATCCTTGTAGCCCTGTGCTGGACCCTCTCCAGCAGCTCCACATCCCTCTTGCACTGGGGAGCCCAGAACTGGACACAGTACCAGGGCTTCTGGCATTCCCCCAGACTTACAGCCCAAAGGCACATTCAGGATGGAAAACAAAAGGGAGAGAACCCACCGAAAAGGTGCTGATCTTTGTAGATCATTGCTCCTACAACACAACAGCAGAACAGACAAGTCCTGCACTCAATGTGTGTTTTTACAAGAGCAGATGCAAAACTGTTGGAAGGCACTGAATGTTGGTGGGCACTGAATGAAGTCTTACGACAATACCAAGCAGAGCTTACTTATAGGTAAGACATAAAAAAGAACTCCTTATCTGTCAAAGAATCTCATCCACCTGTTAATGTAGTCTTTTGGTTTGGAAGGTCAGTGTAAATAGACATGTGTTGTTAACTCACTCAAGACTGACTTCCCCCTTTCG
>VZSV01000048.1:2307145-2376243 GCA_013398735.1 Nothocercus julius
GCCCCTCGCGGCGCCGAGCGGGGCGGCCTGGGCGCCGTGGTCTGTAACGTGTCTCAGCGGCAGGCGGAGGGAGGCACTGGCGGCCCGGCAGCAGCTGCGGGTGGCGCGGGAGGGAGCCCGGGACCGGCTCTCTCGGCCAGGCGTGAGGGACGGGTCGGAGCGGCGACGCTGAAGCCCCAAACGCCTCAACCAGCACGCGCGTTTGCTTCCGGAGTTACCCCGAGCGGGCAAGCATCCCACGGCTGCGGGAGCTCTAAACCTAAAGCAGGAAACGTTCAGCATTGGAATGCTATTCCTTAGTTACTAAAGATGGTTTATAGCTCATAGCTGGTTGCTATCCTGTGGGAAGGCTGTCACACACCTTAGCAGGGTCTGCCTCCTCATCTTGGCTGCAGAATGTTAGTTTTAAGAGCAAATGTGTTTCTTCTCTTGACCTGGTAACTCTTGTCCCTCACCATGCTGTTACAATTCAGAAGGAATTTACGGGTGTTGCTGAATCTCGTTCCAAGAAAAGCAATTTGGTGTCCAACGTGCTCATCTGAGCATATTCTGAGCATATTTGGTCAAAGTCCCTTTGGCCCATTTCTTCTAAAGGGCACAGGCTCTGTGTTGCAAAAAAATGGAATTATCCTGATTAATAATTTAAATATCTCAAAATAAATAATGTATACTCAAGAAGCTGTAATAGCAGGCATCGTTCTGTTGTTCCTCTCTCACGGAAATGGCAGACTGCTTTAGTATGAATGATCCTGACATGATTCTGGAAACTAGGCCAGCATAACATTGATTATGCACTTTGAAGGAAAGTGGGAAAAGGTAGAGAGATTTGCAGTGCTGGGATCTCTCTTCAGTGTGCTGTGGCTACTAAAGTCTTCATTTAGAAAAACTGAACGTTCCAGGACGGAGGAAATTTCGAGAGTCCAACTTTAGCAACTGTTGTAGATGCTTGAGTTATTTTTATAAAGGGACTTTTTTTTTTCCTCTAAGAATAACAGCTAGATAACTTCATCTTATTTCCTATCTGCTGTGTTGCTTGAAAATATTTCAAGCTTGACTGCTTTTTATATAAAGGCTACTGTGTGCTACTGTTTGTGCTATCACTATCTAAATGGATTAGAAGTGGCCTTCCAAGTAAACTGGAGCTTGAAACTGGACCTCTCCTTAGCCCTTAGTATATGGATTATAACTTGATCCTGTGGGAATATTTCCATAGTTTAGCATCAGTATGGCCTGACGTGGAAAAGGGCCAATTTCTCATCTGTGCCTTGCATGGCTGAAAAGTATGGGGAAAAATGGAGAGTTGGGCATGACTCCTTCAGGGAGAGGGGCTCTATCGATTTCAGTTGGATTGCAATGACTGTGTAGCTTTATGTTCAGTTTTCTGCTATAGGTAAGCTGATCTATGGACAAGTTTGCTACTGAAGAGAACATTCCTCCTCTGAAATTGACACAGACTGTCATCCGATCATTTCATGCTGCAGCTCTTATTTTTCTACTGTTGGTAGCTCCTTCAACTCTCTTGCTGCAATATCTGATGAGTATCAGTGCTTGTGTGGAAGGAAAGAAGAGATGGGAGGGCAGGAAAAGGAAGGTGGGAAACAGGGGCTTCTCTTTCAGTAGCAGCTCTCCATTAGATCAGCTTAGCAGTAACTCTTAAATCACAGTAGCCCTGAAATTCATGGCCCACAAAGGAGACTAACAATCGTTGTAGTTTTCCCTTTGCTCCTGCTCTAAATCTAAAAATGGGCCGACTTTGAGAGATAGTGTATTGAGACAGCCTGAGTCTGGCAAAATTTAAAAGCCTTCAAGAAGTAAATGTTTTCTCTTAAGTTTTCAAGCCATTGACACATTCTTTATACAACTTCATTTACCTCAGTTTCTGATGGCCATGTATAGCAATTTCAGAGAAAGTTTTGGAAACAAAAAGTAGAAATTACTGAAAGGCAGGAGTCTTCTTACTATTAATAACACAATGTAAAGCCCATGATTCTGAAATACTTCCAAGAATTTGTCAGGTTCATTATTTATTACTCGCTTTTCTTCCAGTCTTCCATGTAATCACAAAGAGTATTACGCAGACCACTGAGATACACTCAATAGGCAAAGGACTAGCCAAAAAGTGCCAGTTTTATTTGATTGAATTTACCACTTCTGGGTCATTCAAATTCATTAAGTCAGTGACAGATCTGCTGACATCAGGAGATTTATGTACGCTTTCTGACTCATGTCACAACTCATGTCGTTTGAGCTGGAGAGACAGGAGCAGATTTTAACATCTGTGGTGGACCTTACTGTGTTCAGGGCAGACCTTTGACCTTTCTTATAATTTAGGAGAAACAGTATGTGTTACTTAAGCAAACTATTCAATTTATGCCACTTATTTTTATGAAGGGCACTTTTAGCAATCCTTATGCACCAAAAGAAGGTATTAAATCATAGAATTGCAATGTTCAAAAGACCATACTGGTCATGCTTAATGAGCTGTTCCTAAAAGCTTCCAATATTGGACATTTCAAAGCATAAATAGTTTAATCTATTACCCTTTTAGGTATAGTTATTCCCCCCACACCAATATCTAAGAGAAGTCTGTGTTGCTGCTTGAGACATTTTATTAGTGCTCTAAGCTGATGCAGAAGATGAAGAATCAATCATCCTTTTTTTATAACAAATGTTTTAATATTGAAAGACATGTGCCCAAGGTCTTTTTTTTCTGAGGTTAAAGGAATCAAAGTATTTCAAGTTGTGGCTGAAGGTTATGTTTTGGTATAGGTTATATATTTTTGAGATGTCTTTTATCTTGCTGTCCTTCAGACTCTTTAGTTTCTCTTTTTATAAGATACAGTACACAGCTATTTGGTGCTCATCAGTATTTATCTGAGAAGAAAATTACCTTAGCCTTCCTGCAGGACATTATTTTCTCCTCGGATCTGCTGATAAAGTTAATGCAGTAGCCTTTGCTTATTTGGTTAAAATTAGTTTGGTTGGTTCGTTAAAAAATGAGATCTCTGTTATTCCCCCCTGATTTTTAACAAACCAGATCAGGGCAGCAGGCCAGGAAAGGTAGTTACCCCTGGAATGGAGAATGAGAGCAAAGTGGCCTATGCCACCTGTGGCCGTTACCATAGCTGTTTGCAGAGTACACGTATGACTACATTCAAATTTGATTAGGAAGAAGCAATATAGAACCACGGGTTATGAACCAACTGAGATTTGTTATATCTAATCTTTACTTTTTCTCCATTAAGACAGTAGTTAGTTGAAAAATGAGGAAACTAGACTCCTAACATTATTTGATTTTGGAACCTTTTGAATTCCTACATGTCTATTATGTAGGTTGCCAAATCACCTGTTTTCAAATCTTTGTAGGAGTAACTGTCCAGTGGTCCATCATTTTCCTGACTTGTCATCCACCCCTCCATTTCAAGTTCACTAATACTTAATAAAAAAGCAAGTAGAATTAAAAATGCAAGTTCACATGAGCTGGTAAAATGATGCTCAGTAAATGTAGTTTTTCTGCTTTTCGATGTACCTGTGCACAGTTTTAGGCATGAATTGCACCTGCCAACAAGTGCTGAGCAAGGTAAATCCTCAAGTGAGCGGGGTGGCTCCGAAGGCTCAGTCTTGCTGAGAGCCAGGGCAGTCAGCGGGGCAGTGGTCAGGAGTGATGGCTCACGTACACTCCTTCCCATGGAGAAACCCTCACAGGCTAGTTATTAAAGACTGCTGAGACTACAGTTCTGTAAGGGGCTAGAGAGGCTGTTGAAATGTATATTTATTTTGTCTCAGATTCAGGAAATGCAATGTTCCATACTTGGTCATGTAAACTTGGAGCTTAACTAGCCACTAGATGTCAATGTTGTTGTACTAAAAGGCAAATGCATTCGCATTTGTTTGGCTGATAAAGTAATTTATTCAATAAACCACTCTGGATTTGTAATTTTTTTTTCTGTGTGGGGTGTTATAAAAATATAATAGACATATTTCTACTGTGTCCATTATTTCAAGAATATCTGTGCTATTTTGTGCTATTATAGAGTTGTACTTATAATTTCAGTATGTAAATATTGTTAGAAAAGTCCTTTGAAAAAAATGCATCCAGTTGTAAGTTTTGTTCCTTATTCCAGAATGCCACATCCTTGCATAAGTGGCCACAATAATTTGTATTGTCTTTAATTTGTAAATTAGGATAAAATAGTGATAATAACACATAATAATTCTAATACAGAAGTATTGAATTTCATAATTACCTAAATCCCAATATTCTTCTCAATTATTTCTTGGTTGCACCATTGGAGATCAATGTGAAGTACACCAAGAAGGGACAGATTTTTAGAACGTTAATCCTTCCAAGATGATACACGATTAGGCAGACTTGGCCCTAATTTTGTGTAAATAAAGGCAGAACTGCAAGATGGTGGTATGTGATGTAGAATTGGACCTGCATCCTCCTATACATCTAAAGTGAAAAATCACTGTAAACCTTCAAAATTATTTATGGGCTAATGCACTTTCAAACTTTGTCTGAAGGAAAGGTGCCATTGACCAGCAACAGAACACATAACTTTGATCTTACAGACCACATTTTGGGAACTAGTGTTGTGAACAGTAATGTGAAGCCTCAGAAGAGAACTCGTCACATTTCAAATTCCAGCTTAAGTTCATATTCCTGTTAGGACAAAAAAAAAAAAGTGGGGGGGTACTTTTATTAAAAATGGAGCTGAAATTTTCAGTTGATCCAGAAATCTCTAGAAGTAAAATACGAGGAACTTGCACTGTCATTCTTAGTTGGTGTGTTTGGTAAATTGATCCCAGTTTAGGCCGCATTCTTACAAAATATGATTTAACTGTCTTAATCTATTGGCTCCATTTTGATGCAGCTAAGGCCTCTCGAAGTCATGCACAATTCACAGAATGTATTTGTTATTATTCCTGGCGCAGTAGCAACCTTCATTTTCTTGGACTGTATTGGTTGGAATCATGGTTAGAATCTTTTTTATGGTGGTATCATTTGTTAATAGGCTAATGAATCACATGCCTGTGAAGATTTATGATTGTCTTATTTTCTAACATTTATTTGAGTTTTTTTGTCTATGAATACAGAGTTATGTAAGAATGTTAAACATAATATTTTGAAAACCAGAATCTTTGATTCATTCATTCAGTGGCCCTTAAAAAACATTCCTAGCAATAACCTTGATAATAAATTTCTGGAACTTTCCAGAGCCAGGAAAAATTATTAAAATAATCTAGGCCACAAGTTCTTGATAATATTTATACAGTCAATAAGCCAGTATGACTCTAGAAGGACTAATTGATTCATATGTGAAAATACTAAAGCAGAATTTCATTAAAAATAATTATTGGAAGTAACCTGCCCTATGATATCTCTACAATATTTTTTAGCAAAAAAAAAAAAGTAAAGAATTTTACCTAATAAATCTTCCAAAGATATATGAGGTAGACTCTTTTCTGTTGTCCTTTAATTTCCATGGTCTCTGCCATATTTGTTGTATGGCAAGTCCTTTTGGTCTCCAGGGCTTGCAATCTGGCAGCTGTGCTTGGAACAAAATCCCCTAAAAGATTACACACGCATGAAGGCATGCATAAACAAGTGCCGTGGTTTTAAGCTGTCAAGAATTTAATTAAAAAGTAATTATCAATGTGCACAGAATACTTCTATTTTTTTGTCTGCATTGAAATCAACAGAATACAGAAATGAGCTTCTCCAGAGTATGCCAGTTTTCATTTGAGGAATTTTAGAAGTGCATTATGTTTAAGATCCACAAAGTATGAACATTTTTCTAAGAAAGCAAAGAATGCTTGATCCTAGTTTTATGTCTTGATCTGTTATTTTGGAAGTGGCTGATGGCATTCACATACCTAAATCCAAGAGAAGAGGAAATCTGCTTTTCCAGTTTGATAGCAGAGTTGTTATATAATAAGGAAAAATGAAAGAACATAATGAGCACAGAGACAAAGAAAATAAGGTGAGGTGGAAATGTATAAAAAGCAGGCAGTAAAACTGTAGTGTTCGTTCTTTTTAAATTATTATATCCTGCTAGACTTTTATTGTGGAAGTTAAATGATTATGTCAGCAAAGTTACAGCCCACTGCATATTTAAAGCATAGTGAATATATACATCCATTTCCTTTTCCATTGATACATATGTAATTTTGCTTATAATGTCTACTGTGTATTTATTTATTCATAATTTTCCTACAATGAAGATTGAAGGAAGGCAAAAAGCATTTGTTGTTGAATGTATGTAATCTAAAGATTTCTCTCTATCTTTGAAAAGGTGAGTGACAGGTCAGTGTCTTCTGAGAAGTAGCAAGTCAATATATATGCCATTTACTTCTTAATCCTTGGTGCACCTAGTGTTATAGAAAACCTGGAAAAGATATGGTGCCTCAGAGTCTGTAGTCTAAGATGGAACATAATAGAGAAATAGGTGTCATTCCTGCATTTCTTGCAGAAAACACCTCTGCTTTCTGAGAGATGTTATGCCTTATCTTAACCAAAAGTTGAGGTCTTACTCCCGGAATTAAGAAAGTCAGTTTTGCAGCCTGTATTATGCAGCTGGGCAGGCATGTTGATTGTAGTGTTTTCTGCTGTTTGTCCTAAAGTTAGGAAAATACTAAAGTATTTTGAGGCAGTGACCATGTGCAATATACTGTGGGCTAGTTTGGAATCAGAGAGGTATGGTTTTTCAAAGAAAGATATAAGGGCAGAATGAGGCAGAATGATGACAGAATCAACCATTATTCCAGTTACGATCTCAGTCATATTAAACATTCCTTTTTTTTTCAACTTTTTTACAAACACAATTATACAGTACTTCTGTGAGACCTCTTTTAATAATACTGAAAGCCATTAGGATATAACTTATGTTACTAAGAATATTGCCAGATTTTCAAAATAATAGGGATTATATTTCAAATCAAATACAATTTAGTGTCATTTAATGACAAAAATCACCCAGACATAAAATACTAGAATATTATGTACCCTTCTGTTGAAAGTATTTCTAGGATACTATTCATTCTATGGCACCCAAGTGGAAAGGGAAGCATAGCTATTCTAAATGGGAACTTAATTAAAAATATCAAATTGCCTTCCATATAGCCTGCAACAAAGTTGCACAAGACCCTCTGCCCTAACAACAAAAATTATAGACTCAGAAAATTGCTGAGGAAAGTGTCTATAGAAGTGAAAAGAAACACTTGGCTTTTTATCTTAGGGGAGATTTTGCTACTTGTTGAAACCACATTCAATTTTATTAAAATGTTGTTACATATCTAGATGACTGCCTCTCTTGAATAGAAATAAAAGATAACCACATGAAAGGTAAGGGTCAAGCCTTTAAGTCGTATTTAAGTGATACACCATTTCCTTTAGCATATAATGAAATTTTCTCTCAAATCTACATTACACTGGACAGTTCTTAAAAGTTGCAGTGTATTATTTAAAGTTGTATTATGATCAGTTTTAATACATTTTAATAATCTTCGTTATTCAATTTTTGCTACACTTTCCATGTACAATTACCTTTTTTGAATGTCAACCTTAACAGACTCAGTATTCAGCACATTTTTATAATCTGAGCCTGTTTATAAAAGGAAAATATTCTTTTAACTGCCTCACTTAACTCCACAGTTTTTAAAATCTAAAATTTGCATCTGCAGAGAAAAATCAGTTCCTAATACAGGACTCTAGAAGCACACACAGTAATGAACTTCTCATTACATTCTAATTTCATTTTAATTATCTTTTCTTACGAACAATTTTCTGTTAAACTGCAAGTTTTCATTGTAATTTTCTAAAATCAGCTAATTTTGGAGAAAGTTAAAATAGCTAAATAAGTTAAAGGTGTTCAGTATACAGAATACTGAAATGAACCTGATATTGGGAGCTAATATATACTGTGAAATGAAACTCTTTTCATTTTTTTTTTTGCCATGTTTCTAGGAGTAATTAATGACTTCTATTTTGCCATCCCTTCTTTGTTGCAGTTTACTCTTCAATTCATATATTTTCCCATGAAATTCAAACTCAGATGTCTTTGCTTGGAAGCAAGCCTTATTCAGACTCTTCTTATCTCCCTGAATCAAATCTTTATTATCCTGAAAGGATACAACCAGTGATATTCTCCTGATGTACACAATTAATTTCTAAAAGCTGGAAAATACTTTTAAGATGTTTCTAAGTATAGAGATAACTATGTTTTAAAGACACTTCCAATTTCCATATGTTTTAAGGTTGACAAAACCATTTGTGTAATCCCAGAATCTTTTTGGCAGACGATTTTGAAAACTTAGGCTTGATAACCTTAAAAATCAAATTATATTTATCTCTAGCACACTTTGCTGGTTTAGGCAGTATATGAAAGTTATATGTAAGCAGATATTCATTCACATTATCCATTACTTTGTAGACAGGGAAGTAACTTCCAAAATTACCATTAGCTTTGTCAGCAGTGTCAGAGGACACACTGCCAGAAGTCCAAACCAACTGATTGTAAGGCAATTTTTAGATGTAGTTTCATTGCTGTCTTGTAGGTAATCAAACACATAATGAGATATCCTTTCAGCTATATAGTAAGAACAAGTGTTGGAAGCATTTTCATATTTTCATGCTTTGAGACATCAATGAATGCAGAAAAATAGGCCCTCACAACAAATATATTAAGCTGTTCTCATAGCTAAGAAGAAGCTCCTGAGCTACTAATATATGAAGGCATTTTTGGTACCGTGATTTTGGTACAGTGATTAAATGATTTTTTAAAAAAAAGCTTGAATTTATAGCCAGATCCATAATTTTTATTTCAGATTTGCATTTCAGTGCAGTCTTAGAGGAATACCAATACCCCAGCCTTGGAGACCGAGAATCCTTCAGAAAGGGCAGCGCAGCCCAGGTGACATGTAATACTCCAGCTGCCCCTGCTGGAGCCACAGCCACGTGGGTCTCTGTCCTCTGCAAGGAGGGATTTAGCTGTCTACCTAACATGGCCCATTTGGAATCTATAGCAACCCTCCTGCAATATGTGAAGCTATTTTTAGCATCAGGACAGCCTTGAAAAGCAGCAGGTAAAGCATGAGAGGAATGAATAAGTGGCTGCGGTGCTAGCCTGGGAATGGAAGCCATATATGTAAGATCTTTCTAAATATATTTATAGATATACATGATGTATGGGTATATTTGTTTACTTATTCATAAAGGGAGGCCTACCTCTCCTTCAGGGGAAGTGTCAGAAACATATAATAGAACATTATTGCTACTTTTAACCTCAGGGCTTATCAGCCTTTAAAATTATTCTGTTTAGTAAGATAAATTGTTAATGCAATCAGGTACCTTTGATTCAGTCTTTATTTACAAAGAAGGTACTGTGTTCATTTCCCTGACTGAAGAGCAAGTCAAAGAGCAAGAGACTATTTTGCAGCTCCAAGAAGTTCCCCCTAGAGGCTTTTCTAAGGATGTCCCTTCCAGTGCCCATCCAGGCACTCTGGAATATTTCTGCTGCTCTCTCTGTGAATTCCCACTTCTGATTTTTCATGCTTTTCTCTTTCTTTCATTTGTTCATCCCTTTGCTTCAAAATATGCTTAGGAAAAAGCCACATATGCCTTTGTTTAATCAAGAGTATATGTCATTGATTTAACTGGGGAGCTGTATTGCTTCATAAAAGAGCTTATTACTTCTCAGTGATATATTATATTGAGACTGGGAGTTAGGCTCTCCAGTTTAATGAGTCTTTGCCTAAATCACAAGGGCAGCAACAGTGAAAACTTATGGATGCTAATAGCAAAAAAAAAAGAAAAAAAGGCTATATGGACTTTGAATTATTGTCTTAGAAAAGTAATACATAGGAAGTGTTACAAACCTAAAATCTGAACGTCTTAACTATTATCATACTCAGCATACAAAATCCCATAGCTTCTGGGCAGTCATGATGAAAACATGTATCCGCCTGCTGCTAGAGAGCTGAAAATTGCATTAAATATTATAGCCAGTTTTTAGACAGGATGTTCTGTTGGTTTTCATCCCTCACTGCAGAGGGAAAGCCAGTCAGCCAAAGGAGCAAATCCTTTCCTAAAGCTCTGCTGAGTAAATAGCATGTTGGCAATTAAACTGAGAGAGATGTGATGGACTTCATCAGCTCTCTGAAATCTCTATAGGAGATTTTTTAACGAAGAGGGACAGAGGAATTTGTTTCTGTGCTGTATCGTGTTTGATGGAGAATTTGTATTGGGCTTTGTACAGTGAGAAAGTATCCATCCATCAGATGGGACAGGATGTCTGGCAGATCTACTCTTTGCTAGGGGTAAAAGGGATTAACTTTTAAGGAAATAAGGCACTTCTCCAAATTTGTTAAGAACAATAAATGCAATAAAATAAACTTGTGAAGCCGTCAGCAATTACCCCTTAAAGTCTCTTAGCCCTGGTCCAAATCCCAGCATTTTGATTAGCAACCATGGAACAGTAATATGTGTTTGATAAGCCACATCCTTCTCTGTGTGTAATTTATTATATCAGTGGTACTCCAGCAAGGCTTTTACTTGAACCGTTTGAGTGACTTCATGGGGCTAAGATTTCCTTCATTGTGAATTATTCAGGACTTAGTCAGAAACCTTTTGTTTTTAATGACTTAAGATTCTGTCCTCAAAAGCCTGTTCTCTCTCCCATGTAACAAATGCATTTCCTATTTACATTTAAATAAATAATATTTAAGTTACTTTGTCTGCAAAATGATAAAATTAAATGCAAGTGTATAAAGGTTGGATTAATGTTGCAGGGACCCAATGACAGAATACAGAAGGTCAATGTGAAATAGCACAGGTCAAGGAAAGGATTTTATAACATGCTGACTGTTTTTAATTAGCATCTTGGCAGACTGGAGGGCCTCAACCATTTTCCGTGAAGAAATGTATTATAGATGTTTCTTGCTGCCAATTAAATGGCATTTAGCTACAATGACATTGCTACGTTGTTCTGGGTCTGTGGAAAGCACTTGATCATGCCTGAGAATTTGGATCTTTTTTCTGTTTAAGATACGAGGTTCTTATTGGACTGCATTCTGAATTGCTCTGTATTTTCACTGGAGTCATGAAAAGTACCTCCTATAAACAACCAGTAAATTCACGAATAGTTAGCAGAAGGGCTGGCAGGGTGGTGATCGTAATTACCAAGTGTCTGTTAGTATAAATCTTTTGAGCGTTGTCCTCTAGCTAGAGGGCAACTTAAACAAGACTGTCTAAATACTAATGCATTTTATGAAGTTCAAATTTTGTCCCATTTAATCTTGACTAAGATGGTTGTTACCAGTTCTGTACTGTTCATGAACATTTTCCCTGTGTGATGTTATTTTACACTGAGCTTTATATTTGCAAAAGTGAGGCACAGTTCTACAGATACCTCTCAGCAGTCAACACCAGTCGAGTAGCTCCTGTCCCCCATTGCTTCTTTCCACTGGAAACAGTTGCAGATGAAAAATAATCTTTAGAGAAGACTCTGTGGAACCCCAGCCTGAGTAAATTAGTAGAATTTCTTGCTTCATTGGAAAACTAATTCTTTGTCTAGGGTCAGGCCAGATTGGATGTGGTTTCCAGGAACATATCAAGCGTTCTAGCAGACCTGGCCTTTTTTCAAATATGAAACTGTGACATTGATGGTTACCATTCCCCAGGACGTGAAGGTGAGCGGCAGTGGCAGTGCAAGGGAAGCAGCAAGAGCCTGCAGCCCCTTGGCTGGTGCTTTCTGCATGAGGTAGTTGAGAGAAGAGCATTGAAGGTGAAGTTCCTCATCACACTGAATCTTTTCCAATTGCTGCCAAAAGAGGTGGTGCAAAGTCCCTCTTCTTGTGCATGAGATCTGGTAATCATGTCACTGGAAGGTGACCCAATTCATCTTGCTGATCTGTTAGAAAACTAACCTGCTTACAAAAATATTAGTATTCTATCATATTAGGCAAACACAGCCCGCTCACTGCAGCACTAAGAAACTACTTGATCAGAGTTAAGCAAGATGAAGGAAATAGAACTGCCTGTTTTCGTCATAGCTTGTACTTGGAGCTGAATAGGTGCAAAATGAAAGTGCCTCTCAAGTATGTGACTCCCTATACATTTTTTTTGGCAGTAAAGCCCAAATCCTTGTCCATTCCTGTCATTCTAGGTCTATCAATTCCTATTTTGTTTTGGAAAGATTTGGATTTGTGTGAAGTTTTGTTGTTGTTGTTCTTTTACAATTTTATTGATCTGGTTTAGAGATCATCATTAGAGACAAGCAATAGTGAGCTGAGGAACAGAGACAGAACCAGGAGGCCCTGGAAGAGTGTGCAAGGCAGGAATGCTCCCTCTAACAAAAGTGTAATGCAGGACTGCATTCTCAGTATCAGCATGGTGGTTTTATTTGCCTTTCCTGAAAAGACCTGCAAAACATTTTCTTTGAAATTCACAAGACCATTTCCCACTGCTGTGAAGTAACACTGCTTCATACATCCTTCAGTTGTACTCTCTTCTTTTGCTTTTGAGATTGCGTGTTTGCTGTTTGCTATTTTCATGTTTTCCCCTATCTCTAGATATCCATTGTCAGCATTTTAAACACAGACAACAGAAATGGAGTAGGAATTATTTTTGTGGATCTGAGAAAAGGTAGTTAGTCTTCATAACAGCTTATGAGCCTTCTAAAACCTGAGAACACAACTGGCCCCACTGTGCTGGAAAATGGAAGTCACAAGCTAGGGAAAAGCTGAGGAATTCTAGCTCCAAGGAGTTTATACACGCACAAGAATGAAAGCAAGAAAAAATGAAACTGTAAAGTAGAAAACATAACAGCATCAAGAGGATTTGTGGGATCTTTCTCATATTGAAGAGCCCTTCGGTATGAGGGAAAAATTGAGGTCATGATCATGTCTGACCTGAAGGAGGGTTAGTGGATTGTTGTATTTGAGAGTATGCTCTGGTCTTTTTCTTGCATAAAATAAAGCTATTGCTATGGCAGTGTGTGGCACGTTACAGCCTGGCCTGAGGATGATCAGACCAGCATAAGCAAGATATTCCAGCAGAATATTTAAACACATGTAACATTAGCAGTACTGTCAATATCAGCAGTTTACAGATTACATCCTTCAAAATTTGTGGTATTGGTTTAAAAAGCATGTAATATCAAAAGATCACATTTTGGATACTTCGTATCTAGCTTCTTAGCTTTTGTCACTCTCATTTACCCAGGAGATTGGACTAAATTGACTGCCTGGTCACTTCCAACCTGAATGATGCTGTGAGCCTTTCAGGAATCACAGGGAGCAGAAATCCTATTGCTTGTAAGTCTCATCTGAGGTAGTTTGTAATATTCCCTATTAAAAACCTGCATTTGAAAATAAGGGTGTCAGTCCATCTCTAGTTGAAAAAAAAAAAAAAAAAAAACACAAGCTAAAACCAAACATGAGTGAATTCAGCCTGGCTTCTGTTTGGATGAAACATATTGCACATCTGTTTTTCTGAAGTAATGATAGTTCAGATTACAGTGCATCTCTCCTGACATTGTTTTTCTTGGTTTGGTTTGGTTTGTCATCTGTCAAACTATTGTATAACTAAACCAACAAACAGCCACCTGTGCACTTACCCATATTCTGCATCAGCATATAGTTTTGGCCATGACATCTAAGACCTGCTTCTCTTTAAAGATGCATTAGTGGTATGTTCATATAACTCAATGGTGAACTGTGAACTGGCTGGTTTTGCAAGGGAGAAGAGGCCACCCTCAGAGGTTTTATTTCCTTTAAAGTTGGCAGCAATTACAGTAGCAGTTTTCTCAGCTTTTTGACACAGAGATTGGCCTGATTGTTATGCATTTAATGCAACTCTTGTGCATAATAAAGAAGGATGTCTGTAATACAGAACTCTGTGGACAGGGCAAAGTAGGTTAGAAGACCTGTCCAAATAAAAAGTTCTAGGCATCTCTCTTGTAATTCTCAAGCTATTGTGTTTTATGAGCTGTTGTAAAGCCATTTCTAGTTTTATTATATTTAACCTGGAGAAGGCCTCTTCCTGGCACCGGCTTCTGGTGCCAGATCCGCCAGGAAGCATAGTCTTTTCAGAACTATTTAGAATTCAGGACTTAGTTTTGTTTACTGAAAGTGCAGCTTTAGCCTCAGCTGCTTGAAATTTGTCATTTATTGCAGAATTTGTGAAAAGGGTGGCACTCTGAGAGTGAAAACCGGGACCTATGAAACATTTGTTGGAGTCTCTAATCTCAAAATCCTTCTGCTCTAAATACAGTATAATGTATCAGTGACCATATTCTGTCTGTTAGAAGACTCATGAATTTCGTGGGTGTGATTTTGATGATTGTGTATCTGTGTGGTAAAATACTGGCCTAACACAAAGCCCAGCAAATTTTACTGAAGTCAAGCAATCAGCTTCAGTGGATTTTGGATTAGGCCACATATGTGCAGGCAGCTCATACAGAACATGGAAAAGACAACAGAATTTTCCAAAAGTAGGATGAAATAAATGACAACTATAGTAGTATATGTTTCTGCAAAAGGAAACGTAATCAGCATGAAACCACAGGAAGCTTATTAGAACTTTGCCATATGTTGGTAATGAAAACATATTGGGCTAATGTTAATATGCAAATATAGGCAATGGAGCAGAATTAATCCCTAAAAGAATGCTTTAAATATATTTTAAAGTTATTTTTGGATCTATGTCCTGACCTTTTGTGTTTGCTTTCCTCAAATATTTTAACAAACAGGTTTACTCATAAAACTATTCATATTTAAACCACATATTCAAGAATATTTGTAAAAAAAATCTATTTCTAGTAAATAATAATAATAAATGCATGTGTTTGCATTAGAAGACAAATTGTAAAAGTTGTGCTGAATCTGGTCAGGAAACAGGAGTAGTACTAGGTGATGGATTAGGTACTACTAAAGACAACTACCTAAAGCATCTTTAATTTTGAGTGTCATATGACAGTACCAAACTTGATATTAAGTAGTTTATTATGAGAGGTTTTCATCACACAGTTTAGATACCTTTGATAAAATAAGCTATTTTGTTCCTATCATGCAGACAGTATATGTGGGAAATAATTATTCATTAAGAATTACTTATCTCTAGTCAAAATTATAAGGGAGAAATATCATAGCATATTAAAAAGTATAAGAAATAATAAAATCTGCTCTGCTTAGTGCAATGCTGAATAATTCTCAGCTGTTAAAGAAGAGGGCAAAAATTACAAAGAGAAGCTTTAAAAAGAAAAAACTGTGACAAGCAGGTTCATGTCTCCAAGGGCTAGACTGGCCTCATTCCATGTTTTTTTGTTTTTGAGGGCTTCTTCTCAGACCTGATTAAGCAAAAAGAAAACAGCTACAATAAAGGAGGAAAGAAAACAAGGAACTGGTGAACATCTCTGCCAAATCTGTAAGTAAAGGAAAGCGCACAGCAAATGCAAAAGGCAAAACCTACTGGTAGGAGTTAGCAGTTAAACCTTAAGAGGTTGTAGAGAACAGAGATTACTGCAGTTCTCTGTGTTGCCAGGCTACAGTAGCCACCTAGCAGTAGTGATAGTAGAGCAGAACACAAAATGAACACAGTGTAATTCAGACTTAGCAGTCACAGCTGAGGAAATTGAGTTACTTTTAAGGATGATTTGCTTGAAATATAGGCACATATGTCTGTATCGATATATCTCGTTCTGCCAAAAAGGTTCTGATGCCTTTAGCTAATTAATATCTCACCAAAGCCAGAGTACAACTAATAATGAGAGCCAGAAGCACAGCACAAGCTTATCACTGCCCATACTGGAACATGTCTGCCAGGAAGCACCTCCATTGCTCTGCAAGGTGAAGCTTTTTCCATTAAATCATCAAAAAATGAGAAGTCTGTCCAATCCAACAAGACACAACATGCCTATCTCTCCGTCAAACCACACTGAAAACAGGGAATTTAATTATGACTTGCACTGTGCCCTATCAAAAGCTGAAAAACAAAAACAAGCCAGCAAGGTCCCAGAAGCAGGCGCTCAGATGTGGGCACAGCAGGCAATTGCCTGGTCTGTTGAGCCAGAAAGCAGGCGGTGATGGCGTTGGGAAAGGGTGAGCCAAATGTTGCGATGGCTTGAGAGTGTGGATGCCACTGAAAATCCACAGAACAATTTGGTTTCTAAACTGTGCCATAGCAAGAGCTAAGATACTAAGCTGGGCACAAAAGGAGCCTGAAAAACATGATTTATGCATCTCTCTTTGCAGAATTGTTGTAAATATTCATAATGCTTGCAATTTGGGAAAACAGTTGTTTTGGGCTGGTAATTTAGAATAGGAAATTAAGGCAGTTTTCTGCACAGATAAAATTAGAATTGGGTTACTGTTTTGCTGCAGAGTGTTTTTGTTACAAAAAAAACCCTGCTCCCCTGCAAAGTTTCCAGGAGGTACACAGTGTTGCTGGAGTATAAACTAAAAAGAAATGCCTAGGTAATTGATGGTGGATTTCAGTGAATGAGCTTAAAAAAAGAGACATGGGGTTTTACCGTCAATGGCAAAATATTGCCATGGCAATGGGTAGCTCTGCCAGAAATAAACAAACAACAACAACAGGCCTTTTCTCTTCCAGCAAAAAAAGTTAGAGCATTTGCTGTGCTCACCTCAGCAGAAGTTTGGGCCACACAGCGTCCCGGAGGGGTCAGTTCCTGAGACAAAAAGGTAACGCAGACAACTTAGGCGAGTACTGCAAAGGCAGCTGCCTTCTCCGTGCTGCCATTACATCATTTCCACAGCAAGGAGTAACCTTTATGCCCCTGGGAAGGGAGCACCATTTGCTTGGTAATGATTGCAGCGCTTTGGTTACTGTAATGCTGTGCCATTTGCTTATAGAAGGTGGAAGGGCTTTGCATTGCAGCAGCTTTGCGGCACTCCTGGCTGGAGCCAGTCCTGCTTCAGGAGAGACAGCTGATACGAAAGATTTTCTTGTGAGCAAAAACATGGGCCCACACTTGAATTAATAAAGAGCATTAAAAAATAAAACGGAGAGAGGGAGAGTGTGGTGAAAGTGAGAGCTGCCTTTTTGCCCCCAGGCAGGGGCATGTGGAGGGGACAGGGCTGTTGCACAAGTGCAGGGGTTGTCTCCCAGCCTGGCCTCTGCCACCCAAAGCTTTGGGCCCCCCCAGCCATCTTGAGGGACTTGGATGATGCAGTTCCCACTGTTTGGTGTGAGCTTGGTGGGTCCAGGGCTGCCTCTCCGCACTGGGCTGCGAATTTCAGACACGGGCCTCCCTAGCGACCATATATTGCATTTCTTGCAGTTTTGCACACTGCTCTCCCTCTTTGCCATCTCCCACCCATAGTATCTGAAATTCCTGCTGGGCACACGTCTAGGTGCTAGGGCCTTGTTGGCACCCTTTCTGAAGAAGAAAGACTCAAATTGTTAAGCTTTCTGTACCATCAGGTTGATGCTAATGCAAATATTATAATTATATAGTGCTCTCAGTCTCATTGTGGAAGTATTGAGACCTATTAAAGTTTGTAAATCTCTTCTAATAGGAACCTTCTAATAGAAAAAAAAAGATCCCTCATGCATTTCCAACTATTTGGCATTCATTAGTTGTCTTACCATTCTTTACAGTATAACACTTAGGTGTTGCTTATCTTTTATAAGACCCTATAAATTATTTAATATAGTTTACTGTAAAGTCTTCAGGGTGAAGCCTGTGTCTTAGGGTGTTTGTGGAGCACCTAGGACTAGTTCCAGTTGCAGCCCCCAGGCAGTATTGCAGGCACTCATTACTGACATTGGGATTTGTCCCTATCCTTTCATTTTTCAGATAAGGTCCATAACTATAACTGTAATAGTTATAGCTAGTGTTTAATGTAATAGCTAGTGTTTAAATAATATTTTCTTTCATGTAAAATGATTGAACCAGTCTCCAAGTAAATAAATATTGAACTTGATTTTTTTAATTAATATTATCCATTCTGAACAGTACTTGATCCACAAGCTCAGAAAATATGTATCAGACTGTTTTTTTTTTTAAATTTGTTTGTTTGTTTGATTGTTCTTTGTCTTAAAAATGCAGTTTGAGGGCTATTTTGCATGACACAATATTTGTTTAGGAATGACAGTTGTAGGCATTCTCTCATACATTGTAATATTTTCCATGTGTGGCAGCTTGTTTTTCTGTGGTACAAATATGTGCAATAAGGGCTAAGGATAAAAATTAATCTAACAGCTTTTGCAGCAATGCTTTTGATGGTTTCCCTCGATTCATTTTCCAGGAGATACTGGCTCTAGTTCCCTGCTGCTTGCAATATGTAAAGCACAGTTCTCGGAGGTTCGTGAGGTTGTAGGAATCCAGTAAAAGATGACTGATTTCTCCCCACACACACACGTATACTCCACCCCACACCCACTCACCCACCCACCAGCAAAACATAATGCTGTACTATTTTTGGCAACAGGGAAAGGGCCTCCCTGTGAAAACAGAAAGCAGTGTATTTCTCAGTTACATCACTTTGCAATCTAATGCTGTGTTGTGCTTGGTGTTTTCGTGGTGATGCAAGTCTTTTTTTTTTTTCTTTCTTTTTTTTTTTTTNTTTTTTTTTTTTTTTTCCTTCAGCCGGTTGGATTTTCCCCATCTTACAGCACCTCGCAGGTCTCTTCTCTGAGCAGTACAGTGCCTGAGTGAGTGGAAACATACAGATCAGCTGCAGGTTTCTGTCTACAAAAACAGAGTGAAAGAGAAAGAAAAGGGTTGGGAAAGCAGAGACAAATATTGACCTGGACTTATAGAAAGACATCCAATGGCTGAATAAAGAACTCCCGTTCATGTTTTGGGATATTCTTTCAACTGGCTGGAACGAGAGCAGATCAAAAGAATGGGAAATGCCAGCAGACCCTTTAGAAGAATTGCTTATTTCTTATGCCTTTTATCTGTGCTTTTGCTGACTGAAGGGAAGAAACCAGTGAAGCCAAAATGTCCTGCCTGGTGTACTTGTACCAAAGATAATGCTTTATGTGAAAATGCCAGATCTATTCCTCGCAGCGTTCCGCCTGATGTTATCTCACTGTAAGGGCTGTAAGCATTTGGTTATTTAATTTATGATTTAAAATGAACTCGGATGTGTGGTGTTTTCAGTGTATACTGAAAGATGCTTGCTGCAGGGAGTACCTCCAGCATTCAGAATCATCAGCTAATGTGTTAAAATTGTGCTGCATCCTTGAATTGTGATTTTTACATCTCTTTCATCTGTCTATCTGTCTGTCTTTGTATGTGCACACATACCATTTTATACATTTCTCTATACTACATGAAAGCTGTAACATGTTTTTCTTTTTTCTTTCTTTTTTATTTGCAGTACTTATGTAAATAAATTTCTCTGTGATACCCAATTCAGTATTACAAGCATGAGTATATGAGACTACATTAATGTGAGGTTGTTTTTTTCTTTTTTCCAGATCCTTTGTGAGATCTGCTTTTACTAAAATCCCAGAAGGGAGTTTTTTGCTCACACCATCTCTGCAGCTTCTGTGAGAAATATTTATATATTTTGTTGTTGTTGTGAAATGTAAATGTGTCCATAGATACTATAGAAATGGTCTCAGTATTAATTTTATAAGAAATAGCAAAAGAATGTTCATAGATGACAAAATACAAGAGTTTTAAGTAATTTGAATGATAGTGCATGTTTAATTTTTTCAGACTGTATGTGCTTAGTATTTTGCAAGGATATTTGTTGTCAGTGCTATTTTAAATAATTACGTTCTGAAGCTTTCTGTGACAGAACATATGCTGTCTTTATTATACTTTAATTAATATTACAGTAGAGA
Source organism: Nothocercus julius (assembly GCA_013398735.1). Classification (NCBI taxonomy): domain Eukaryota; kingdom Metazoa; phylum Chordata; class Aves; order Tinamiformes; family Tinamidae; genus Nothocercus; species Nothocercus julius. The sequence goes on from VZSV01000048.1 coordinate 2,326,971, forward strand.
TCTGAGCATTGCAACAACTATTCCAGTTTCTTTTCTGCAGTCCTAGGGCCTGATCCCAATCAAATGCTGCCTGTTTGCATCTCTCATCGACTACAACCTCAGAACCTCTCAGGTCAGGTCCTTAATTTCAGTGGGACAGGTCCTGCAGTCCTTTTTAATGTAAAATTGCCATTGACTTCTGTGGAAGTTTAGTCACAAGTTTTGTCTGGATAGGTTCTGCATTTGACCCTATTTGTTTTCTCATGTTCTTTGAAAACACACAAAAGTAAAGACTTTAATTCAACAATAATTTTAAGCAATTATTTCAGAATCAAATATTGCAAGCTGAGAATATTTTTGCATGTTTAGATATTAGATTCATTTTTATAATAGATTTTTACCAGTTTGCAGGCTTTCTAGAAATGTGGCATACGATTATATAATTGCTAGCTATACAAAGGTAGAGGGGGTGTAACCTGAACTGTTTATAGTGGATGTGCTACCGGGCTGGAACACATCCAGGATCGTCTCAGAAATCTGGCAAGAAAGACTCCTGGATATGATCAAAATCAAAATCAGACATCTGTCCCAGACTGACTTCTCATGCACCCTCGATTTGGTCAGAAGCGTAATGTTGCTATAGGAGCCCTAAGGCTGTCACGTTAAACTGTTGGTGCACTGGTAGCTGAAGCCCTGACCCTAGCTGTACTCTGCTACCTCAAGTGGAGCTGCTAAGGAGGTGCAGACATACTGTGCAATTTTGGATACAGGGCAAATAGGTAAATGTAGTTACTATGGAAACCTAAATGCTTTTCTATTGTGCTTTATTCCTAAGATTTTCTCAGGTAGTCAGAGACCGCAGAAAGGACATTTCTCACATAATTCATAATTCCTGCAATGTGCCTTTCAAATGAAAGAGGGAAAAAAAAAAAAAAAAAGCAAACGAAAAAAACATGGCAGCATTTGTACTGTGCTTGTATCTGAAGAGAGTGAGTAGGACATCATAACCATTGCTCTTGGCTACGAGATGCCTCCTACACTTGGCAAGGCCACTGATGGGGAAGGCAGGATTTGGTGTAGGGTGGAGCAGAACAGACACATTCTTCTTATTTTGAGTTTATCTATGCCCAGCACAGTGGGGTCTTGGTCTGTGACAACAGCTTTTGGCATTTTGGTAATAGCAATTATTTGCATGGTGTGCCATTCACTTCGCTGAGCTGCATGTTCCAAGCTGCTGCAAATAAAATGCTGCAGCAAAAGCTCCAACCCCAGAAGAGCAGGTTTTGCTCCATGATGAGCTTTAAGGAGCGATATGTTAAAATGGCCCAAACAATCCACAGATTACTTCTGCTATCTAAAAATATTACTGAATTCTGTTCTAGATATATTTCTAACATGGTAGCTGAGCTGCTTGCTATCTTTGTAAAGTGTCAGGCTGCAGATCTGAGACAAATGAGCCCTCTTTAAATATGGCACATAGAAGCAGGATTGTATCTGTGGGACCAACACTCCAGTTTGTAAGCAGGAAAGAAAAAACTCCAGGTTTCGAGGAAGGCAGAGTAAGCAAAATAAGAATATGTATGCGAAACTCAAGATAATTAAAAATTGTGCTAAATTTTAACTTGGCATGGTTATAACTATATTGGTAGGTTTAATTTAGCCAGTAGCAAGATTTAGCAGCCTATCCATATTTTTTATGTAATAGACACCAGCATTTTTAAGGTCCAAATGTTAACTTGATATTTCCAGTATGCGAGATGCATGTTTCTGAGTGTGAGTTATATCTGCCGCTATTACTATTTACTGTAATTTTTCCTGTAGTGGTGGCAATGCTCTGTAGAAAAATCATGACGCCGTTGTGCTAAACACTGTTCACAAGTTCCTTTTCAGTCTGTCTAGAAGAGTAGCGCAGAGCTAGGACAGGAGAGCCCTCCTTTGAGGGATGGTACGTTCTGTGCTCTTCGTGTGGCAGAAAAAATAAGAACGACCTACACAGATACGGTGAAGTGCCAAGCAGCAGCATTTGTGAAATGCAGACAAAATCTCCCTGCATCCTCTCCAGCCCGTGTAACTCTGTGTATCAGGCAGTGAGCTGAGGGGGCCCTTGTAAACCAGTGACCTGAAAACACTGAAGAGAAGAGGTAATCACGGCCCTAGGAGTTGTACCTGCCAGCAGCACAGGGCTCCCGCTAAGCGGTGCAGCCCCTCGCTGCAGAGCAGCCTCTCAAGCCTCTATCCCAACCCAGAAGTAACCAGTTGGTGCCTCACAGATGGAGCAAACCCGACCTTTGAGGTCACCGAGTGGGAGAAAAGCCACTCTGTGCATCAAATAAATGTGACAGAGCCGTCAGAGCAAGGGGGGAGGGTGCGGTGGGAGGCAAATGAGCTCACTAAGTGCAAGACCTGTTCTATAAGCCTGGTGATCTCCGAAACTATTATACTATTTAAATTACCATGCTATTTAAAGAGCCACTACCCTATTCTTGAAAATTACTAGGAGATTAGAGTGCAGAAAAATAAAAATTACCCAGCAAAACCTCAGCAGAAAAGTAAAAAAAAATTGCAGGCAGCAAATGTACTAAATGGGTCTTGTGGTCCAGAGTTTTTATAGAAATACTTATTTTTTTTCTGAGAAAAAGAAATACTTCTGTTTCTGACAAAGAGGAAGACTTTCTTGCTTACATTTTTTGTAAAGATATAGGAACATATTTTAAATGCAAAAAGCACAGTTTGCAATAGAAATAAAAGAGAAAATAAATGGAATTTTACTGTATTAAAAATTGGCCTTTTTAATGCAAACTTCAGCAGAAGAGGTTAACTCATTAAGTGTATTAATTCATATTTTGAAATCCTGAATTCCTGAATGCCTGAGGACATTGTAGCATAAGTCTATGTATCTGTCAGGCCCAAATGAATAAAATATACATGTGCATCTGTAGTTCCAGTGGGGAAAGTAAAGTTCGCCTTGCTTGATAATGCCTTGTCATATTAAAGGTGTGGCAGGCCAGAGCTGAATTGAAGTGGACAAATGCAAACATGGCTGAATCTAAGTAAAGGTGGAAAAATCCATGTAGTCCGTTCTTAATGGTTATAAGATTACATAAAATTAAGCATGTTGCTGGTATTTTTACAGCTAGACAAATGAAAAATATATGTGCACACTAAGAGCCATCTCCAGTAGGTAAAGTATGGTTTTAAAAATAGTGCTAATATGAACACTGCCTAAATTAAAATGATATTACGAGATTTTCCATTTTTTCTCAGTGATTTCTCAGTACCCTCAGGCCATGTAAGCTCACAAGTATAACTCATAAGTTAAAGGTTTATCCTACCTGCCAGCTATACAAATTCAACCTGATGTCTGGTTAACAAGCTGGATACTTGCCCCGTATTGTCGTCAAATGTAAGTGGTCTTCAACACAGTTTAGGCTTCTCTGGCACTTAAACATTTCATTGTCATCCAGGTATGTCTTCACAGACTCTTGTGCTATCAGGCTGTTTTAAAGGCATGATAACCCCACATTTATATCCCACAGAAGTCAATGGAATTTTATCAGGTGGCCCCAGGTGGCAAAGCAACGATTTGTTGGGTCCTTAGAAATCTTCCATTTGCAGCACACTAAAGGTGCAATACATCAACAATGTGTTGCAGCCTTATCGTCCTGTTGTGCTTACAGAGACAAAACTATAAAACCAGTCAATATAAGGTTGGCCCACACTGGCTTGCTGCACCATTTTCTAAAGATGCTGATAACTTAATGGTGTTTTGTTTTGCATCTCTTTACACAGGTTGTTTACATCAAACACATTTGATGTTATTAGTGATGATGCTTTCATGGGCCTTCCTCATCTAGAATATTTGTGAGTGGACAAAATGATATTTCCTGGCATTGTTGAGTAGAGTGGGTGGGCTTCCGAGTTCCAGGCATTGCTTTGACCAGAATGACTTTACGACCCATTACAGGTTCATAGAGAACAACAGCATTAAGTCAATTTCAAGAAATACTTTCAGAGGACTGAAGTCTTTAATTCACCTGTAAGTAAAAGTGGTTGAATATATTACTCAGTATATTTAATGTAGTAGCTGAACCACTGTGTTTTTTAATTTAGAATTTTGATATGTCACTATTTACATTTGTTTAAGCAGTACTAATATTAATTTGATTTGACTGTTAATCTCTGTGTTTCCACCAATGACTTCCAAACTGTGGTACATATAGAGGATGGTTCCCAAACAGCTTGCAAGCAGTGTGTGGCAACAGCTCCCTGCCTCTCTCTGCTCGGAGCAGGAGGAGCAGAACGAAAACAGGATGGGTCAGGGTGCTGGCACCAGTGAGATGAGACAGGAGAGCCAGGGAATGGGTCTGAGACTCCGTTTGGGCCTTGGTGAGGAAAGTTGTGAGAGCTGAGGCGTTGACACCTGTCTCTTCGCAGGCCCATCATAGTCTAGTGTGGATCTGGAAGAACATTATTTCCATTGCTGGAACCAGCTACTGCCTTCCGTAGTTGTGTCCACCTCAACCACTGCTCATACCCACAAACTCTGACGCAATCAGGTTAAAAACACCTACACTTAGCAATTTTAAAAATGGGAGTTGCACCAACACTCTGTTCAAGGCGACTTACTGACCCAGTACTTCGTTTTGCTTTGTGGCGAAATCAGCCACTAGACTCCAGCAGGGTCATCAGCAGAGCCCAGCGCAGCAGGGCCAGGGCCAGCACCAGGGCCAGGCCCTCGTCCTCGGCCACGCCACAGGCCCCTCGCAGCAGCAGCAGCAGCAGCAGCAGTGCAGAGGCTAAACTAGCCACAGGAGCACTCTGTGCTAAGGTGCCTATTAGAAACAACACTTCCCACGTGCAGATTAGCACAGGTATCTCCCTGCTGTGCTCGGTAGGTGAAAGGCAATGAATACCTGTGACATTTAACTGCAGATGCAAGAGTCATGTCCTTAAGGTCTGATCTCACAAGGGAGCTTTTACACAGGCTTCTGTCTCTGTGTTATGTCAAGTTTACGTCTTAACAATTTTATTTTAACAAGTGGTAAATTTATTAAAAATACAGTATACGCTCTAAAAAAGCATTAAAAATACAAAAATACTGTAAGAGAGGAAGACTAGGTTTTATAATGCACTTCCTATACATAGGCTAAACCAATTGGGGTGTGCTTGATGCAGATTTATACTCATCTCTGAGCATTTGCATTCATAAGCATATATCTTGGGTATTTGCCATAGGCAGGGGAGTGGATCCTGACCTTTTTTCTTTAACATCATAACCTCCAAGAGGGGTTGAAACAGGATCATTTGGCTTTTTCTTTAATAAATCTAGATGCAGAAGACAGCACCTGTTCAACTTTAAATAATTAATGCATAAGTATAATAGCTTAGCTACAACTCACCAAATCCCGCACCACATAGTAACTGTACCATAAAATGCTTTACTGTTCCCTTTTTGGTCAGAACAGACAGGGCTCTAAACTGGCTGAACCGAAATTTTACTGCGACTACTCATATATATGAGGTCACTTGTAGAAAACCTCTAGGACTGACAAAGGGGAGAGAGGGAAGAGAGAGGAAAAGATATATAAACTGGTTGTGCACATCCTATACAAATCCGTATTATAGTTTAAGTATAACTATATTATAGGCATAATTAGAGTATTGTTAGAAAAGGGAAAGAGATGGGTAACTGGGACCTTATCTTCGAAATATCTATGTACATGAATAGCTTTATATTCACAAAAGATTCCAGTACATTATTTATTATATCCATTTATTTATTTAGTAGCTGTTACTGCCAGCAAACAAATTGCTTTTCTAACACAGAGGAGGACACAGTTCCTTCTCCACTGAGCATACAGTCCAAGAGTAACATCTTGCCTTGACTGCTATGTTGGTTTCTGGGGATGCTTCAACAGTTTCATAAGAGAAAACATATGCAAAAGATAGAATCACATTTGAGAAGCCATTATGGTTTGCATGTGGTTGAACAAACATTTTGGGGAGATTTATGCATCATGGTGCTGTTGCACATGAAGTGCTATTAATGAGGATGATGAGAAATTTTCAGACAAAATAACTGCAAAAGCAGGTCGATAAACAACAGACTGTGACTAGATAATCTCTTTGCAGAACTGCTCCCCACCCTTTGGGACAGATTGTACATACAAATTAAGAATAACTGTTTGGCCTCCTGAGGCGTTTCTCATTTGAGAAACGGGAGCGTACTTTTGAGCCATTAAAACACATTTGAAAGAGCCCTAGTAAATAAGCATAATAATGACTCCCATGAAGTTAGAGGAGAATATGAACTTTGTTCTGTTTAATCTGTTCACTTCCTTCTTGCAACATGACTTTTGCAATGAAGTGAACTATCCAAACATTTGTAGTTTTATTATGCAATTAACTTTAATAATTACATTGTGCCATTGTGAAGTAGAGCCATTTGATATTTATTGTTATTTTACACAATTCATCTGCTGTTTAAAGAAAAAAAAATACGATTTCTATGCATTTCTTTCAGAGTTTCAAAATCATAACTGCATGCTTGACTCAGCCTTTGCTCTTATTATCAACCAAATACCATGCAAATCACCATGTGTGTAGCTTTTTACACAGAATACAAAACAAAAAGATTTAATCCCAAAATTAGCAATGTATAAACCTTGTGTAAGTTTTTCTTTCAACCAGAATCCCATAGCATTGGTGAACCACTGGCACTTCCAAGTCTTGCATCCTTTTCAGTTTGATATAAAGCAGGTCATAAAGAATATAAGAATATATAGTGTGCTTGTTGTGCTTGCAAGTCTACTTAGCTTTGTTCACATGAGTTTAGCTGACATTTAGAGAATTGTTCTTGTGTGTAAAAAAAGTGAAACACCTGGTACATATACCAAGCGCTATTGCAAACAGGTATACGTAGACAGCAGTAGAGTAAGAATAGAATAATGGAGTCCCAAATTAATTATTCTGGATAAGGCAAAGAGTACTCGCTGGCTTCAGTAAGCCTGTACCCGTTCTCGAGTTAAGTATATGCTTAAGTGGCTTTACTTGTGTAGAGAAATGATAGTTAAGTGCATTTTGGGTTTACAACTAAAAATGGAAGAGTTTCTAAGTCTTACTAGCGAAGTGGGATCTTGCACGAGAAGGATTTCTTCCCATTTTCATTTCTTTTCATAAATAATTTTGTTAATTAAAAGCGGCCTAATCTGTACCCTGTAAAATTATTCTCTTCCTGACATGTCCTCAGTGACATGTAGGACAACCCAGGATCTTTGGTGGACCTACATAGACAGTCCTGAATGAAATTTAGTACCATCTTTGTACTGCTTACATGTCATTCATGCTCTTACTAGCCGAAATATTCATTGATTTTAAGGTTGTTTTCCTAACTTTAAAAAATAGAGAATTAAGAACTGGTTTTGCTTGTTACACACACACGTGCACATTCTAGCAAAGAAGTTCATGCTGATCGACAATTTCTTGTCTGTTACTGCATACTTGTAAAAACTTGGCTAAAAAAGCCTAAGTTCAATAGAATGAAACACAGTATCTAGATTTTGCTTCCAGCAGAGGGAAAAGCAAGCAGAAGGTTGCAGTAATACAAATGCGACTCATTGGTGCATAAAACAGAAAACATTAGTAGATCCAATCATGACTAATTGTTTTAAAATAATGGTGTTGGCAAAACACCAGAGGTGATTGCACTTTTTACCCCAGTGAGTGAAATATTGTAAATGCTATAAGGCTGCTGTGGAGTCAAGAAAGCAGGAGGAGGCCTGTTATTTTAGTAGAAAAAAGAGTCACAAAGTAAATGAGCTATTCTTGAAAGCTGTCTTCTAGAGCTAAGTGCTGCAGAATACTAGGGCTCTTTTCCTTAAGAAAGCAAAACAAAAAAAGAAACCAAAAAAACTCAGTATCACACCTCAAATAAATGTGTACTTTGATGAGCTAACACTGATAGTGAAGTATCTTCTTTTACAGGAGTCTTGCAAATAACAATCTCCAAACACTTCCAAAAGACATCTTCAAAGGCTTGGATTCTTTAACAAACGTGTAAGAAATCATCAATTTCTTATTAACAAACACTAGTTAGAAAAGATGCTGTTCCCTTTTCATGACTGGAAAATATTGCAAAATATTTGGCGTAGTATTTTTGTTAATCTTTAGTTCTTAAACTATTAATTATAGCAAAAAATACAAATAGATATTTTTAGAGAATTATTCAAGCCAATAATGTGTAATAGGACCTCCTTATTGTTGAGCAGCAATTGCAGAAGCAAATATAGGCTTGATTTTTGTGCAATGCTGTTGATTTTTTGTTTTATCTTATAAGATTTCACTAGTTACAAAGATAAGTAATATTGCTAATAATTATGTAAGAGATTTGCATGTTTGTTAAGACATAATAAAAAGAAACATCTGTGAGAATGTGTGAGAGAGCACAATATGAAGCGGGAGAGGATGACATTTCATGGAAATAACATTTCTGATTTCCACATATTTTTGGGAAGGTTATCTTTTTATCACAGAAGTTTAAATGTCTTAATTAAGTACCATATTCTAAATCTAATTGCAGCCACCCCAAGCATCAATTTGTTTAAATAGATAACTTAAATATGAATAAAAAATATAAAATATAGCAAAACCCTTTAGTTGCTTCACTGAAATACGGCCTGTTTACAGCGTACCAGTTTCTGGTCCACCCAGCACGGGGTGACAGGAGCAGAGCGGGTGCTCTGCATGCGCGCGGTGGGCTGAATTCACAGCGTGGAGCTGCGGCTGGACATGCCCGTGTGGGAGGGCATTGCTTGGCATGACTGATCCCAGGCAGCTGGTCGCACACTCGGCTCCTGGCGCTTCCCATTCGTGTGCAAGCTTTCTGAAACGTGACAGAAGACAACTGTAAATACTTCACAGCTCTCCTTTGCACTGTGTCTCCTAAAACCCTAAGCAATGTCTACTAAAGGAGATAACAAATATTGTCCCATTGGCTGACAATTTACATTAATTGCTATTTTCTTACCTACACTGACCTTACTAAGAAAAGCTGATCCGAAAGAAATGACCTCCCTAATTATGCAGCAGTTTGCTAGGACTTTGTATACCTGTGAACAGAAATGTTCTGCTGATTATCAAATTAAGTTCTCTTTGATTTCCTTAAGGGAATAAAATCTGTTTAAGTTCTGGTATGTAGATTTGAGTGACTATAGGATCTCTAATGGGTCAAGACAAATTAAGTTGAGAAAGCTTCAATTTGGAGAAAGCAAGAGGGTACACATTTAACAAAAGTCCAGTTTGTTGTCGTCCTGCAAGGAGAAATGCAACAGCTAACTCCTTATTTTCAATGCAAGATTTTTATTTATTTATTTAGGGATCTTAGAGGAAACGCGTTTAATTGTGACTGCAAACTGAAGTGGTTAGTGGAGTGGCTGGGTAGCACCAATGCAACAGTTGAAGACATTTATTGTGAAAGCCCACCAGAATATAAGAAGCGCAAAATCAATACCCTGTCTCCAAAAGAATTTGATTGCATCATTACAGGTAATGTGCTGCAAAATATTTAATCTTGTTAAATTAAAAGCAAAGCTATCTATTCTTTTATAATGTGGGGTCCATTTTTGCAATAAGGCAAAGGTCTATCAGATACACCTTTTACTAAAATCAATGTGAATTCTGCATGGCTATAAGTCTAGCATGCGAAAGATATGGGATTGGGTTCTTACTGCTTGTACTCAGTCTTAATATGTTATACAAGGATTTGAAGAACTGGGACATAAAATAGTGTTCTTAACTGGGCAAGAATGAGAAATAGGTTGTAGTGCTCCTTTATCTATGGGAAAATTTGACTAGTGATTAGATAATGGCTAATCTGCTTGATATCTGCTAAATAGGTGCTGTTTCAGTATAACAGGGAAAGTATCTCTGCAATTATCATATGTTTTGTGTGTGTACAATTTTGCAGAATTTGAAGTTTATCAGTCCCTGCCATACCAATCTCTGTCAGTGGACACTTTCTCATACATGAATGATGAGCATGTGGTTATTGCCCAGCCTTTTACTGGAAAGTGCATTTTTCTTGAATGGGACCATGTAGAAGTGATGTTCAGGAACTATGACAACATTACAGGTATGAACAGTGCTTGCCAAATAACATCAAGATACAGGGTCCAGAAAGTGGTGCTAACCATGTCTTTTTATTTTTCTCTTCATAGGTACTTCAACTGTTGTGTGTAAACCTATAGTTATTGAGAGTCAGCTGTATGTCATTGTCGCACAGCTGTTTGGAGGCTCCCACATATATAAAAGAGATATTTTTGCTAATAAGTTTATAAAAATTCAAGATATTGAAATCCTTAAAATCCGAAAACCCAATGACATTGAAACTTTCAGGATTGCTGAAGACTGGTATTTTGTTGTTGCAGACAGTTCAAAAGCTGGTTTCACCACTGTTTACAAATGGAATGGGAATGGATTTTATTCCCATCAGTCTCTGCATGCCTGGTACAGAGATACTGATGTGGAGTATCTTGAAATATCCGGCAAACCGCATTTAATTTTGTCAAGTAGTTCCCAAAGACCTGTAATATATCAATGGAACAAAGGAACAAATGAATTTGTTAAGCGTTTTGATATCCAAGATATGGAAGATGCATATGCAGTGAAACATTTCAAAGTGAAAGAGGATGTGTACATTTGTTTAACAAGATTTATTGGGGACTCTAAAGTAATGAAATGGGGTGGTTCAGCATTCCTGGATTTACAAAGGATGCCATCCCGAGGGTCAATGGTATTCCAACCTCTTCAGATAAGTAATTATCAATATGCCATTCTTGGAAGTGATTATTCTTTCACTCTAGTCTATTATTGGGATGCTGAAAAAGCAAAATTTATGAAGTTTCAAGAATTAAACATACAGGCACCAAGATCTTTCATACATGTCTCCATCGATAAACGAGATTTTCTCTTTGCTTCAAGTTTTAAGGGAACTACACTGATTTATAAACATGTCATAGTTGACTTAAGCGCATGACACTCATAATTCTGAGATTACATCAGACTTTCTACCATAAGTGGACAAAATGAACTAAATGCATGATGACTCTCTTATCTTACTTCCAAATGAATGCCTTTAAAAAGTTGAGATTGCTAGAACAAAGTATTACTAGTATCTTCATCTTTAATTGTCAAGTCTAGTAGTGTTGGAAGTTGCATTTTTTAACAAAAAGAAATTAACTTAACTGTTCTTTGCATCCACAATATGTAAATATGTGTGCAACTGCATCTGTTGCTATAAAGAATATTAAGATGTACTTTTCCATTTATTTATTCACCTGTTTGAAACAACTGCCAAATAAAATGTTTACATTTTGTGTCTTTCACATTCCAAATATTATTTGCAGATGATACTTTTTATTTGTGTATATATTATACACATATAAAATAAACCCAAGCAGGCATATTGCAGTGTTGTACTGCATGGAAGAAGCACAATATTGAAGAACAGGTTGTTTTTGCATTTAATCAGAAGTGCTTTTAAAGAAAAAAAAATAACCCCAGTTCTATAAGCAATGACCTGAACAGATCCTTGAATTTATGTGGTGCTTCACTAGTTTAAGCAGGACACCAGCCAGTAAAAGGGTTCAGTTATATAGATCTCCTTATAGGATGGGGCTATGTATTGTGTGTAGTTGGAAGTGCTTGGTTTTGTTTTGTTTTTTTTTGATTTATGAAGGAATTAAGAGAATAAATGCTGATATAAAGGCCTTCCTCCACCTCATGCTGAAGCAGCACAAACCAATTGTCTGGTATGACACTTGGGCTGTCAATGTGCTAAAAGCTAGAAACATAGCTTATTTCAGATAGCATAATTTCTGTATCTGAACCATTACACACCACTTGCATGAATTCTTCGTATTGCTATCAAGCCTGTCCACTGTAAGTGCAATTATTTAATCTTCAGTGAATTTTTCCCTTCTTACATATGAGGCTACTGAAAGTGAAGTAATTTTTTCCACTATCCTGCAATGATGTTCAGTGACATACTTTTGAATAGAATAGAAATTCAGGGAATTTTCAATGTGGCATGGCAAATTCAGCTGGTATAGCATATGTAACTCTTAGGAAGATACCTATGGCTGTTAGAGCAGTTCTGAATTTGGCATGAAAATCTATTAAAAACTCAAAGTTGAAATAGTGTTTTTCATATATATATATATATATATACCTAGTGCATCAGTTGTGAGACACCAACACTTGCTGCTGAATATCATTTGCTGCAGCTCAGAAAGAGAGCATAGATAGAGTTTAGACCCCTCGGCACTTCCTCTGCTAGGAGGTTATCAAACTTGTATTTGAATGCCATCTTCAAATTATACATGAGTGTCATGTATGTTTGTATACATTTCTAACTTTCACAGTAGGGAGACTTAGATTGGCAAATAAGACTTTTCATTCTATGGGTGTCTCAGCTACTCCCCCCAGCTGATCCTGCAAGCTGGGTTGCAGGGGCTCCCTGTATTCAGAGGTCCCCAAATGACAGAGCAGTTTCAGCCTTGGTCATCTTTCCTTTATCTATTAGTGCTGCTGAAAGCACCTCTGAGTACAGCAGAAGGGCAGCATCATTAAGAAAAATGCCAGTTAAGAAATATTTTAAGAAGCTAATCCTAAATTGTATGGCTCTAATAAAGAATATAGTCTTTTACAATATATTTGATTTTTAAAGTAAGAAAAAACACCCCATCTGAACAATGCAACTTCTGCAAGTTAAGATGCACTGGAAATGTTAATTTTTAGTGCCTTTTTCTCCACAGCTGCCTATGCTCTGTTCAGTTTTTCATTTAACTAGCTGTTCCGTATAGATTCACAGTGTGGCTAGAGATTAAATGGCCTCCAGATATTTTTCTTAACAAATATGTCCAAATATCATCTTTATAAGCGATCATTAGCTTGACAGGTTTTCTTTATAAATTTTTACCTCTTATATTGGTGTGACTTCAACTTCTAGAGGAATCCAACTTATCTCTTCTGGTATTTCTGAATGTTGCCTGCACAACTGTGATTGACAACTTAGTCCATCTATCTCTTCTGCAACTCACCTTAAATGGCAAAAGAGTGAAACAGATCATGAACAGATTTATCAGTAAGTCATGCAGGGTTTTCTGCTTTATCTTGTCTTTTTATTTTAGTCTCTTAGTCAAGAGCCTATTGAGTTATGTACACTGATTTTGATCTGATTTCTGTCATTTTACTTGCCTACAGGCACTTTCTATCAAATTATATAAATAAAAGATATGTATCCTTCTCATATGTCTCATTATGGACATATGGCAGACTTTAAGTGGAGTTGGGTAACTTGCTAATCTGCTACCCACTTTTATTTAACAGTGTAGCATCTTTCAAACACTACATCCCAATACATTGCTTCATCATCATACCTTCAGAAGGTTATGTTTCAGGGCACTTTATTTCAAAGCCAGCCAGCTCCAGCTCCAATGCTAAGGTTGCTGACATTATTATTCTGATTTAACTTTTCTTCTGAGTTAGGAGAATTCACTATTACTCTTAGGTTTAAAGAAAGAAAAGGCTTAGTGTGATTTGCTAGCGTTTGTAATTCAGAGTACCTGTAAAGCTGGCTGTGGTGCAGTCCAGGGTGGTATCGCATTAGTCTGTTGGGATAACCTACTGAAGTGTGCAACTGTGTTAACAGCTTGGCTGTTCCTTCAGGCCCTAGTCAGGCACAAATACTTTGGGAACTTCTTTATGCCTATATCGTTTTTGGAATGGCCAACTAGTTGCTATAAAAGGCTGAAGCTAAATTGTTCTTGGAAAATCACTTTCTGTAGTCAATTTATGTGAGCCTGAGTTTCACAGGGATGCCAGTCAGTTTATTATTGTGTAAGTGTACCATTTCATTGCACTGCACAAGGACTTAGGGTATTTTTAGAACAGAATTCATGATAGTCAAACAATTCCTAATGTAGAAGAGAGTAAAGGCTCATCAGGTAACTCCCTATGTTGTTCTCCCTATTTCAGAGACTGGGCATTTTAACAATCCCTTTGAGTATAAGGCCACATGCGACGCTCGTTCTGTGCTCAGAATTCCCTCTGATATGAAAGAAATCCCAGGAAAAAGAATAGGGCTTTTTATTGTATATATATTTGTACTTAAAAAATAAAAATAAAAATCCACTTCTTTCAGCACAGTATTTTTTACTTTGGGCTGGCTAGTTGCACTCTGTGGTTGTAGTGGATTTTCTAAACTCCCTAGTTGTTTTGTTTATGACCGACAGAGTATGTTAAGTAGTAGAACTACTACTATAGATATTGAAGGTTATTGGTGGATACTGCTGATCCTTGTTATTGTTTTGTCATTTTAATGTCTAAGACAGAAACAACTGTTAATGGAATTGTGTTGTATTCCTAGAGCTACTTATTTATATATTTGACAGACTATGAATGATATACATTTCTCTACTCTGGAAGTAATATATGGAATACATTCAGAATACCTGTATTACACCATGTGTAGCTTTTTTTCTTTGTTTGGTGTAACGTCTAGGACTTGCAGGTCTCTCTATTTTCATCTAAATTTTTTCCAGAATGCACTCTTTTCACACACATTCACTAAGGAAAATTCTTGTTGCTGTAAAGTAAAAAAATAAGCAGAGATAAGGGTAATAATAGGAGTTCTGTTTGGTGTTGCATTTTTATTAATCTGAATTCTTTTCTGAATTCTTTTATTTTCATTTTTTAAACTTTATTTGAATGGCTGAAAACAGCCATTCAAAGTTCACTTCGGAATGGGAAATAATTCTTAGCAGAGTTCCCAGTGTGATATGTTTTGATATGTTCTAGTGGGGAGCTAAACTTCTGTTTAACATTGTTCTTCATGTATGTGATCATTATGATACACTGTGTTAGTATGCAATGGAAAATAAAGAATATATAAACCATAAAGGACAAGCAGTCCTTAGACTGTTCACGAACATTACTGGTAACAGCATTAAAAAAAATCAGAGTAGTCAGCATGACCAAAATGTTAAAATTAGGGACAGAATATAAATCCACACCGAATGTCAAACAGAGTCCTGGATTCCTCTATTTCAAGGAACTATTTTCCTGGTCACTGGACACATAACATGTTCCTTCTCTGTGAAGTTCCCTCAAAGTCCACCCACTCACCCAGTCCTTGCAAAATACAGCAAGAGACTCATGAGCTCAGCCTGCTCCATCCATGATCTCGCTGGCGACAGGCGCTTTCCCTGCGGCAGGGCCGCAGCAGCGGCGCTGTGCTCGTGCGGCACCGGGCGCGCGGCCGCCGCCGCCAAACGCACCCCGGTCGACGGAAGGCCGACCAGACAGAGCCCATACTCACTCGGGTCCTGTCTCCCCCCAGGTGTCGGGCACCTTCCTGCTGCTTTGCGCACAGAGGTGGCAAACATCCATAGACCTGAACATGACAGCAAAGTTGTGATTTAGTCTTTTGTTGATTGCAATGGCGAAATACAGATTTGCGGTCAGGAACTAAGCCATACGTGTGAGGGTCTGTAAGCGCTCCGTTCGAATAGACGGAGCGGCTCCGCACGGCCTGACTCGAGGCTAACGTTCTCTTCATTGGCCTGGCTGCTAACGCCTCATCTTACCGGCATGTCGCTGTCTAGGGCCCGCGGTATCAGAGTGCTCAGACGCACAGGAGTTTTCCTGAAATTAATGATCTGGGACTCCAAGGGACTCCAGTTTGCTGTATTGGTATGTGAAGAGCCTGATTTTCTCCCATTAGTTGTGCCTGTGTAACGCTTCTGCCTTCAGATTTGTTATGGCTGGGAGAGAATTGCTCTCAAATGCACGTATTTGTACTAGCATAATTTTTTATTTGTTCTCCAAGTAAATCAAAGTGGATGATAGTTTTCTATGTATGTATGTTGCTAACCAAATCTCCCATTCATCCAAACAGTTTTTAATTCAATCTTAGCTTAGGTGCCATATTGAATTATGTCAATTGAAAAGGGACTTTCTGACGTATTCTCACTTCCTGTTTGAAAACCCAGATAGCGACAGCAGTCTGTTAGCAAGCTGTCGGCCTGCCCAGATGGGAAATATCCAAGAATGCTGAAAGAACTCAAGGAGAAACAGGCTGATCCACTAACAGAACTACACAGAATAGCTTTCACCAAGAAAGCATTTATGTGCAAAAGAGTTGGAAGTAGCAAACATTGCTTCCGTTTTATAAAAAAATAGTTCTTGGGACAATCAAGGGAGCATAAGACTGCATTTATATCTGGTCAAATATCTAAATGGTAATTGAAAACAGAAGTGTAGAATTTCAGACGATAGTACGTAAGTAAGTGGAACAGGCTGACAAGTGGAATTTAGGGCTTGTAAATGCAAAATATACAGGAAAGAAATGCTCCCAAGAAATGTTTTAAACAAGCCCTAAAAAAGAGAACTGGACATAGCTGTGAATAACTCAGTAAGAAATGGACCTCAAGCAATACCTACAGCAAAAAGCAAACAACACGATGTCATGTGCAGAACAGTTTGAGGAACGCAACACTATGTGCCATGACAAATCAGTACTGTCACCTTACCTGAGACACTATCCTCTCCCTCTCAAAAACATACTGCAGAATTATTAAGGACTCAGAGAAATGTGGTAAAATTCACTGAAGGTGTGGAAAATAATCAGCAAAGAAGAGACTGAAAATACTGGAACTGTATTTTGCTTAAAGGGGAGATATGAACAGGTTATGAGGACAAATATAAAATAACCTGCAGCATTAGGAAAGGTTACTAGAGATTTTGTACTCCCTGGCTCAGTACAAGAACAAGATGGCATTTGACTTTGTCAAACAACAAGCCGTAAAATAAAATACTTCCCCAAACAAAATGAAACTATGACATTAATTGCAATAGGCAGTTGTTGACATTCAGATGTTTGTGAAAAAAAAAGTTAAATGGACAAATTACATAACCTTTTTAATTCTCATTTTTTAGCTCTTAAAATAATATCTAGTTAACTAGGAGGAGGAGATTCCTTTCTCTTTTATTGGAAGCATCTGGCTCTAGCCATTTGAAAAAGGGATCGCCAAGCAGATGGGTAACAAGTTTGCTTCAGTGCAATACTTCCTATAGCTAGTCCTTGAGACACATTACTCAGAAATTAGCTCATCTTTACTGCTACGAGTCTCAAAATTAAATATATAGTATGTACATATGAATAGTATTTACCAGATCAGAAACTGAGCACACAAGCTTTTAGGAGTATTTACACTATTGAAAACAGAAAGATTGGAAAAGTCTGGGAGATATCAGAAACATATGTTTGAAAGATGCCAACAGTCAGAAAATTTTGGCAAACAGTTTTCAAGTGCTTGAAAATGTAATTGCACAACTTTGTCTGGTTTCAGCTATGTAAGTCTTGACAGACATGGTTTCCCTTGGGAAGAACTGAACTCTTTTTATATACTTTTATACAGTTACTATTAAGAGTTGCATTGTAGAACTGCAGAAATAATTTCTCAAATGAATATTATCATTACTTTATGACTGCCCACGTAACAACATTGTCCTGGGAGTGAGGACACCAATTTTGGAAAAACGAACAACCCCTTCCTCCCACCCCTGCCACCCGCAACTCCCCAAGCAGAGGTGAAACCCCATCCTGCTCCCTTTTCTCCTCCATCACCCATATGACAACATTCTCTATTAAGGAGAAATACTTGCAAATATGTTGATCTGGTGGACAAGCATAAATGAAGAAAAAGGACAAAGTTGAAAGAGAAGCAATAGTTTGGCGTCAGGAAAATGTCTTTGTTTTCATAAATTTTAATTGGACCTGGGAAAGTCTAAATGTTCTGAAATGCTGAACATTAATGAGTGGATAAAATCATATTAATGTTATCTGAGGGTACTGGATTATAAACTACACATAGCAATAAAATATTTTTTTAAAAAACAAAAGCTTTTAAATAATCCATGTGAACTGGTATTAATCCAGTCTTAATCCCTATCTCAAGGGTTTCTTAAGCATTAAGGTAACTCAAACTCCTTCAACTTAGACTCACTTCAGGACTGAAACTAAGAAAAGTGTCAGGTACAGCAGCCAGTGGGAAAGCTCTGGAATACATCAAACTGTAACAGCAGGAAGATAATTGGATTGTATTAGTTTGAACCAAACAGGAAATGAATATTTGTTTCAGAAGTACAACCTGTTATTTCTGAATGTCTTTAAAGTTATTTTGAGAGCAGTGACACTACCAAAGGATCTAAGAAGAAGAAAACAGTAAGTGATTTGAATTGTTTCTGAGAAAATCCTACTATCAGAGTAGTTATTAGTGCTATCTAATGGTATGCATAAATGTAAGTAGGTAAAGTTGAAAATCTTTAGAAAAAAAGTAAAAATGAGTCAATTCAAATACATGACGTGTAAAGTGTACTTGGCATAAGCATTACACATAAACTATATTACTCTTATATCACTGTATACAACTGGAGCTGCCTTCAGCCACTAAGTCTCAGAGTTTTGTTTGACTGTCTGAGGGCAGCTCCGGATCCTGCGCTGCGATGGCCCCAAGGACAGGAGCCCACAGCTGCCCTGGCAGGGAGGGACAAGCTCCATGCACCGCTCCACATGGCTGCTGCCAGGACCCACCGCCAGGCACTGGCCTCAGCACGGCCGCAGGGATGCCAGCTTTTCAGAACATTCCCCATTTTGATGATTCATACATAAACTCATGATTCCCCAAGGGAGTCATGGCTTTATGTGTGTCATCATCCCCACACTCACTTCGTGGTCACTTGCTGGGGAGCCAAACCAGGCTGCAGAGCCCAGCAGGCCCTGCCAGCCCTGCTCAGCCGCGGCGGGCGGGCTGCCCTGCTGGCACGGCTAGCAGCAGCCCAGCTGCAAGGGCATAAACAGAGCCACGGGTTGGACCAAGGTCCATCTCATCCAGCATCCTGCCTTCTTGGCCAGAAGGGACATTTGTAAAAAGAGTATGGAAAATACAGCACAGTATTTTCCCAGGATACCCTCTGAGCTTCCAGCAAGGAAGGAAAAGAAGTGATGCTTCCTGCCCTAAGGAAGTGCTCTTTTGGACAGCAAAACTCCCTGGAACCAGGTAGATTCTGCATTTTTTCCATATGAGTAACAGAGAGACTGCTGTTCTGAATGTGGACTGCTGTTCCTCCTGTAACAGAGGAGCACTGACTTTTTTAAAAAAAAGAAAACAAAAAGACCCCTTCCTCCAATATCCGTGACTTTGACAAATGGAAGGGATTTAAAAAACAGTGTTGCAATGTTTTGCTTGTTAAGAGTTATATTTCAGATCGTCCCACTTTGAACACACCAGTACAAGTAAATTGAGATGAGCAGATATTGCACTAGCATGTCAGAACGAGACGAGAGCTGCACTGGCTGAATCAGATTAGTATTTTTTAATGCAATTAGATATGTGATAAATCCCAACATGCAAATATTGATCCATCACCTGTGACAGGGTATCATTGAACATTGCATGCAATTTTCTTTCTGTAGAAAAGCCAAGAAAGAAGAGTTTCCTTCAAGTGAAATATATAAATGAATACTTAATAATTCATAAGAGATGCAATTGAGAAAGTTTCCCCTTTTTTGCCCTGCAGAGCAGCCCCAGGCAGATACTTACAGAATAGGAAATGTACATTGACAGCATCAAGAAATGCAGCTGATTGAAAGACATAATTTACATTTAGCCCTTGCTAAAGGTGCTGTTGCTGAAGAGAGGCAGTTAAAGTGGCAATGAAAAAAAAAAAAAAAGAATTTATTTTTCTTTTAACAGCTATAAATCCAAGTGTAGAACAAAAAAAAACTAGCCAAAATGACCAGAGGCCATTCAGAGTGATTTCCATTTCCCTCCACTCCTCCTTGTGAGCTCCTAATGCTCCATAACTCAAGTCATCTGTACTTCTATGGCCCACTTCTGCACCGTACTGCCTGCCAGGAAATAAATCTCTGGAAAACCACCATCGACTTTAAAATTACACAATTCATTTTTTGGTTACCCTCTCTTTTCTCCACAATGCTGCTGCCCACTGCTGCTCCCTATACATAGAGCTCAGCAAATAGCTACCAGCTATTGCTAATATCTCTTTAAAGACCTTCAGTTGCAGCAGTCACACTGAACACGCCGACACAATATTCACTGCTGTACGTAAGTGGCAATTTGCAACAAGTAGCAGGCTGAATTTCAAGGCAATTTTCGAGATCTCCTCAAAAACCTCACTGGAAAAATGCAAATATTTAAATTTTTCAAAATTGTTAAAATGGGCTTTTTGAAAGTTCCAGGTGTTAGGAGGGATTTGGGAAAGTTTTAAATGTAAAAGATGCTGGGGACTGAAAATGTCAAAATGTTAAATTTAGATATTTCCAAAACAGAACATTTCACTTCAGAAATGTCAAATTGTTTATTTCTACTATTTTTCATTTTAAAAGTTTTCAACTCTCTGTTTGAAAAAAAAAAGAATTTAAAAGGGTGAAAGGTGAAATTAGATATAGAAATATTTTAGTAATTCCAAATTTAAAGGAAATATTTAGTGTTGAGCCTAACACAATGCTTTAAATTAATCATGGAGAAGAGATTTCTAATATTTGAAACAAAGGTTTCAGCTGGCTCTGGACCAGGGATTTGATTTTTTTTTAAAATATATTCCTTACTGAGCACTAAATCCAAATACCATGCTTTACCTGCATTTTGTTCTTTCGGTTAAATGTAGTTGTTCCCACTCATTTTCCCCTGCTCAATGACTATGTGATTATTAGACTGTTTTCTCAGATGCGCAATGGTCCTTTTCAAACATTTGAGAAGTCCCTATCAGTGCTAGCATAAGCCTGTCTCCTCTTACACAGATCAACTACCACCAAGGTTTCTTTTTTCCTTAATTCCTTGTTCTTCGCCTCTTTTTTTTTTTTTTTTTCTTCACTTTACATTTCCATATGCCCTGGATGGTTTTACTCTGTGAAAATAAAGAGTAACTAAAAGGGAAGAGAGGTTTATCGTTATATAGCTAACCTCATGTTTGCCTTCCTAGAAATAGTTCTGAGAGGCCAGATCAGAGAGGACAGTAAGGGAAAGGAAATGTTCCAAGGTTGCAAATTCTTGACATCTTAAATGACCCTAAAAATAAGTGGAAAAGTAGTGATAAGAATTACTGGGTAATACTAAATCTACTTTCCTCAAGTATAAAAAATTATGTGCATTTTCCTTGAATTCTTTTTACACACAGAATGGACTCAGACACTTTCAAGCAATTAAAAGAAACGATTTGCCAAATGAAAACCCACCCTTTTTTCTCTTGCCAGAAAGGAGATTTTTCCAAATTCAAACTTCTACATCTTTCCTGGTTCTTTTGCCAGGTTTACATTCAAAATATACACATTTTCCTAAAGAAGTGTAGTCTTGGAAATTTATGCTTTTTCAACTACTACTGGGAATTTTATACATAAGGGAATTCAGTTCATTACCTTCACTGTGTCATAAACTAAGTATGATTGAGTTTTCTACTTGTCCACTAGCATGTTGATAGAATCTCTGACAAATCAGATTTCAGAGACATCATTTCATCTTTTGATAGTCTCTATCAGTCATATTACTTTTGCTTTAAATAAGGGAATCCAGCTATAATTTATAAAAGTCTCTTTATTACATAGCAGAACATTTTCAAAATGCCTTATACATTTTAGATGTTCCTATATATACCTATATATTTTAGATTTATCTAAACCTAAATATACCTATGGTTGTGTGGACTATCATTGTTTTCAAAGCTTGAGAACATTTTGATGGCAGTTTAGATTTTTTTAATTTGTTCATTACTACTGATCATCTCAGAGCTGCTCAGCCAGGTCTGTGAGTGAGCAATCTAATCCACGCAGAACTGAAGAAACTGCATGCAATCCCTGTATTTGTATACACATCTTAGATACTGAGACAAACATATATCACTTGACATATAAATAATAAATTTGCTGTTAAAAAAAAACTGTTCACCAAGGGTAACTCAGTGAGTTTTGCATTTTTAGCATGATATAAATTTACATGATAACAATAACCTGGCACTGCAGTAAAATAGCAAACTATGTTCAATGTTATGTTCCCTGTGAGTTCCAGGGCAAATGCATGTGTGACGCATGCTGCTGTGCAATACAAAATGGTTTGGCCTGCGGTAAATAGATATATGGTCAATAAAAGCAGCACTGAAGCTCATTTTCTTGTTTCACAGTGAGCTTCTAAAGTCCACTGTATTGCTTTGCTTAGCTGTGTATATTCTTCAGGGTACACAAAAGGATAATAAAAGAAAGAAAGAGGAAGAATCACATTTTTTTATTATTACGAGATTGAAGGAAGAGATTTTTGTTGACCAAGAAATACTGGAATAGGAGCTTTTTTCAGTCGCGCCTTTTACAAGTAAAAGTAAGTGACATATTTTAAATTTAAATATTTTCATGGATTACCTAGAAGTTTATGTGAAATACGTGAAATAAATTGCTAAGCTTGCATTGTTTAGTGGACACAAAAAAGTTATTTTAAAAATATCTTCTCGTGAATGCTAACTACATAAATTGGATTATTTAGCAAGCCATCATTTAATCCACCAGAGGACAGAGACCATATGGCCTTTACATGACCAAAATCAGGCAAGCAGCACAGCTTCAATACTGAGTTGAAAGCCGGCTAGCATATATATCTGCATATTTTCCTATTTGTAAGTTATTTCTTCAGTTTCTTGGGGTTAAAAAAAAAGATCTTTCATTTTGAAAACCATAAAAGAAGTTTATGGCTAAATATACTCCTTACGCCTGACTTAATGTACTTCTTGTCTCAATATGGTCTCCTGAAGAGCAACTGCTAACAGTGCATCTTGAAAAATTCAGTTAAAACAGAACCCCAGGATTTCTACATTATATTGCTATAATCACGGGATTAGTATTATATTATATTATAATAATGTCCTATCCTATCTCAAATTATTATGATACTATTCAGGACTAACACCACCTCAGCAGGAAGAAAACTGCAACACTGCAACCCTGTTCTTTGACATAAGGTTTGGTGTGCACATATCAGGCATGTTTGCATACATGTGGCAGCAATTTTGTGGCGATGGCAAAACTGAGTATCATTCATCTTTCCTATAATAGTGAAGCTGAAAAACAGTGTGATGGGTATCTTTTACCACTTCAGGGAGACATAGTGGATGCTGAGAAGTGCCCTAGCAGTACGACGGAGCAACAGCTGTTCATATGAACTGCATCTTCCCCGGACTGCAAGGAAACTTGCAAGGGTTACTCTGGTGACAGCCAAGTGAGAGGACAGTAACATGAACCACCTTGTCTATACTCACTTGGCAGATTAAGAGCACCTTTGGTATGTCCTGAACTCAGCTACACTGCCCAAGCAAGAGAAAACTGAGAACCAAGGCCTCTCCCACAGGATTGTGTAAAGATCCACTTATTCCTGGAAAGAGCCAAAAAGAAACTATATTGCTTTTCAGGACAAAGCACCTTCACTCTCTTAATCCGAACAGGACATAGCCAAGAAACAGGGCCTTGCAAGCAGTCTCCAAAGCACAGCAGTCCCACGCTTTTGAGGATTATAAGGCCTCCAGAGGCCACACAAAACTCTGGATGGAGAAGACTGTCTTTTGATGAGTCTTGGCATATTAGAAAATGAGATATATAGGGAAGAACCAAGGATATATTGCAGAGCCCTGGAACAAAGATGCTGTAAAATCAGGCGACAACAAAAGCAACTTCCTGCTGGTTTTGCTTTTAGAGGATATTGGTTTGGGAATATATTTAACCTCCTATCCTCAAATGCTCCCTGTTTCTATTCGGATTCAGATCCCCCCTGCCCTTTAGCATGTATTCAATCACCATATTTTCTGTAAACTAACTATGCTAACAATACTTATGGTTGGTTGGTAGTCACTGATGAACGCAAGCCTAAACGGACTGGAAGTCAGCGGAGCTATGGCACTCAAAGGGTAATGATCAGCTGCACAAAGTCCAGCTGGAGAGCAGCCAGCAGGGGTGTAATCCAGGGGTCAATGCTGGGTCCAGTACTGTTTTAGCATCTTCATTAATAACTTAGATGTGCTCTCTCAGCAATTTTGAAGATGATACAAAATTGGGAAGGCAGTTGATATGCCAGATGATTATGTTGCCATTCAGAGTGACCTCATCAGGCTGCAGAAATGGGCTGACAGGATCCTCATGAATTTCAACAAGGGGAAAGCGAGTCCTGCACCCGCAGAGCAATAACCCCCCACACCAGTACATGCTGGGGGACAAATGGATGGAAAGAGGCTGAGAAGGACCTGGTGGACAACAAGCTACACACGAGCCAGCAAGGTGTCCTTGTGGCAAAGAAGGCCGGTGGTATCCTGAGCTGCATTAGGAAGATGGTTGCTAGCAGGTTTGGAGAGGTGATCATCCCCTCTGTTCAGCACTGATGAGACACATGTGGAGTGCGGGGTCCAGTTCTGGGCTCCCCAGTTCAAGATAGCATGGACATACTGGAACAAGTCCAGCAAAGGGCCACTAAAATAATTAAAGGATGAGAGTATCTCTCATACAAGGAGAGGGTGAGGGTGCTGAGACTATTCAGCATGGACATGTGCTCTAAGCAGGGGGGTTGGACTACACAGTCTCTACAGCTGCCTTTCAACCTCAGCTATTGTGTGATTGCCAAATCACTTTGGGTTGACCATAAATTTGAATGAATGACCTGGGCAATGGACTTCCTTGATTGTGCAATAATAATCTGTTTTATAGCATTCCTGTGCAGAGGTAATCGTTATTACCATGCACTTAGGAGTTGGAGGCATTTCAGGAGCTGATACAGTAATTCTTATCTATTTTGTTGTTAAACCTTTTCAGAAGGAAAGGAACAAATGTAAGGTTACTATTTACTGTGTTGCTTTCTTTGCACTGGTCAATATTAGCTTCAATGAATTTACTGTCAAACAACTTAAATTCCAAATTAAGATCTTAAAAGGAGTTTTACAATACTAGCATCTTTACAGAATAAAAACGATCAATACAAGTTTCTGCTTTGATTTAAATCGCCCCCTATTTTTAGCACTCCAATAGTACCTAACTGTGCTGACGCAGCTTTGTTAAGACCAAGCCGGGATGCACACGCTAGCAGTGCTTGGTGTGCAGCCGACCATCTTCTCCTCCTGCGCTCTGCAGAGCCAGCTCTGCCCCAGGTGAGGCAAAGAAGGGCTAGTTCAGCTCCAGTGCTTTCTGGGTTCACATCTTACAGTTCTCACTAAACCTCCAAGAGGCAATTGTGTTTCAAAAAGCTTATTAGGATACCTCAGTGCTGGATAAAAGAACTAATGTAACAGAGGATATAGTTCTCATAATCTCATAAGAAACTCCCACGGTTCTCCATGAAACTCATGTAATTGCTTTGTCATTTGTGCCTGTTTCTGTCAGAATCACTGAAAAGGCTCTCCGAGGAATCTGAGACGGCGTTTGCAGGCAAGGAGATGAGAACTGAACACCAAAAGATCAGTCATGAGGCACACGGACCCAGCCCAGATGATTCATTACTGTACTGAGAATATTCTCCAGACCAAGTGCCTGTCAGGACTATATCTCAACCTGAGATGTAGCACTAACATGTTCTTAGGATTTATGATAATATGAAATGTCTGTCTAATTTCTGGCTGAGAGTGAGGATTTTTCTCCTTTGCAAAGAGGAACCTTAGGAAACTCTCTGTGTGGAGAGTGGGTGACTGTGGAGGAGAAAGTGGATCCTTCTCTGGGCTTATGATATTATGAAAAACAATTTAGACAAATAACTCCTTGCTAGTTGCTGTTGCAGTTGAATTGGTCAGAGTATTTGGCCGAATTATCCAAGTTTACCGAATCTTGTGGACTTTGCACAAAGGAAGGATGCTACAAGAGAAGCTTTCTCTTGTGCTGTTGGTTGCAGTTGAGTAGTTGAGGATGATAACTCAGTGCTGCACATCCATCAGCGTCTACTTTAAAGAGCTAAACACGGTACTTTAAGAATTTCACGACCAAGCTGGCTATGTGCTGGGAAAAACAGACAACTAGTTCTCAAAACCATATTACATAAATAAGGCTTAATCTATACTTAAAAGGATTTCAGAAAAAAATGTCACATTTATGCAGCTACTTATTTTTCCCATCTAGTTCAACCTGACTACAAATGACATTTGTCTGCTGGTTAGCTTGGGCAGCTGCAACTGCTCTGTCATTTTGGAAATGTTTTCCTTATTCAGAAAAAGAGAGTTGTACTTTGCAGACAGAACTTGGAAACATTCAAGCTGAGGCAAGTCTGGCAATTTCACCGGCAGTTTGACCAAGAGCAAACAGAACACTTTATATATCTTGGCATAAATAAACACTGCCCTTAGATGTTCCCATTCAAAGCCAGACACAGGGGGAAGGGCTATGGAGTCTCTTTCAATCTCTCCCCACAGGACACCATTTGGCATTGTGGCACTTCAAACATTATTTGGGGATTATCAGTGGAGGTATTGTAAAATAACTACATAATACATATTTTAATAAGCTGCATAAACAAGAACTCATTGTATTTTGTACTGTGATTGTCTGTACGATGAATAAAAAATATTTGCTCTGTTATTTGCTCAACCATCTCAAGCCAATGGTCTGCTTCTGCTTTCTCTGGAGGGGCCTATAGAGGTAACTAGGCCGTGACTACAGACAGGCCCTTTTGCAGGTACTGGTCCATGCAGGTCAGGTTCAGACTCACTGGCCAAGGAAAGTGCCAAATCTTCCTCCCAGAGGCCTGAGGGACTGCCACCCACAAGAAGACTGATGAGAAGCACTACTGCCACTGCTGGAACCTACCTGGAGAACGATAGTTATAAATTGCTGTTAGTGATTCATAAAACAGTGACCTATAAAGGCTGCCTGGGGGCTACACACAAATGTAAGCTTCTTGGGAAAGCAGTGTGACTTCATAGGTGTTGGCACCTCCTTCTCTAAACTACACCAAACCCTGATTGATAGGTAAGTGTATTAGACAAAACTAACTTCTCAATTAAGGACAAAGACGGGGTCAAACTCTTCTCGGCAGTGGCTAGCGACAGGACAGGGGGTAATGGGTACAAATTAAAACACAGAAAGCTCCATTTCCATGTGAGGAAGAACTTTGCTGTGAGGGTGACAGAGCCCTGGCACAGGCTGCCCAGAGAGGTTGTGGAGTCTCTTTCTCTGGAGATCTTCAAACCCCGCCTGGATGCCACTCTGTGCCATGTGCTCCAGGTGTCCCTGCGGGAGCAGGGAGGTTGGACTAGATGATCTCTAGAGGTCCATTCCAACCTCAACCATTCTGGGAGTCTGTGACATTTGTTTGAGAAACTTTGGTGGCCTGACTGTCCCCTCTGTGGGACATGCAACTGCTATCACTGCTCAGTGACAGATTTGGTATAGTTTACTCCATCCTGGACTGCACTGAGAATTGTTAAAAAGCAGGTTGTATCTACTGCAGCAGCTAATTGCATATGTCCTTGGTTTACAGCAAATGGGGTTTAGATAATATAAATACAGAGAATTAAGCCAGACTTTTAAAAGACTTTTAAAATCGCATTTCTTATTTTTCTCTTATAATTGATGCAATAGTACACATGTAACCTTTATATTTTGTGTTATCTGTGAAAGGACTCTGGTCACATTAATCAGCTGCTAGCTCCTAGATAATGAAATACTTAAGAGCCCCAGGGCGGTTTATCACAGATTATAAAATGTGATAAGTCAGAGACAAGGAAAGCTTGAAATAGCTAGTATAAGGCAGTTTGAGGGAAAGCCTGAAAGAGTTTTTGTGAAATAGTTTATATTTACTATTTAGTATTGTTTTTTGCTGAAGTTGTAATTTTATTTCCCCTTATTAAATAAATAAATATTGGTTAATTTATGCAGCTAAAAGATTAGCATAAGTCTGCTATTAGAATGAAATTCCTTCCTACTTTATTTATAACATTCACAATTTATTCTGCTTCTTTTTCTATTCACTCTTTAATGGATAAGGAGACAGAGCTGCTGTTTCACATTTCTTCTGTCCAGTTCTTTTCTCTGATTCTCCTGCCTAAAGGCAGCACTGTTTCAACATATATTTTATACATATATGTATATAAGAAATATATATAAGAAAGTAGTTCAATGATTTTCCTCCCCCACTAGCAATCCCTTGAGGTATTTTCCTGTGTCTCTATGACTAAACTGCCCATTACATCTCCCCTCCGCTCCCATTTTGACCTCTGGGAAGGCAGCTGAGGCAGGCGGCAGCGCTGCCAGGTACAGAAGACCATGTCGCTGTTCAGTGACACGGCAATTAAATTTTAATGTGTCCATTGCAGAGACAGCCGAGCTATTTAAATCGGTGTAAAGATTGGATTAGGAGGATTTCACACCATGACACACAGAGCATGGAAAAAAAAAAATCTTTAATAAAAGCTCAATTATGTCGGTCAGACATCAGTGCAAAAGCTGCCTATGCCAGCCCGGGCAACCTCGAGGTTTCACTCGCACGGTGCAGATGCTGCTTCACGCTCTTACTTCTCATGCTCGGACGAGGCTAGAGCGCCCCTAAAAACAACTGTGCCTCACCCTTTCCCACAGTTTTATCTCCTATCAGGCACTCGGCCTCGGCCTGTTCCTGTCAGCGGAACCCCGCGGGCGGCGCCGCCCCACACCTCTTCACAGGCCGCCGAGCACCCCCCAACGGCGGCAATGGCCGCCCCCAACACTCATCCCGCCGAGCCTCCCGCCAACGGCGGCAACGGCCGTCTCCAACGACCACCCTGCGGGGCGTGGCCAGACAGGACCACCCACGGCCCCGCCACGGCGCCGATCCCGGCCGGCGAGATGCGAGCTCCCCCTCCCGAGGCGCGCCAGTCTCGCTGCCTCCTCGCCGCGACCTGGGGCGACCCCGGGCTCGCTGGGGAGGCGGCAGCGGCCGCCTGCCCTGCGCCCCTCATGGGCAGCGCGCCCTGAGAGGGCGGGTCGGCGGGGCGCCCTCCCCTGCGCCGGTTCTCGGGCAGGTGTCAGCAGCAGGGGGGAGAGCAGCAGCCCCCCGGCCCCGGACAGCTCCAGCCGCGGGCGAGGGGCGGGAGCCGGGGCTGCGCGGGGCGGTGGCACCGCATGCGCAGGAGGGCAGGTGCTGCCGGCTGCGCGGAGCCGGCAGCAGCGCGCGCGCGGCCGGGTGCCCTCATGGTGCTGTGTCAGGGCGGCGAGGCTGCCGCCGCCGTCGTCTCGGCTGCCGGTGAGAGGGAGCCGGAGGTGCCGCTGAGCCGGGAGGACGATGCGGGGCTCGGGCAGCCGCAGCTGTGCCCGGAGCCCGCCGTGGAGGCGGCGGGCGCTGAAGAGCCCCGCGTTTGTGGCCGCTTCTCCGGCTTGTCCTGGCCGTGCTGCCGCGAAGCACCCGGTGAGGAGGGGGAGTCTGGCAGGCGGGACAGTGGGGCAGCGCCCTCCCGGCCGGGGCTCCCCGCTTGGGGTGACATTGCCGGGGGGACGCAGGAAGAGGAAGAGGCCCCGAGGGCAGCCGCGTCCCGGGCTCGCCGTGACGGGCACCGAGGGCGCGTGGTTGCCGCAGAGGGCGCCAGGAGGCCGGCAGGGAGCATTCGGGCGGCTCGCACCTGGCAGTGGGCAGCAGACCCGCGGGCTCCGCGTTTGGCTGGGCTGAGCAGCCGGACCCTCGCGCGAGCCCCGGCCGAGACGCTCGAGTTTGCCTGGGGCTTCCCCCTCGCTCCCGCGCCGCAGGGAAGCCCCGAGGGCTGCGGACCGCTCCCTCGGGCGGCGCTTCTCCGGCTCCTTCAACCAGGGCCAGAGGGAGCTTCGCGCTCTGGGGGGTTGTTTGATGTTAAAGTTTACCAAGTAAAGGTTACCCTTTGGGGTAAACCCAAGTGCCCCGGCGGTAGCAGCTGGAGCTCCCGGCGCTCTGCACTGTCCCCATGAGCAACCGGCGGGGGGTGAGAAGCGGGACTCGCTGTGCTCCTGGCGGGACTTCTCCAGCAAGTTCTCTACCCCTTCGGTACTAGGGCACCCTCGAGTCTTCATCTGCGTGTTTTGCTTTGCCATTTCATTATTTTGAATTGCAAAGGCCATTGACTTGCTGAGAAACAGGCTACAGTGTGTTTTCATAAGCTTAATGGAGCTTTAGTTGATGCAGCCTGTGAAATGCCCATTTTTTAAGTTTTAAGTAAACTTATTGAAAATGTGTCTACCATGTAAATATGGAAAATGTATATATTTTTGTTTGTGTCAGAGAATGGGTAGTATCAGTCTTTGGTAAATCAGTGAGCTGTAGTGAGCCTGAAAGAGAGACTGGACATTTCTTTGAACAAGAGCACTAATATCACTGCTGAGTCAAAGCCTGCATCAAAACAATATTTGAAACCCTATGGAAATCACAGTTATTCATCTCAATGATTTTTTGTTATTATTTTTCTTTGTGGTCTGCCTTTTTTATTCAGTCTGTCTGGCTAAATCTTAATTGAGTCAATGGTTGCGCTGTATGATTCATGCCCATGTCTCGTCCACGTGACCACGGGGTGCTTCTGTGCACGCTCTGGCGTGCACTTCTTAAGGTGTTAGGAACAGAGGGCTTTTTTCCTTGCTCTCTTGAAGGTCTGGGAGAATTGCTTGAGTGACCTCCATGCCTAGAGGCAGTACTGTTCTGTCTCTCTACTCTTCTGCCTCTGCTGCTGTTCTCAAGTTTCATGTGCTTGAGAAGTGTGTGTTTTTTGTTTGTTTGTTTTTTCCCTCAATGTTCTTATTTTTCAAGTCTAAAAACTCCTCAAAGAGAACATGACTTTAAAACACAGTCTAAGGGCATTTACACATAAAAAAAGGAGGTGCAATAGGATGTATTCAACTAGGACTTAAAACAAGAGTTGTAAGATGGTTTGTTTGAATACCTGATGTATAGAGTTGGCCAGATAATGTCAAAGAGTTGCTGAAATACTTTTTTTCCCTCTCAAATCTGCTATTCAGAATAGAGCACTTGCACAGTACTTTTTTGGAGGCCTAATGTTTGGTTGGGTGGGAATGTTATCTTAAGTTCTTAAAGTGTACTTTTAAGTAAGTATTCTTAAGAAGTGTACTTCTTGTTTTTGATGGAAGAACTTGTACCATTTTATTTTTAAAAGGAAGTACCACACTTTCTCATTGCACTGAGTACGTGCTTTGGCAGTATGAGATGTTGATGGCTTAAATTCTGGTGCTATAAGATACCTTTTCTGATATGCTTGGTATATTAGATAGCTTAGAGAAGTGTAAGTTCCATCTGTTATTCCTTCAAATCAAAAGCTTCTAGGTATTACATCCCTTTAGCTTAGTTTGCTTTTAATTTGCTTTTTTTTTTTTTTTTTTTTTTTTCTGTTTCAGCACTTCTATTCTTCCTTCTGTAGTAATCAGACAAGCCATCAAGCCTGAAATAAAAGTTAGTAGTTCTGTTTGTACAGTGTTCTTCCATAAGCCAGCCTGTGTTTGGATTTCCCATTTCACTTTTAGGCCACTCTGATTTCCTTTGCTTTAATATGTCTTTTGCATGACTTTGTTTTTCTTTTGCATGACTATGTGGATTAGGGCATTATGTAATTCATGAACGTTTTAGTCTGCTCTGTTTCACAGTTGGTAGATGTCCTAGACCAGTGCTGGTTGGGGGCAATTTTAATAATCACTTGTTATATACAAGTGGCTGTTGCTAAATAGAAATATTTCTGTCTAGTAGAAATTGCCATTCATTTTCAGCGGTAGCATGGTTGGAATTCTGAAAGTATTTTGCCTTCTACAAACTTTACATTCTGGTTGCAGCTGCAAAGACAGCTGTCTTCAAAAC
The DNA here is from genome assembly GCA_013398735.1 of Nothocercus julius. NCBI lineage: Eukaryota > Metazoa > Chordata > Aves > Tinamiformes > Tinamidae > Nothocercus > Nothocercus julius. The sequence goes on from VZSV01000048.1 coordinate 2,358,827, forward strand.
AGATAAAGCTGGAACCAATGTGACATACAAGGTACCAAACCACAGTCTCAGTTCTTAGATAGCAAAAAGCAGTTTCTTAACCTTGAATACTGGTCTATGGGAGGATCAAATGGGTTGTGACAAGGTTTGTTAATTTAAAAAAAAAAAAAAAAAAATCTCAAAACTGTCTTGAGTTGCTAAGCAACTCTCATCAGTGCCCTGCTGATTCTGCTGTACAGGATCTGTAAGGCTCATTGGCACCCACGCAGCGTAACATGAGGCATCTTTTATCAAAATGGACTGCTTTAAGAAGATGGAGTTCTCACTCCTGACTTTAGAGGGTGCAGTAGGAGTAACACCCAGTATTGTATACATGCATACATATATACAGAAGGATGATGGGGTAATAGCCTGCTTTGCTGTTCAGATGGATTTCTTTTCTATGGTGCTCACCTCTAGCTTCAGTATGTTCCTCTTCAGCAACAAAGTTGTTCTTAAAAAGCTTGCTTTCTTTGGAGACAGTGGGGAGGTCAGCAGCAATTCACCCTCTCTGCTTTTTTTTTTCTTTTTTTTTTTTTTTTCTTCATACTTGAGGGTAGAGAAGGTGGGTAGAACAAGGACGAGGTGTCACTGAAGGGTGCTGGAGGCCATGTGCAAGCCTGAGTAGAAACCATCAGGCTTAGGAACTGGCTTCAGGAAGAAAAAGTCTGGTAGATGAGTGTAAACTAAGGTGAAACTTAGGTCTTCATGGCCCTTTTAGGGGTATTAGCACTCTACAGGGGGCAAATGATGTATTAAAACCAAGCACTTTTTTTGATTAAAAATTATTTTTGATGCTCATTAGAAGATATTTAGATTCTTGCAACAAGATAAAAATATTTTGTAGAACTTGTGTCGCCCTTGGTCAAATTTGACCTGAGAGATATGACCTGACAGGTATAACAAACCAGATAATGTGAGAGGCTTCCTCTGTGTTTTTACAAGTTTGTGTGTTTGTGCATGGCTGTGCAGTGATAGAAGGAACTAATTTGTTGCTTAGGAACCTTAATTGTCTACTAAATAATCAGATGATTTCCAGACAATAAATTTCAGTGTTTCATAATCATTTCATGGACCCTTTTTTGCAGGCCTTTTGCAGGACCTTTTTTTTGTATTTACTGATCCTTGAGTGGTGGACAGAATGAATTTCCCAAACTAGCCTGATGCCTCCAAAACGTGAAGCCTACTAACTGTTGTAAAACTGAGAGAAGTGTGGGGTAGTTCCACATCAAAAGTATTCACTTTTACTTCCTCTTTAATAAGGAAAAAAAAAAAATGGCAGTCAATAAAACATATTCTCAAGGTATATCTGGTAAATAAATATGGTATATAAAGCCATCTGAGATATCTGGTAGCTAGCTTACTCCTTATTAACTAGAGGGGTTTTCTTCATCTTTTGCAGGAACAAAGAAGGTGACTTCCTGTCCAGGCCTTGGTCTGTTTTATACTGTGCTGTCTGCCTTCCTTTTCTCGGTGGCCTCTCTATTTCTAAAAAAAATAGAAGATATGCACGCCGTGGAAGTGAGTGCATTTCGGTGCATTTTCCAAATGGCATTTGTTCTTCCTGGTTTAATATACTACAAGTAAGTGTAGCAAATGTTTGAATTAAGAGTTATTTCATAAAAATATAATCCAGAATTAACACTCAAATCAGAAATTAAATCACATTGCATTATTAATTCAGGTTTTAATTGAGTAAATTGTGTTGTTTTGGAGCAGCATTTGTTACTTCAAACTAAACTAGCTGATGGTTTGTCAGTACAATTCAGCAAACTGAAAATCTTGATCTCTCTGAATTGTGGAAGTTCCAACAGGGATTATATCAGATGTATTGATCTTCCATTAAATGTTGTTCTTAAAAGGTAACTTGTAGATATTCTTCACTTATTTTGCAAGAAGAAGTTTAATACCCAGATGACCCTGAATGTGATTGTGGGTTATGGGAATGAATAGGTCTGGGTGATCAGACAGTTTGGTCATTTGAAATGAAATCTCTCACTGTGAAAGTCTATACAGTTAAATGTAATTGAATGTTAATCACAAAATAAGCATGGAAGTAACTTTTTTTTTTTTTTTCCCTTAATTTTCAGAACAGGGTTTTTGGGACCAAAAGGTAAAAGAATCTTTCTTTTCTTCCGAGGATTCTTTGGCTCTAGTGCAATGGTTCTTCTCTACTATGCTTTTCAATCAATGCCCCTAGCTGATGCCACTGTTCTAACTTTTAGCAGTCCTGTTTTTACATCATTGTTGGCTTGGATCTTTCTCAAAGAGAAATACAGTATTTGGGATCTTCTGTTTACCCTCTTCGCAATTGCTGGAGTGGTTCTTATTGCCAGACCACCATTTCTTTTTGGGTCGAAAATTGCAGGGATTGAAGGCAATTACACAGATCGTCTCAAAGGAACTATAGCAGCAATTACAAGTGCATTTTCTACATCTTTGACTTTTGTTATACTGAGAAAGGTGGGGAAATCTGTGCATTACTTTTTGTCCATTTGGTATTATTCAGTAATTGGTTTTACTGGATGTGCTATAACATTGTTTCTTATGAATGAGTGGAGTTTACCATATTGTGGTAAAGATAGAGTTTTTCTAGTATCAATAGGTGTTCTAGGGCTGGGGGGTCAGATATTTCTCACAAAAGCATTACAGAAAGAAAAAGCTGGACCTGTTGCCATAATGAAAACAATGGATGTAGTTTTTGCTTTTATTTTGCAGATTCTTTTTCTTAATCGTCTACCAAGTTGGTGGACTGTGGGTGGTGCCCTCTGTGTAATAGCCAGTAGTTCTGGAACTGCCATTCGTAAGTGGCACCAAAGCTCAAAAAAAGCAAAGCAAAATGAAATCTAATTCAGACACTATTTCATCACAGAAACATAAATTATCTTGATAAATACAGTATTTATTTATTTTAAATTTTTCATTTATCAAATCATAGTATCCAGCTATACTCTGTAAAAAATGATTTTTCTTTTTAAAACAAAATCAAAGCTCTCCAGACAACTGATTAGGTGTGTGTTTTTGTCTCATGTTTAGGTATGCACATATGAAAAGTAGGAAGATCTTTAGAGAGCAAGCAAGCACAATTTTTAAAGTGGAAGGTAGTTATGGGACAGACAGTTTTATTTCTTTTTGATTTTTAATCCTTCTGATTCTCCACTTCTTAGACCCTACCTCCTGAGAAGAAGAAATCAAGATTTTACAGGCTAATTTGTTATTATTCAGTGCTTGATTTCCAGAGGGCCTGCAGTACAAAAAAATAGACTGTAATAAAGAATTATAGCCCTATAAACATCCACCTTCTGTAGGGGAGGTAAAGCTTGCACATTTATAAGCTTTCTATTTTTTTTTTGCACAAAACAGACTCCAAATACATAAGTTTATTTTTTTGTTTGAGCTCTAAATGAGCAAAGGATGCCTCATCTTTCCAAGTAATGTCAAAAGAGAATGTAATGCAAAAATTACTAGCTTTTGTACCAAACAAAAAAAAAAAAAAATTTTTGTACTTGATTTACTGACATAATGAAATAACTGACTCATTGCTTTAATGTAATGTTTCCAATATATGTTTCTTTGGTTACTGCAGTTCTGGTGAGGAAAGGCAGTAGTTATTTGTATACCACTTTATTGTATACCACTTTAAATCAGCTGTTTCTTGTGGTATGGAATGTTATGCTGTAGCTGCACTCTTTCTTAGTCTATGCAAAAGATTATTTTTATTTAACATAGGTTTTTTTTTTTAACAAAAAGATTCTTCGTGAGACCAAGTTTAAATTCTCCTTACCTTCCAAAGTTAGGTAAATGCTTTATTGTAAATCATCCTAAGAACATACTGGAGAGCACAGACTAATCACACTTTCACAGAAAATGTGAGTTTGTCAAGGTCACAGTAGCGAAACTGAAGAATGGGAGGCCGGAGTCAGGCCTCCCTGACTCGCAGCACAGAGGCTGGCACACTGCGCCTGGCAGTGCCAGTTGGCAGCTTTGGGCCTAGTTCTGCAGCTGCCCTTGTTAAATTTTCAGCTAGCTACTTGCACAGTTTCTCATTTTGATAGACTTTTGATAGACTCATTTTGATATTAGCAGCAAATATTAAGAAAAAAAATAATTCTTGCTGTTGATCTGCTTCCTTCATATTTGTGGAGAAATATATTTTCAGTGTCATGTGGGGGGATTTTTCCAGGTGGATCCTTCCTACTTTTGAGTCTTTTCTCAGTAGTGCTTGAAGAGTGATTTAACTTTGTATCTTAATTTGGCCATTTACTTTCTATCATGAGGTGCTTTTCAGTCATTTACATTTGCTCCAGGATTTTCTTAAGGGAGGAGAATGTTGTATTCTCTGCAGTACATACACTACTTCTAATGATCTTGGCAAAAAAAATGTGTTATTTTGATTTGGACATGTCCAGGCACAAAAACTTTTCTTTTGCCAGTAGGCATTGCAGCCTGGCAGGCCAGATCTAGTGGAGCTGATTCCTGAAGGACTGGAACCCACATAGTTCTTTGGGGTGCATCTAGATGGTAGGGTAGGAGCTATCTCTGTGCAAGATTCTGACATCACATACATTTAAAACCAGAGTGTTGGTTTATGGATCTAATGTTCCACGACTCCCCAGATGGTTATGAATTATCTGAAACTGTTCCTATGTTTAATACAAGTGTGCTTGAATTGACCTTCATAAAGGTACAGTTGATAGCAGGTCAGATTAATATCAATTTGACTTGTCAGCTGGTCTCAGTGCACCCCTTATGCTAGTGCTTATCTGATTATGTGGGTAAAATTATATGAATTTGTTTATTTATTGCTTGATCCAAACCTATATGGTTGTCTAAAGTTTCTTTCTTTTTTTTTTTTTGCTGTTGCTATACCTTCTCAAAAATTGTCTTTATAGAGAGAAGAGCAGAATAAATCAGGATTTCTTTTTTTTTTTCTTTTTACATCCGTTTGAAACAAACCCTTTGTTCTCATATTCAGCTCTATAAAGAGCTGAGTGAGTGCATCTTACTGAGATGGGCTATCAGGGGAATTTAATAATTTCTTAAAGTAACTATTTAAACAAGTTCCTGTGTTGTAGAACACTGTGTTTGGAACATTATTGTGAGTTTGAAATGTCTTTTAGAGAATTGTTTAACCAATGTGACAGCAATGGAATTAATTAGTGGTTCTGTAGTCGTTTGTTCTCTTCATAAAGCGTGGCTTCTACAACTTACTTTTCCAGGTTATTTTGCAAATGTAAGATTTAAGCTTTATTTTTTTTTCTTAAACACCTCAATCAACATTTGAAAATAAAAATGCTTTAAAAGTGAAAACCTAATTTTTATATTGAAAGCCTTTAAGAAGTTTCACTCCAAATTATGCAAAGTATAGTTACTAAAAATACCGTTTTAGAGTAATTGAAAAGTTCCTACTGAATGCACAGTAGGATAGTTGCACTTTTTTCCCCAGAGTTTACATTTTGAGAATCTGAAATGAAACTGTCTGAACTTCGGTTTTTCTAGGTGACACTTGTCAAACTTCTTACCTCTAGATTTTTTTAAACTTTTGAAAGCTTTCCTTGTGTGTTATAGCAGTAAATTCTCAGGGTCTCAAATGTTATTTTTCGAGTCAGAAATATGTTATTAATGTTCATCATGTATAGTGTTCTCTAGTGATAGTTACAATATTTTTAACTTTCATAAATGTAATTTCATTTTCTAAATTTTTCCATTGTGTTAATATGGAATATTGTTGCATAGCAATTGCTGTAAAATTAGTTATATTTCTCTTGAATTTTAGACCTATTGATTTCAGTATGCCTTGAATAGAGTAATAAATAATTATAGGCTATGTTGCACAAAAATCTAGGGTAAAAATATTTTATTATTGTTGGTGTGTCAATTTAAGCATGTTTTGTTTTTTACTATGCAAAACACTGTAATCATGGGTTTTATCTTCAGTAGGACTTTGTAGCCTTAAAGTCTTATATACCTGAATCCTTTATGTAAAGCTGAAAAAGCTGTGTACTGTCACTCTAATTTCTTTTGCGTTAGGTTGGTTGTCAAAATTTGCTCTAAAAGCTCTCTAAATGCACCTGTACTAAGAATTCAAGGAGCTCATTGTGTAGACGAAGGCAGTCTATGCAATTAAAATGGATTTCCTACATTTTTCTTAACACCCAAAATAGTGACCTCAGCATAAAAGTATTAGTGAAATAACGTCAAGCTGTATTTTTTTTCTGTACTCTTAAACTGGGATCTTTACCCATTTCAAAAGGTATTTTTAAGGCAGATCTTTGTGTAACTGATAATTGCAAGATGGATCTTAATACTTATCATTTAGTATAAAGATTTCTTTCCCCTTATTTATTCTTCCTAAACGAGCTTTTTTCAGGAGCTGGCTGTTGAAGGAGAGCTGATTTTTGAAGGGGCAACTTCTTAAAAGTTCCTTCCTTTTGTTAGTGGTAGTAGTCAACCAGGAAGAATCTGTTTTCCAGTTCTCTACTAGCCATGCAGGCTCACCCTTGGCATCAATCCCATGAGGGTTACAAAAGTATGATCTCTGTTTATGGATGAGTTCAGGACTGGTAATGCTGACAGCAGATGTGTAACTCCGACTTCAGCAGCACATTACAGTTACCAAGAGAACATTTTTCTGGCTTTAACTGCCTAGTCAAAAGTGTTTTGACTTCATATTCCTGCAGATGCAGGTAACCTTGGGGCAGAACATACGTATAGTTCTGTAAATTGTTGGTGATAGTTCTTCTGTATCTCAGAATGAGTAATTTCATATGTTATGTGAGCTATTGTTTGACAAAAATGGGGTTAAAGATACCCTACGCATTGAATAAAGGTTTTTTTAATATGTCCTTTATATTGTTGAACATATGTTAGATATGTTTTGTAGAAGTTACTGGCTTTGTTATGTAGTATTATATTTTTGTAGACAATTCTTATATCTTGAAATGTTAAGGATATTTTCATAAAAGGTTTATATTCACAATTGATAATAAAATGAACCTGAAAAATTAATCTTTGTTTTGCTTTAATTATTATTGATGACTAGAATGTCATCAATATGATGTATTTGAATGTAGTGATTGTAACGGCTTTATGAAAAAAGTGTTGACCAAGCATGGTCCGGTTAAATATGAGCCTATGCCTCAAATTCAGGTACTCTTGAGTATGTTGTGTCTTTTTTTATATCCTGCAACAAGCTTGTCTTGAGACAGCAAGAAGCTCATTCGGCTTTCTTGACGTGGCGGTGGAAAATCTGTGACATTTACAGGTCAGTAAAGTTAAATTTTCCTGTTTTCAAGTGGCAGTTTAGTTTTGTCTTTTCATATCTCTTTAAAGAGACCAGTCTTGGTTTTAGTACTCCTGCTTTTTATGCAATAAGGTGATTCTTAGTTTGTCCCAATGCTTTCCATGTCCAGTTGCTTCAACAATTAAATGAACTTCTCATCAGAGAAAAAGATCAGAAGACTTATTTTGTTTGTAAAACCTCACTCATTTTGATACATATCACAAAATGTTATATTAAACATTATTATTATTATATAAACTTTCTTATCATTATAAGCATGCTATGTGCCCCAGGTGGCAATTTTGTCTGGCTTGGTAAAACCAGAAGGAAGCAGAACAGGGCAAGGGAGTTATTCTACTTGAGAGATTTGTGCCTGTAATTGATCTTTATTTGTGTGTGACTTTACTTGATGCTATAGAGAAAATAAGATGAGGGAAAACTAGTTACATAATGGGGAATTATTAGAAGTGTTAGTCTATCTGGGCACTACTCTGGTCTTTACCTTACATGCCCCCAAATTAACTCATCGTAGACTGACTTGATGCCATCTGTTTCTTGGACTCTAAAATAAGCAAAGGAAAAGCAGAGTACTTTCAAGAGAGCCTCCTGTGACAGGCATTGGTAAGAGAGGACTAATGGGGAAGAATTACTGGGGAGAATCTTTGCAACTTTCCCTTGGGGAAGTTCTGTAGATTCTTTGGAATTTTAAATTTTTATTGAAAAAAAAATGTTCTTTGATGGTAAGCATAGAAGTTTAGTAAGTGTTAAAGAGCAAAATATTTTGATTGACAACATAAAAGCTTTCTTACTTACAGATTGATAGTGACATATTGCCTAGGTGGTTTGGAATATTGTAAATACTAAGGCTCTTGAAACAACATTATGTAACTAAGTCTCCCCACTCCAAATAAAGCAAATATACCTTTCAAAGCAAAAATAGTATTGTGGTTCCTAATGGGAAAACAAATTTCACCAAAGTTACAAAATATTTGGAGACTACCTCACACTGATCACTATTGATTGAATAAAACTTTCTCAGTATCCCCCAAATGGGAGTCAGTGCAAGAGATATAATATGCAGATTAAACATTCAGATTTCTGTTGATTCTTTTCAGTAATCAGTTAATTTTGTATTGAATTTTATTTTCTGACAATAATCAATGAATTTCCTCACTATGTAATCCTGTCAAGGGGCAGTAAATTCTGAAACGGATAATGAGAAAGTACCTTGTTGTCCGTGCTTACCGATGGAGTAAAGGAGAGATTAGACATTAGGGTTAAGCCTGCTGGTATAAAGTAATTCTGGGGTCTGGATAGCAGATTGTCTTATATATATATATACACACACACATATAATTTTTTATATAAATTTTTAAATTTTATATATATTTTTTTCCCTACAATTCTCATGCGTTCTTGTCAGCAAGTGTGATCAATTTGTTAAACTGCAATTTCAACTCTGTAGTGCGGCCCTCTGTCGCTAGGGGGGGCTGTCTTATTTCTCATTAAGGTGTGATGTCAAACTGTTAAAATGCAAATGTGCAGTTTTAGACATACAAGTAGTACAAATGTGATGCTACAGTATTAGATACATAAGTTTAATTAGAGGCCACATGCTAGTAAAACATTTAAATGGCTATGCAGGGCTTATGCTTCTCAGCTACTTATTAAAATCCTATTCAGAACTTCCCATTCTTGTTTTAATTTATGTTTTAATCTACAGGGTGCTCTGTGTTTCCAAGTAAAACCCTTGTATTCCGCATGGCTGTGGGAGGATCTAGACACTGTTCTCTCTGAAATTCTGTAAGTTGTGGGTTGCCCTGAAACATGCAGTTGGGCAAGCAAAGGAGAGACCTGCCATCCGAATGTGAACTTCAATGAATTTAGAAGGGAGGGTGTTTTGGAGTTGTCATTCCATCATTAGTAATCATTTTGCTGCATATTAGACCGTATATCTAGCATATGTCCTAAGCATTTCAAGAAAGGGCATTGCCTTCTTATTTTTAGATTATTTGGAGTAATTTGTGATGGATAAATTTAGAATAATTGTCACGTGCAATTTTGTGCAGAAATAGGGTACGTGTGCTGGCTGAGCAGATGACTGTTGCCTCCTATTCTTCTCCCACTTGGGGAGTTTACAGGTGTAGTGCTGGTTCTACTGTGATTTTGGGGGCAGTTCTAACTAGTTCTTGATTATGTTTCTTAGGTGCCACTGCTCAGGCAGTGTCTGCGCGTCTCCAGCTCCTAATCCCCGGGGTTCTATTGCCAAATGCTTCTAATGCCAGGGTTTCAGTGGCGGTCACCATAGCTCAGGTCACCAAGGCTTAAGGGTACAGACAGGGCCAGGTGTGCTGGAAGAGAGTCCATTCAGTCTGACCAGCTAAAAATGGAAAACCTGGGCAAGGTTTCGAGAGCAAAAACTTCAGGATTGAAGATGAGTAGAATTTGTGAACAATGGTTTCAGCTTCACTCTAATTAATGGGTGGGACGTTTTAGAGAGGGGGAGGTGATACATTTAACTACTGAGAGCTAGAGAAAGATACTGATGTCAGCTTGTTTTTCACTGGAAAGTTAGCTGGAAGATGTTTGCTGGTGTTAGTAACACCTACTTAGTGCCAGCTATTTTATAAGAAAAATAGGAAAGTTTGGGGAAGCTGAGGAACATTGAAGTAGAATAAAAATCTATTTAGTATTACTTAGGCTATGTTGCACTTCCATTTCATATAAAGTACACTGTCAATCACATATATAAATACACATTTTATACGTGCCCTGTTGTTGGTGGGTTTTTTTTGTTTGTTTTTTGTTTTTTTTAAGACAAACATGTCTTTTTATTACCATAAGAACTCTTAAGTTCTGATCAGGAATTGAAAGAAAAAGCTGTATGCTTTTGAAAATTAATCCTCTTTTTTATTTTCATTTTACCAGAAATATTTTGTGGCAGCCAGTATCTTTGATGTGTTAAATTTTTCAGTAAGCATCTTAATATAATATGAATAAGGCTTTACTTTCTGTTATTTGCAAAACTGACATAGCATAGCCATATGTGAGCACTGTAAGCCAGTGCTTTTTTCTTTTGCTATATGACAGAATATTCTTTGTTATTAAAGATGGAGAATCATAAAGAAAAACATTATAATCTGAAATCTTTTCAGGGAGGACTACAAATAGCAAGGCAGTCTTTCCTAGCCCAGAGCAACTTTCTCCTTGTGTTACTCATATCACTCTCTTGTTTGCCAGAATCAAAGCTGTGTTTTCCATGCAATCGCAAAGTTTCTATTCTGTACTAAAATAGGTAGTTAATTTATGATGTGATGAGCCCTGATAGGCCATCTTGTATTTTTAAGGAAGAAAGAAAGGTGTGAAATAGATTCTCTACTATGCAGACTTTAGAATTTATAGATATAGTGTATTATAGAAACCATATATTTTTCATGGCTGGAACTGACAAATTTTAATGTAAATTTCTATCATAAATCATTTTGACCCTTCCAGTTTTAGTGAATAGCCTTGTGTGTTTTATGCTGGCTTGGAAGGCAGGGGAGAAAAGGGAAAGGAAAAGCACATGTTGGGAAAATCTTTAGTCTTTCATTGGCAAATTCTCTCTAGCAAGACTGCCTGTATGGACCCTGTCTGTGTGACTGGGTACAGATTTAAGGAAGAGAAAGAACAGTTTGTTCTCCTCTGATTATATAAGAATACCCCTGACAGTGTTGCTTGCTTCAGTTTCCAACTCGCATCCCAGGATTAGAATGGAAGAATATAGGCAATCAGTGTTCAATCCATGATTTTTATTTTACTATGTCTTTCTTGAAACCTGGAAACCTTGGTTTCTAGGTAATGGATGCTATTTTATATTAAACTGTAACATTCTACATGACAAAGATCCACCAACTGTTACATACTCTTCCTCAAGAGGAATATACTTGGCAATTTGATTCTGCTTTTTTATTTATTTTTTATTATTTTCTAGAGGACACTGTTGTCCTTCCAACTTTTGCTGTGTCCACAGACATTTTGTAACATGTTTTTCTAATTTGCCTTTCATCTTGTTCTATGGGATATTTAGAACTTTATTTCAGGATTGAAAATATTTATCCTCTAGTCTTTACTGATTCATTTTTTGCAAGAGGGCTTGTAGGTAATTAATGAAAAATCATTCTTTATTTTTTTCTGTGTAAATGTCCTCAGTGTACTACTCATGTCTAGACAAAAGGATGAGAGATTAATCTGCATTTTTTTGAGGCAGTGCCTAGCTCTTTCTCTTGAGATTAATGGATATTTTTAGGCTCAATTAGGTTGCTGCTTAATTTTATCTTTGCAATTTTGGTGAAAATTTCAGATGTGCTTGTTTGAATGTGTTATCATACTTTGAAAAATTTTTCTCTGCTTTGTTTGGCATTTGTTTGTATTAGATGCCTAATAACCACATGTATTTATTTTCTTAACCTTAGCATATGATCCAAGTTATAATTAGTGCCTCTGTATTAAAATGTAACTACATGTCCATAAAAATGTAGCATATGGTTATTTTGATAAAGGGAAATTGGGAGATGTTGATTTTACAACGTTGAAAGCTGCAGAGCAGATGTGGAAGGAATTATTGCAAAAAATCTCAACTGGCATGTTAAAACAGAAGCTGAAGTATGTTTTGTTTTTATTATAAAAGAATGCTTTATGAAAGTTCTGTTCTATTTCAGGTTATAGAAAAGTGAGTCAGGACAAGATATAAAATTTTATGCATTGATGTGACAATGGAAGTAGAGTCTTCCTTGTTTTAAATGTTTGGCAGAAAGAGTTCACAGGATGGTAGAATGTCTGTTTAGAAATTACAGTAAAATCAATAATGATCCTTTTTGGGGGAGAGGGGTATCATAGATACTGCAAAGTTCATGTCCTTTTATAATTTCACAAGCAAGGAACAAAGTTGCAATTACCCTTTTTGCAGTCTGATTATCTGGCTATATTAGTGGAAAATCCTGGTCATATAAATTCATTTCTGAATAACCATTAAGATTAACCCTAAATCCTCCCATGCTCTCACAGTTTAAACCTCTAATCAACTAACCTGAATCTGTGGAAAACACTGGATTATTGAAAAATATAAAAATAAGTAAGTAATAAAGCATTTAAGTATGTCTACCAGGAAATTGGGGATATTACTACAGTACGATATTTCACATTTTGTTTTCCTACCAATTCATTAGTGTAATGCTATTTTAGAATTGCAGCAAAAGGGTGAATTGCTATTCATCATCTTCTTCCTGAATAATTTGGGGAGATAATGGACTTGTTTATTTCTCTTTCATAAATCTGTTGCTGTTTAAAGGAATGCATTCCGGATTTTCATTCTCTGTTGTCACTTCAAACATCACACGCAAGAGCACAGTGATAGCAAGAGTCAATGTCATGTAATTAACAGAACTATAAAGGAATTCATCTAAAAAGAGGGTTGCTTTTAAATTCAAAATTACAGAAGGCAGTCTTTCAACATTGAATAAGGTGGATGCTTCAACATAACACTTTGCAGAATTGATTCTTGAGGTCTTTTCAACAGCATTAAATGTCAAAGTAATGTAAAAGACTTTTTGTTACATCTCCAGAATGAATGTGCACTAGCAAATTCTAACCAAAGATGGCAAAAGTAATTGGTTACACACTGGAATATCTGGAATAGTCCAATTGTGTGTTTTTTAAATAAAATTGATTCAATTGATGCAATCACTGCAAGATTGCGTAGTATTACCAAGTGGTGTCATTATTATTTCAAGCATTAGAAATGTATTAAAGATTAGTCTTATTCTTGACCTGATGATATATCATCCATAATCATAACTTCTATGAACATCTGGGAAGAAGGACAAGTAAAAATCTGTGAATATTAAACTTCATGTGTATGTATAATGGTCTTATTTGACTGCATTAAGAAGTGTTTCTGTAGCACAAGTAACAAATCATATTAATAGCAAATATTAGAAATAGGATGTAGAAGAACAGCCCACTGGAGAAGGCAACATTTCTGACAGCTCTAAGGAATTCCCTCCCCTCCTCCTCCATGTTCATAATAATTAAAAATATATGTGCATTTTTGTGCAAATGAACAACTTTTGCCAACTTTCACAGGAAAACACTGCAAGTTTTTTTGTATTTTTTTTATTTAGAACGTAGTGTGACTCATCTAGAATGAAGCATCTTAATGTTAAGAACAAAAATACAAATGTAGTTTGTAACTACATGCTTTACAGTATTATTGCCCATCATTTTCACAGCTAGGCTTTTCAGATATACAAGCAAAACATATCCCAAAAAAAAAGTATCTCATGGCATTAACAGTTCTTGCTGGTTATGTAAACCAATTCTTCACTTGGTCCTTGTATTTGGCCCAATATATACTGTGGCAGGCTGGCAGCAAAAGGAGCTCAATACTAACCTGACCCTGCAGAGGGGCCACTGTTCAGACATAGGCATTAAAACCAATACAAGATTTATAGTTTATTACATGAACAGCATGTTGTGCTGGCTGCCTCCCTGCAGAGATGAGAGCACCCTGGCAGCTGGCTCACTTCTTGGCTGGGTGATGAAGTGAAGCCTTGAGTATAATAACAGTTTTGCCTCGAAATTAAAGGCTATGGAGATGATAGCTATACAGCCTTTCGTAAAGCTTTTTTTGAAAATGTAGATCAAGAGAAACAGACTAAAAATAAAATATGTTCAGAAGGATAGGCAGGTGAACCTGAACATGTAATGGGATTATACAAAGATAGATGCATCTAATTAGCTCAGATAAACCAGGCAGTATTGTTTAGCTACTCAGGGTAGTATTTCTTCCAGGTTGCATTATGTAATTTAATTCAAGGAGCAGCAAGCGTCATGACTTTTAATTTATAATAGATTTTACTGTGCATTTGAGGCTCTAATTTGATCTGCAGTGTCATGTTTTCCTTATTATTTGCCACTTTTTCTATCACTAATTTTCACATACTATTGCTGATCCAAAGCAGTAATAATTAATTAATAGATAAAAAGTATATTAATTTTTGTATAAAAAAAAAGCAGTTATATAGATTATTTTTTCCTAATTTAAATTAGATTAAGTTTTTAAAATCTCACCCCGGACTGTTGGTGTGATATGCAGTAGTCAGATGGGCAAATAAAACTTCACATCATGTGAAGTGACATGAAATCTTTAATATAGTTACAAGGTCCCTAGAACATTTGTAAATTAACAGGCTTGATTAGAAACTTCCAGTTCAGAGATAGTAATTTAAAAACAATTTCTGCAACTCAAGTATTTTTTAATGTTTATTATTTTGAAACAATATGGAAATAGTACTGATTTTACTTGTTTAGCAGTTTACAGTAAAATAGTTTCAAAATCATGCCTTTACTGAGATAGCTGTTGGCATTATTCAAATAGTCTGTCCATAAAGAATTCTTACAGAGCAGAATTATCTCGTGATTGAAATATTTGTGCCTAGAAAGAGAGTTGAGCTCCAGCATAGGAGTCTCCATCACGTGTCCCGTAGCTGTGCCTGAGCAGAGTGGTAAGGGGGCTAAAGGAAGAGAGGAGTTATTGCAGATAAGGCCTATGTGCTCCTTCTGCCCCCTCTTACCCCTGAAACCCACATTCATTAGAAAATCACCAAAATTTTTGACATACTAGAACCAGAACGCAGTTAAGAAAATATTCTCAGTCCTTGTTTTCATGTGTTTCTAATTTTCTTTCAGGATTTCTCTTTGCGTGCATGTGTGTGCTTTTCTTTAGTCCTAGCTGAAGGGTGAATGTTGGAGCAATGCCTGAGGAAGAATCTTTTTTTCTTTTTTTTTTTAAATTAAAAGCACATTTTAAGTATTTTGTATAATTTGATTAAAAATACCATTATAAAGTATTCTTACTGTTTATCTATACATTACAATGCAGGTTGTAGGCAATCAGTGGCACACTGAGCATAGGAAAAGGTCAGTTCTGATCCCAGCACTCTAGTTACTTTTCCTCCATGATGTTGGGAAAATCACCTAAGTGAAACTCGCATTGCTTTAGTTTCCTCATCTGTATAATGTGAATAATGCCATCTTGCAGAGATATGTGGGATTTAATGTTTATGCAACACTTTGAAGTGTTCATCTCTAAATGACTTTTGTAAGCCAAACTCCAAAATACGTGGTAGCTAGAAGATTGTTGCTGGTAGGAGCTAAAAGACATACCAGAGATTTGTAAAACTTCAAGGTGTCTGAGTCAACACTTTGAGCTTGTATGTCTGCCTTATGTTACTAGTCAATCTAGCAACATGGTGAAAATTAGTTATCCTGGGTAAATGACCATCTGATTATTTTGTCGGGAGTACCTGTCACCATTGTATCTGCCACATCTGCCAGCTTCCACATTGTTAGAAGTTTTCCATCTGGAGGTACAATGATGTTTCCCATTATCACAGTATCTTAAAATCTTACTGAATAATCTTCCAGTGTCCCCCTCAAATATTGAAATCTTCAATGTCCAGGTGAGAAGCTAGACTCTCAAGAACAGATCCTTAATGCAACAAATTGCTTCAGGATGTTATTGATCTCTGGTAAGTTGTCCATTGATGTCTTATGTACTTGCAGTTAGAAAGAAGCCTTAATATTTTGAATCAAGGATATGGTGAGCTCCACAGATTTTCCATTCTGCAATGTGTGTCACTTTCTTTTCAGTATACGTTTACAAGCTGAAAAAAAATTTAAGTCCTAACAGGCTGTGCAGGAAAATTTATATATAAAATTTCCACTGGAGTAGTGTGATAATGACTTTCCTGTACTTTTTTTTTTTTTTTTTTTTTTTTTTTTAAAGCAAATGAAAAAGCAGAGAGAAGCTGGGAAAAGCTTCCATGGAAAGGTTCCTGTTGCCTTTGTTTAGAGGATGATATATTGCTGCTATCGTGGTGCTGAAAATGTGTGCGTGATTTGCTACAGAGTAATTGCTGTGACTCCTGACTCTAAAAAAAATGTAATGTACACTAATGTATTATTAATTTTATGTATTTTGAGTCAGTGTCCAGCATACTTGAATCTATGAAAGTACTGAAAAATATACAGATTATAGGTATGAATATTGAAAACAGAACATGAATTGGAAAAGGAAAGATTTACTAGCCAAGTTTTACCCATTGCAAAAAAAAAGGGGGAGGGTTATGGTATGGTTTTTGACAGTACTATATACAGTGAGTGCAATCTGGGCCATGCTAGAGGCAAGATGAATATTGCATTTTTCTTCAGGACCCATATTTCATCCAAAATATTAATTATTTCAGCATACAACTAATATTTTTACTAAGCTTAATTTTGATTAATTAAATGAAAATAAATAAAAATTTAGTTTATACTGACCATTCTTCCGTCTCTTAAACACTAAATGATTTTCACTCTATGCTGATAAAAAGAGCCAGGTGACTGGCAATAGTGGATGTCATTTAACTCTTTGTTGTAATGATGAGAATCTTTAAAACATGGAAAGGATCAAACTCGGTAATAAATGAAAAGTTGGTAAGACTTAAGTGAATAAATACCATAATACTCTGCACCTACATGTGTTTAAAAATACATTTAAAAAAAAAATGTAACTTCTGTAGGCTTTCAGTGCATAATGTCATTGATTTTTGTCATGTACTTGAATTCTTGACTTTTTCCACTATGATTCCCGTCTATAGGGTATAAATACTTGCTGTTGCTTTGAGCTATAGAATGATTTCTAAAGGGAACAGAGTATGCAATGCATAGAAGTGTTAAGTAAACCTCAGTTGCAGACTTTCAGCTTTGTTCTTCCCTTAACAAACTGTACGAGTCCCTCACCTTGGAAGGGAAGGAAGTAAATTAACTGTAAGTTTTACAAGCCTGGGCTGGGACGCCGTCTCCGCATGCCTTAGTTATGAGCAGGGGTGTCCTTCGCGTGTAACTGCCCACAGCAGAGATGTGTGTTATGCGGGGCCAGCTTTCACCTCCTCAGGCCAGGAGAGCGCTTCCTGCCCCGGCCGCGGGGCCCTGCAGCACGGAGCGGGACGCGTCCCTCGCTCGGCCGGCTCCAGTCCCCGGCCGCGGCCGCAGCGCAGCGCGCGCCTCAATCGCGCCCTTGTTCCCAGCGCCG
>VZSV01000048.1:2380240-2471223 GCA_013398735.1 Nothocercus julius
TTTTCCTTTTTCCCTTTTCCTTTTTCCCTTTTCCTTTTTCCCTTTTCCTTTTTCCCTTTTCCTTTTTCCCTTTTCCTTTTTCCCTTTTCCTTTTTTCTTCAAAATTTCCCTTTACTGTAATAAAAATTGCCTTGAAGAGATGATGATGAAGCTGTGACAGTGATGTTTTCCCCTGAATTTTCTTTATATTTTATGTGGTATGCATATTTTTTTCTTACTCCTTCAACTTTTGCTCTATATAATTTTTATCTTACCTGAAACAATGGAGTTAATAGATACATCACTGTGGGATGCAAATCTGTCTCTGTTGTTGCATAGTCTATCACACTGTTGTTTCTGTGCAAGATGATGTTAATTCTTTAAATCATGCCATCTGCAGTACTAGCTGCTTAACTAACTACTCGCTCGCAAATAACCCAACACGCTAAAGCAAATGCTCGAACTCTGATACGCTTGCCATTGGTTTCTGGAAGCTGGTAAACTATCAAGCTTCGAGAGGATGAGCTTCAAAGTAAGTTCTTTCCACCAAAACTATCCTTCCACGCCCTACTTTCTCTGCCAGCAAGCTGGCAGAAGGTGTCACTGGTGATACCACCTCTCCCGATAGATGATTTAAACTAGCGAGGACCCAAACCTTGTGAGGTGCTGCGCAGAACGAATTGCCTCTGTGGTGTTGACGTCTGAAGCTCTTGCGGAGTTTAGTATAACTTTCTACTGTGGAGACAATGCAAACTTGCCTCCTGTGCAAGGACGACTGCTCCGACGGCCAGTGTATTTACAGTACAATTCTACTCACAGTAGTCCGAGGCGTATCTTAGTAGATTAAATAGGCTGCCAACCCCAGGATACTTTTTATTCTACCTTGCTATCAAAAAGTAGTATTTAATAACTTGGTAGGACATTTGCAGCGGAGCTCTTCATTTAAGAAGATTTTTCAATTGCTATACCATTTCATAAGTAACTAAAGAATATTGAAAGTACTTGAATATTTCAGTTTAGGTGTTACTTATTCACGTGTTTTAAGTGAGACGGAGAAAGTCGGAACCTTGAATGCAAAATCAAAACACTTAAAAACTATATTTAAAACCTTTCAAGGGCAATAGTTTTTTACTCTATTAGTATGCACAAGTGCTGCATAACTTGCATCTAATAATAGTGTGTTTTGTTAAACAGATGATTCTCCAGTTGCACTGACCTTGCCTTGTGTAGTAGGACCTTGCTGTCTGTTGTTGCAGACAGTGCTCTGATGTGGGACCTCTCCTCCCACATTATTTTTTTTCATCTGTGCTAAAGCACACAGCAAGAATGCTGCTGCAGGGATCTCTGGTATTTAAGGGTTTTGTTACACTGGATCTTCCCTCCCCCCAACACTTTTATAATGTGTTCCTTTATTCCCAGTACAAAACTCTATTGCTTGGAGTAGGTTAAGGTCTTTCAGAGGTAATAATACCCAACTGGGTTTCCCTTTGGAGCTCAATGAGATATGAAGGGAGTGTGTAGTGAAGTAGCTACTGCTTTCTCTGCTACCACCCGTTCCATTAAAGAACAACCTGCAGATTGCCTTCTGAGGAACTTCCTTCATGGGAATAAGCCCCTTTTAATTTCTTCGGGATTACTGCGTTGTGGATTGCAGCTATTTTACCACGCTGGAAAGGAAAAAGGAAAACCCAGTGTTTTAATATCCAGGCTGAATCGCCTTCTGCAGGCGGTATTCTGTTTCTAATTAATCTCAGGTAACTCTGCCACGTTTTAAAGATTTATTTTCAACTAGTTTGTTGCTGTTCAGTTCAGACAAGTATGTTATAATGTTTTAATAATCTAATTGTAGCATTAATGGCCAGAAATTGCTGAGAATTTTTTTTAGTATCTTTGCTTTTACCAACAAAAATTCACATATCTCACAGCTTTTGGGCATATTAGATGTTTGTTTTGTGACCAACTGCATCAGTTCTACTGAGCACTATGGGAAATATTCTAAGTGTGGGCATTTCTTGTGAAGCTTCAAGCCGGTGTATTCCCTGCTCCCTCAGTGTAACCCATTTTGATTAGCCGTACTTATGGGAAGCAGTAACAGCAGAGGAGTATCTGAGGCAGCAGTTCTGTAGATTTCTGACTGCAGAGGCTGACAAAAGAGCACCCCCCCCCCCCCGGTTCTGTCATTCATGTTTACTATTCAGCTATGCTGTGGGCTTCTGTAACTACTAGTGGCAAAGGTAGAGTGCTAGGCAGATAATCCTTCTTGAAGTCTTTTTTATTGAGGCACTTCTGCTTTTTTTTTTTTTTTTTTTTTTTTTTTTTTTTTTTTAAGATGACAATATATATTTATTTCAGTGCCCTTGAATTTTTTTCAGTGTAGCCATTACTTTTTGAGTAGTTTCTTATTTTCATTTTTTCCCCAAAGGACAAAGTGGGCATTCAAATAGGAGAGATTCTCGCATAATTACCTTTGCTCTGCTGTGATAGCAGCATTTTTTCTCCCCTCTGTTTGTGCTTCTCTTAGTGGTAAGCTTGTGGAAGAGAAAGCAAAAATAGGAACTATTAAATCAAGCAGTCAGGCAGCTGCTTATACTACAAATATTTTAATCTTAATAAGCACTCAAAATGTTGACATTATAACTGACTTGAGTATGCATCTGTTCTTACTTTGTGATTTGGTCAGCAAAATATAAACAAGAAGTCCCACTTAGGTGGTATTTATTCAGTATACGTGTCAGTGAAATACAGAAAAAACATAATGTATTTTAAAGGTAGATGGCTTCATATATGCCATAAGCCAAAGGTTTCAAGGCTATCCCATTCAAAGATTTTTCCAATTTCTTCATAATTTAAATATATAAATCAAATTAAAATTAAAGTGTGTGCATGTGGGTCTTTTTGGAATGAATGTAGAAAGAACCTATCACAGTTCTGGCATCTGTCACTGAATTAAGTTTTTTACTCCTTTGAATAGTCTTGATGCATCCTCAGAATATTTAATGGGTTTCAGTTTCCAAACTTTGCACTTCCTTTGCTTTTTTTTGTCTCGTTTGTTCTCAAAACAAACTGTTCTTGTAAGATGCAGTTATTGAAGGGCAGTTTTGGTAATAACTGTTTATTACTCCTTGCCCACTAAAAATTTAGCTGGTATCAATTTTTGCTCTTGTTCTAGATGTTGCATTTTTTGTGCAATATAAACAGTATGTGTGAATAAGTTACAGATTAGGATATTGCCAGTCATTACCTAATTCTGTATTACTGCAGATTGCTGTCTGCAAGAGAAAATGCAATGGTTGCATGCTTTCATTTCCATGTAGTGCCTGGAATCTGGGAACTCCGTTTCTGCTTTTGGGGTGTTTCAGTGTCCCTTCAGAAATGCCCGTCCCAGGTGGAGTACCCTTGTGTTCAGACAGATTGGGCACCTGCTGAAGCTGCCTACCAGCTAAAAGGGGTGATTACATCTAGTAAAAGATATATTTGCACAAGTCAAAGTCTGCTCCTCCAGCAAGCACTTCACTTAAAAGCATTGTTGCCTTTCTCCCACAAGACCCTCTGGTGAGCCTGTGTCTGGCAGGGCTTTGCAGTCAGGCGCCAATGTTGCAGGCGCGCCATGGGGTTTATCACAAAGCAAAATTATGGTGAATCTACTGAGAAGGGAAAAGAGATCAGCTTTTTCTTTCCTGTTAGAACTTCCCTATCTAGAGTTTAAACTCATTTGGGAATACGAATGAAACCCAAACTGTATTAATCAGTTGTTTCCATTCTCATGAAATTTTCCTTTAAGCAAATGAAAGTTAGGAATATACGTAATAAGCAGGAGTCAAAATTGAGCTTTAGTGGCCATTTTTGGTGTATAGCAACACTGTAGTATTAACTTTGTTATTTTTTGTGCTAACTAGATTTTTGTCAACTACCATCTAGTTGTGTAAATGAAATTGTGTTGCTTATATATGTCTAGTGAAACATTTTGCATATTTTATGGAGACACAGTATTCTTTTTAAAAATTAGTCTGAGGTGATAGGTAAGGGGATTATCCTCAATGCATTGTTTTTATTTTTTTGCATTGCTTTTGTAAAACCAGAAAAAGAATAATTTGTGGTATTAATAAATGGATAATATCTACAATTTACATTTATTTGTCCAATTATTTTTTTACTCAACCCAATCAGATCCTATTTGCAAGGGCTTGCAAGCAAAATGATTCTATTAATAAAACTGTGTTGTCAGCAACAACTGTTCCATATATCATTTTCCAAATCCTTGTTTTGCCTTCCCCTCCTATCTCCCTAAATCATTAGTTTGTCTTAAATATTTTAAATATGGAGCTTTCATTACTGTTTTAAAATACTTGGGTCATTATTGTTTTCATTTAATTTTCTTTTTTTTTAAGCTAAATTTACTGTTTTTAAATAAAGCTGTGATTCTGAGTAATTACGTAACTGTAGGACTAGGGTCTTCTAGAAGAAACACATTTTCTAAGACTGTAAGAATTACAACACTATGAAGCCTGTTTAGGAATCATTTTTCTGTACTATCTGAACTGTGATTCTACTTTTGCAAGCCAGATTCAGGAGTGGTTTGTAGGAAAAAAAGCAGTTCTCTAGCCAATAGGCAGTAAAACAGGTCAAGCATTAAAATATGTGGTAACATCTTTCAAATGGCCATATAGCATTACAGTACAATGCCTGTCTGAATATTTTTTTGAGATGCAGATTGTATCATCAATATGGAGTTTTGTTACCTGCTAGGCATAGGAATTTTACAGATGTTTGGACAGTAAAGAGTCCCATTCAGAAGAGGCAAGTTTGCATATTCTGGCAGATGGCTCTTCAGTTCTCTTAAAAATTGAAAATATCATTCTACTTTGCTAGAAGCTTACCTCAGGAATCCACTGACTTGTATGTGATAACACTCATCTTATTCCATGTATTTTTTTATTCTGTTGTGCAAGTCAATAATGAAAGTGTTAACCACTAGGAGGCAGCTCTCCCAGGTTGTATATATAGGTGAACACTCTTCTTGAGGCTCACATTTCTGGGGGCAAAAGGTAATCTGTTAGAATGCTGCAGTACATTTCTATACTGTTTAGCAGCTTCCAAGTAACCCTGAACTTTATCTCAAATGAGAGCTGTTTGGGGTTGACTTTGAGTTAACGGCAGAGCTGTAAAGATGTTTGAGGAAGCTGTGCATGGATTTAAAGCAAGGCAAAACTGTTTGGTAAAACAGCGTTTGAGCTATAATGGCCAATAAAATATCTAATTTGTACATGACTTACTGTCTGCTTTAAATTCTACATGCCTTCTGACTTGACATTGGGCTCTCAGATTATTTTTATTTTGCTATATGATGTCATTTTCAGTCCTTTATCAGCTTTTCTCTTTTCAGTCCAACTTTCCTTATGGATAAGAGAAAAAAAGAATTAAACAACAGAATTAAAGAAAACCCTTCTCTTGCTATTCTTGCTTGAGACACTCAAACTCTTCGGGTGCATTTGGCCCAGAGAAGGCAGTGGATACTTTGCAGAACAGCCTCTTTGTTTTCTCACAGAACCCATGTTGCCTACAGTAAGGCAGGATCCTGTTAGCACCTACGCATCCCAATACAGGTTTCACAGTCATCAGTAGAGTGAGACAGTCTCTGTTTCAATTCAGACTTCGAGGGAAGTTGGCTGTATTCCCTTTACTTGCCAGAAGAGGAAGAAGTTTGAGGATCTTCCTCTGCTAGAGGCAGAAAGGGAGTTTTGATCTTTCTTCGTGTAGATTTTACAAATATTAAGTCCTTGACCCGCTCTAGGTAGATTTGTCTATCCCTTGCTTGCTGGATGTGGCCCAAAGGCCCCAGGAAGGAACATCTTGTCTAGATGAACCTGTACTTTTTTCTCTCTAGTTATTGTCTTGCATTTAAATAAAACTTCCATTGCTACATTTAGCAAGGCATGTTTTTTATCCATGTTGCTCATCTCTGTTAATCCCAATTTTCAAGATATAAAGGCCTACTAGCTTTATTTTTTAATATTTGATATTTAAAACAGCATAGATCATCTTGTCCACCAGTATCCAACTATTTGTTGTGGGGCTAAGTGGAGGCATGTTCAGTACCAATTCCTCTGCCATAGGGAGCTTTTATATTTTCAATAGTCAGATAGCTGACTATTCATTAAATCATGTGTGGTTGTAACAAAGTATAATAAATATAGTAAAAAAGGAAGTTACCAGCTTGTTTTTAAATAAACATTAAAGCTATTTTAAAGTATATTCAATATAGTATTGTCAAATGTGTCATAGTAGTAAAATTAAGATATTAAATAATTCTGAATTCAAAGTAGTACAGTAATAATATTTGGCATATATTGCTAAACGTGATTGACAGATAACCTAAGCTGTATTTTTTCATGTGTTCATTACATGCTGAAAAGCAACTAAAGCAGTGACATGAAGAACTGATGTAAACATATTGATGATGATATTGAGATGCGCTCAGCATGCTGAGTATAACAAGAAAGGCTCTGTGCTGCTCACTTTTGTTTCACCTTCCAAGAACTTATTCTATATTCCTAATTTTCAGCCCTGTAAACTCAGAGATGTGAAGCTCAGGCTGCTTTATTTATGGCCTTAACAAATGAACTAATAAGTATGCCAATGATGAATTGATCTCTCAGTTTTTTGCTAACTGTGGTGTGGCTGAACAAGTAGAAACAAACAAGCTTAAACTTGCTTCTTTGGCTGAATAAATAACTGCTATTTTGCCTGTGTACAAGAAGAGCAATCTAGGTGATTATGATACCTTTTGTTTATTCTTCTCAACATAGCTGTACTTAAGTATACATTGAAATTCCTATGTATTTTTTTCTGGCCACTGAATCATGAAAAAAAAAAAATCTTTTTTTTTTTTTTTTCTCCCTCTCCCTTTACTGGAATGCAAATCATAATTATTGCCTAGAATTATGTGTATGGGAATTACATACAGCTATAATGCAGTTACATAAATCATGTGCAACTAAATGTTGACTTTTTCCTCTATAGTTATGACAAATTTTTCTGTAATGAGCATAGTCTCTATTTTTCATGGAGAAATGGCAAGCAAAATAAGTGATGAAATGCATATATTGCATTTTCAATACAATTTTTGAAGCAGTGTAGTACTATTAGCTTTATTACTTCCATTGCTTGCTCTTCTAACATAATTATATTAGATTACTTAAATAAAAAGTTAGCATCAATGAACTGTTAATAAAGCCAGAAAACTACACAGAACCCACCGAAGAGCTTGGGAAGGATTGCATGTTTCTAATTTAACCTATTGTTAGGTTGCTTTCAGGAGCGGTTCTCAGTTTATGAAATACTTGGAGAAGTCTACAGTAGATTTGGATTTTGCAGAGAGCTGCTTTTTCTAGGCTAAATTTCATTCTATTGATTTTATTGTTCTTAAAATTAAGTAAAAAGTGAAAGAAGTATACCTTGATTTTAGATGATTTAAAAATCATTAGTAACAAGTTGATTAATAAAAAGGTGTTGAAGCCTGCTAAATTGACAGTAGCAAAAGAGCAGTTGTGAGGAGGCAGTTAACCATTTGCAATGTTAATTCGTTATAAAAATATCAGGGTTACTGATTTTCTTAGAAACATGTTTAAAAATATGCTAGAAGCTAAGGGATGGCTATTGATTTGGAAAAGAAGGCACCACCAACAAAAATAATCTGGTTGAGCAGGTAACAATTTTGAAATGTGGCAGTAGAATGCCTAAGAAGACAGATGAACAGTTAGTAATCAGAAATCCCGAAGGACTGATTATTCTGCTTTGATTTGTGTGTGCTGCTTTTATATATTGGTTCTTTGTAGATACTAGTGCGTGTTTTTTTTTTTTTTTTCCCCCCCCTCTGTTAGTCTGGGTACAGACACTTGCTGTTATTTAGAAGATTACTTCTAAATAACTGTAACATTGAGTTAATTTTCAAATTTTGTACATCACTAAAACTGCAAAATGTTATGTTAAAAATATTTCTCAGTTAATGAAACCCATCATTCAAGTCAAGGAGATACCTCTGAAATAGTTGCCTATGCAAGGCAGTAAACCCAAGCTTAGAGAGAAAGATGACTACCTGATTGTGCTAGGGGACTGGGAGATAAATGGTGAAATGCAATACAAATAAATGTAATTTTTTTTTTTCCTGCTACTTACATAACATAGTGAAGAAACTCTTAAGAGTTCTGTAAAACCATGGGGTTTTTTTTAGCAATCAAAGAAGAACTAGAGTATTAGAAATTATTTAAAGAAATTCACACAATATATCAGATATTAGTCAAGAAACTGATGAGCTTCAGAGTAGCTGTTGTACCTCGTGAGTACTAGTAAAGCTGATACTGTATAAAGTTTGACTTTTCCTAGAAATATTAATGAAACTGCCTTTTGGCAGCATAGGCAATGGAGCCTCTTAGTCTAGAATAGCAGCAGGCAGGTCTAGGGCAGCTGGTTTCCTCTTCTTTTTCTCAGCCAGGCAGAGTCCTGGAGTGCTTATTGTCATCTTTCTCAAGAAAAGTTTTGGCTTCTCATTTTTTTCAGTTTGTCACCTAAATAAAGCCTGATAGTATTTGATTCAGTATTTCAGAATAATCTCTTCATCGCCATTCTTATCATTCCAGTTACTGGTGACATATAAATATCAGTGTCATCTGGGCATCACTTAATCTGGTCATGAAACTTTGGCTTCCTCTTATTGTTTATAATAAAAACATAGCCTTTGCTCATTGTGGAATCCAAAAGCTTGCTGTTGGTAGCAGCAAATTTAGGCAGTTCCCTGAGGGAGACCGAGACAGGAGCTGAGGGTCTGTCACCAGCCCAGTGATCATGGGACCATTGTGAGCCAGCTGGTCCCAGTCAGCTGCAACATCAGTCCAGCGAGTCCAGCCTAAAGGTTAGGAGCAGAAGAGAATGGACATGGCCCAGCCCAGGATCAGAGGCTACGAGCCTGAGGTGAAATGGTTCCTGTGCCCACCTGTGAGTGTCCCAGGTGAGGCTGCTTATGGCAATTAAGAGCAGTAGGTGCAGTTAGGGCCTTGATAGTCCCTCTGAAAGATATCTGTGATGATCTTGGTTTAATATCACAGATTCTTATGCTAATTGCAACATCGGTCCGTTGCTATCATGCCTGAATATGTTACAGAACACAGATAGTTTCGTATCCTTTAAGTGTTACAGCAGAAATAACCTTCAGCATTTCTGCATTCAATGGCCAGCTCGTTATCTTTTACAGTACTTTTGTGGCTGCTTCTTTGGCTTATTTAGCTGTGACACTGTTTCTGTTCTGGTGCTTTCTTTTCCTTCTACTTTGCTGAATGGTGGAGGATACAGCAGGCATGTTTGGGTCTTTCCTGCTAGGACCTTTAGGAAGGTCCAAAAAAAGATACTAAGCAACAATCCGTGGTAGCAGTGCAGCTGCTGCACAATCATACAGATATAAACTAGTCTTTCTGCTTGACCGAGAAAGTGTAGCCTAAATATTTAGACATAATATCTTATTACTTGTGTGTATATATATTCATATATATATGTGTGTGTGTATATATATATATATATATATATGAATGTGAGAATGCATGCCTATCTAGTTTGGAAAAAAAAAAAATCCCTTACTAGCATTCTTATGATTTTAATGAATCATTGCTGTTTCGACACTAGGAGTTTGGCACACCTTCCTGCCTATGTTCTGGAAAAAGAAGTGTCCTTTTTCCAAATTATGGCTGCATTTGTCGCCTGGTTTCTTATGCAAAGGACTTCTACACAGTCATACTCAATGTCTCTATCTTTTCTGCCAATTTTAGAACTTGTCCTATAGCAATCAGGTTTATCACAAAGGTACAGAGCTTAAGTTAAATATTCAACAGACTCCAAGAAAATACTATTCAAATACAGGAGACAAGCGATTCTGACTGTGAAGAAATTGCTCTGAGTTGACATGTTATTGGTTAACAGGGGTTCTGTATAGGAGTAAGTCCTTAGTAATGTCCTAATTGTAAGGAAGGTTTCAGCTGGAGTTGGCATCCCTTTAGACATCAAAAGCATTCAACTCTGACATAGAAATTTGCAGCAAACCAGGATTCACTGTTCCTGGTAATAAATGAGGTACTTGATTATTCTGTGTTACACTTTTTTTCCTGTGTTCTGTTTTTTTTCGGTATATTTTCACCTATTGCTTATTCCTCACGGACACTAAGTATTCTCTGAAATGTTTGTCCCTTTTATCAACAGTTCACTCTGCGTTTACATTGCATTCCATCTATTCAGGTGAAATGACAAGGCCTTTTTAAGAAAAGTAAGTCTCTCACCTTTGGGCGTGTGTTAAAGCCTAATTGACTCTATTAAGCACATAAAAGTCCTTGGCAGGCCAAAAGCTCCATAATAGGTGTGAGATGTGTGCTCCTAGGGGTCACAGTCTGCAGACTACTTCTATAAAGACTTTGAAAGATAACCAAGAAAAACAATTTAGTCTGCGCTTGCTCAGCAAGTACACAGACATTCGCTAGAGTTGTTTTGAAGATACTCATATAAAGAATGGCCTAAATGCGACCGTCAAAATGATACACGGAGAGCTGGTGCATTAACCTTCAGACATTTGTCCCTTTCAAATAGGTTAAATTGTATGGGGGGGGGGGCGTGGAACTAAGGAAAGTGGAAATTGCTGTAAACAAACATTTTTCTCTATGCCTGGTTCCATTTATCTTGGAGGACATGACAGTATATTATAAAGAAACATTCTAGTATTGATGCTGGTTATATCTACTTCCTATGCATTTGTTGAATAATATTGATTTATTGATATTTGCAATGTGGGTTATAATGATGCCTCCAATAGTTTTTAAAAAACATTAATGATGTTTCTCATTGGAAGTGGACAATAACAGAAATAACAGTAGATTGATTATGTTGATATGAACCTCATAACATTGTAAATATCACTGAAAATAATTTGTGGTTCAGTCTGGTTTGCTCCTTTAATTCTGGCAGGAGTCAACATATTAGAGAATATTTTGTGACATGAATGAGTTGGATGTGAGGGTGAGTATTTTCGCAGAAGCGATGCAAAATAAAGCTGTCAGGCAAAAAATGAATGTAGCCTTGATTTGATGAGCAAATATTTACTTCGAGCAGTGTTATTTTCAGACGTAAAATCTCAAAATACTAAAATTGAAGTAGTATTATAAGATTATTTTATGTATTCACAGGAATGCTTAATAAAGTTATAAAAATGACGTGTCCTCAGAAGATTATTAATTATCCTCTAAGCAACAAAGCAGCGTTCTTTTTCCCCCCTGCACTCTGTGTAAGGCACAGTAATGACTCTTCAAACCCTCTTCACATACAGATTAGGTTGTCCATTGTTACTGAAATATACTAACATTCCAGTTTTATTAGATTTATTCATGTTGCAGTTATGACAGTTGAGTAATAATAGTATTTAACTGATTGCTCAAGTAACATCTTCATGCTAAACCAAAGTGGTTTAGCATAATGTGACTAAAAGGATTAATACGAGTTTACAGTATAGTGATGTATATGCCTCTAATGTACCAACAGGCATATTTTAGTAGCTAAAAATATTTTCATTGTGGATTAGTTCTATTCTCATCATCATGACGAGAATTACAGCAGTGGCATATAGGCAGGACTGTGAGAGGAGAGGAAATGAGAGGAGACTTGGGTACTTGTACAAAAAGTAAGGATGAAGGAACAAAAGGAGGAATCTAAGGTGTTCTTGACACTCATTGCATGACCTAGCTTTGAGTAATTTTAAAATTCACGTAAGGTAATAGTCTTTATGGCAAGGTGTAGTTATTTATTAAAATACATGGGGTGGCTGGCAGGCTGTGGTGTCTTACTGTTTTCCACAAGTCTGAAGGGTGGAACCTGCTAAAGGATGGGCTAGTGGCTGGCTAGATGAGAGGGTGACTTCTAAAAACTTGAACCAACTGACTTACACAAACAGTATCCTTTGGCCAAGATAACATCCACGAAGGCATCGTACCAAATGAACTAGCAGGAGAATAGGATCTGAACATTAAAGGGCCCAGATCCTTACTGCTGTACCATTGTGGTCCAGTGCTGTGTTCATGGATTCCTTCCTTGTAGTTCAATTCCTGGTTAAAGCGAAGTTGGAATGAGTGTAGGGAAAAGGGAATTTGTTAAGAAGCTAAAAAGAAGGATGGATTTCTGATGTTTTCACATAGAAAAAGATAACCCCCTATACTAAGACTTAATCCTCATGCAAAGAAGGCAGGCAGTGAGAACCCTCTACTAGGTCTGGGGATCAGCTGTGGAGAGGTGGAGGGCTGATGGCAGATCTCCACCACATGGAAACAATTAAGGGAAAAGCACAACATGCACAGTGCAATTTATTGCCAGTAGTTGCCAGATGAGAAAGTTAATAAAGTTGCTGCCTAATTAAACCATGTCCTCTGGATCTTGTCTGTCTTTCTGAGTGTCTCAGACAAGTTTCAGCTGCTGTTTGGTTGTTTGACCTTACATTTGGCTTCAAGGTGAAAGATTTTCAGCAGTTTATGCAGGATGCAGAAATCCCACCTGTTTCTTAACACAGTGATTTCTAATCCTGCTTGTTTCAGTGCTTGTTGATAATGGTGGAGGGCTTGACTAAAGTTTTTCTGAATAAGTGTTAGACAAAGTGGAAATATGTGTCCAGCAAGCATCCTCATTGATAGCCTTATGTTTAAAAACCGTGAAATTCTCTGAGATCATTTGGTTGGTGTGATCCTTCTAGTGCCTTTCCTTAGTTTAAGTAGCAGTCTTAATATTCTGTGATTTCTTTTCACTGAAAGAGAATTCTTATAGCCTTCAAGAGGAATTAACTTAAGGAATGAACTAAAAGTTTAACTGATACGAAATTAATGCAGCTTTTTCATCATTGATTATGTTGAAACTATGTCTTACATAGGCAGTTTTAGACTTTAATCCCAGATAGATGTTTTTGTGAATACTAATAACATGCAGTAATTCATTATTTAGTAGTAATAATGATTAGGCCTGTCATGTGCCTTAAGTTTTAAGGTGTATGCAACACAGAGGAGGAAAAAAAAAAAGCAGACAAATGAGTTTCTCAAGTCATAAGCATGTGACAAGTTTTGCATGTGTGCATGCTGGAAAGTTGCCAGGCTGTTTATTTTCATTATTCAGTTGTCTTTTTTGGCTGACCTCTGCATCCAGGATGATTCACTAATGTTGGATCTAATTTCTTATATTTTTACTTTCCTTTATTGCTAGAAGTAGCACACTGCATTTTTTACATAACTGAAGCCTTGTAAAGTGAACCAGTGTAGTTATTAATGGATTTCATCAGCTAATCTAGTGGCTTTAGAAAATGTCAGCATGTGTTGAGTACAATGTAGGCTTAATAGTCTGCTTCATATGCTTTTATATTCAGATTTAACTGTGAATCACAGTGGTTTTGAGTGAATATGCAACAGGCAGAATATGATTTTGGATAACTTCAGCATTGTTTTTGTGTGTGAATGTTTGCATCTATTTTCAAGAGGTTTTTATGATAGGATCCAGGCTTTTGGCCTTGCATGTGCAGGTACGCAGGTCAGTGAAGCCCGAGGAATCAAAGGTCTGACATTTTACAGTAAATTACAAAATGCTGTTTTATTGGTTGAGTTTTACACTCAAGAGCATTTATGGCACTGTTAACACAGTTCTTCATAACATGTTTAATGCTTTCCAACAGTTTAAGGAATTTGCTGGGCATAGGGAATTGAAATCTGTTGATTAGAGTGGAAAGCAGAGGTTGAAAACAGTGTAATGAGGAACACATGAAACTCTTGTGGGCTCAGTGAAGCTGCTGCTTCAAGTATTTTGCAGTTGTCTATAGACCAGAGGTTTGTGCTGACCCGCATCATTGCCTTTACCATACTGCGTTTTTTATGCTTGTTATTTCATGATATTTTCGTGTACTGCTACACTAGATAGCTTTTCTCTTCAATTATGAATTTTATGTTCAGGGTGCGTTTAGATGCCATAGCAAATGTGATCTAAAGTCAAGTTAATGTTGAGAAGTGTGGTCCTGGTTTCCCTCGAAGAAGAGTTTCCTGACAAGTCAGCTAGATCAATTGTCTTAACCCTATGGCTTCGTTACCTCTAGACTCACAAGTGTGGGAAGTGGTGACTCAAGGTCAAAAGTGAAGTGTGCACCTGTCAGTTTTGGTGGCAGCTAGCTGTGAGACTGGCGTAGCTGCAACATCAAAGTGCGTTTACAAATTGCAGTGATGTCTGGATCAATTTAGGCAGCCTTTCCATCCTTTCTCTTTGCTTATTTCTTCTTGTGTGGTGCTGTAGGACACCTACAGTGTAATCATGATGATCTAGAGTGGGAAGATGATCTACTGTAAAGTAACTTGAGCAAAAAATTTTTGAGTTGGATCAGTTCCCTATCACATTGCAGTGGTCATGAGAGGATGGGAACAGCTGGACCTGGGTAGAGAGCTTCTTAAGCAGACTTTATTCTTGAATATGTATCTTGAAGATATATATTTCAAACATAGGCACAGATAAAAAGAGAAAACTGACGCTGATAGAGAGAAATGGGGCGAGCAAATACCCTGTGGAGCTGACGGGAAACATGACCTTGGATGATAAAGTTCTAGATTAAGATAAGTTCTAGAGAAAAGGCAAATCCTGAGAGTCAGTTTGGACAACGTGCTTGTAGACTCTTTGGCATAAGAGAGAGATGGGAGAATGATATTGAAAGAAACTGCTGGGAGGGATGTGAGGAGCAATTGTGGTCCCTGAATGAGCTTTGTTGACAGAATCTGGGAAAGATGTGGACTTGTAATTAGAGCAGCTCGCAGTTCACAGAAATGCATCAGTGATAGGGTATTCTCCTCCCACTCCTTTCCCCCTAGTTTGTGCATATAGACTGATGCAGAGAAACTTAATGTGTATGGTAAGCTTTTTGTATGTGTGTTTGTGTCTCTGTGTAGTATTAAAATTGTATTATGAAATTGCTGGCTTTTTCTGCCATGCATAATGATGTTTCCTTCAGCAAGTAAAGTAATAAACTGTATATTCTTTTCAGTGACTGTCCATTCCATTAATTTTATTCCTGATTTAGCAGTATTATAGGGAGTACATTTATAAATATATTACAAAAGCTTGTGTTTTCTTTGGATTGACTGGCATTCTCTGGTGCAAACAGACAAGAGGAATCTGTTGACTCAAGTGTTTTGATTAGATGAAAGAAATCCTCCAAGAGTTAGTACTGAAGAATATTACTAATATATGTATCTGCTTTGTACTTTTTACAAGTATTATTTTTATTTGGCATAGGAACAAAAAAGCTTGAAAGTAAAAACAAGATAAAGAAAAAACAGCTGCTGCTTCTAGCTCTCCTAGCTCTTTCTGCTATGATAAGCAGCATCGTATGTAGATGATTTGGACTTTGTAGATGTATTTGGACTTAAAGGCACAAGAATGATTGTCAAAAGAAATGATTGGATCATTTCTAGATTAATTTTTCACTTCAAATGTGCTGTGGGATAAAGTTATATAAGCTGTTTTGTAGGTATTAGAAGGGGAAGAAGTGGCAAGAAAAAAGGGATGGGAAATGGTACATTATTGTTGATGCTCTTTTTTGGTGCTTGAGCTTAAATGCTTTAAACTGTAATATAAGCACATCTTTGTGTAATTTTTGTTCAACAGGATTTATCTGGGCATGTTTCTCTTGCTGTTTCCTTTAATGAACTAATATTAGTTCAGTATATTCTGATTCCAAGATTTACTGGGGTTATATACAAGAAAGAAACTGATAATTAATGGCAAGGTTGAAAGGCAAGTTAACTTTTTGCCTAAATGTATAAAAGAAGGGAGTCAATAAGATTACTGGTAATGTTTTAGTCTCTTATCTGCTACGCCTTCATGCTTTCTTTTTCAGTGGTAAACTTTTGGCAAAAAAAAAAAAAAGAAGTGTTTTCTTTATTATATCAAAGTACCAAACACAGCATAAGGGAGGAGGGATGGCGAGGAAACAAACCTTAAAACACCAAATGAACTGTTGTACTGGTAGGCTTCAATTTTTGAACAGAGAAAGAATTAGCTATTTAAAAAAAAAAAAAGCTATTTTTTTCTACAAAATATTTTAACTTATCCAGGATTTAAGTTAGAGAAATTATAGGAAGTAAATTTTCTTTTTTCAGTTTGCATAAATATCTGGTATGTTCAATTTCAGTGTTACAGCTTCAGTAAAAAAAAAGTTTTATTCAGTCATGGAGCTTTTCATAGTGTAGTGAAGACACTAAATTCATAGTTGATTGTAATTTTCCCAGATTGGAAAGTGAGACTTGTAAAGACATATTTAAACTTATATCTTGAAATTCTTTATATTTAAGTGTAATTACTTTCTGATGTTCTCTGTTCCTTCTCTTTACATAAAAGCCCTATCTGTGTTGTAATTGTGATTGTGGACACTGTACCATAGATTCTGTTAAATATATGTATATAAATATGTGGTTGTTTTTTTTCTTCACAGAAAAACACTTTTTGGATGTCCTCTGGAAAGATAAATCTTTGGCATGGACTGTACATTCACTTTTTTTCTACAACCTGAGGCAACGATGTGTGTGTTACGTCTGATAGAAGAATTAATTGTGGCAAGAGTCAGATGGCTATATTGCATTTAAGAAGCTCATATAAGAATGTTTATATTTCTTGCCAGTTATCCACAGCTGGGAAAGATTAGTAGCCCAGTAGTTAAACAAACGGCTCTTCTCTCCCTCCCCCCACAGTTCCACAAGAAAAGTAACCAACATATGTTTGACTATGTGTTTTCTGATTATTTAGCATTGAATCTTTAATTACACTGAAATCATGGTGTGATGATTGGCAGAATTTTCCCCTAACAAACATCCAACAGCTAAAGACTGTGTGTCAAGATGAACTCTGAGGAAATGACAGCTTCGGTTCTTGTGTCTGTGGTACAGGGTAAAGTGATACCTGCTCAGTCAGCTGGAGATGAAAATAGTGAAAATGCTTTGAACACCAGTGTTATAAAAAGACCTACTGGCAGTCCGGGAAGGCAAACCACACACACACTCTCATACTTACACAGACTTGAAGAAGAAAGTCTTCAGGGCGCTCTGCCCAAAATATTCTCTCTGGCAAATGAAGAAATGACTGATGACAATAGCAATGAAAAATTCTGGGAGAAAAACAGCTCTATTCCTGATTCATTGGAATTTCTTAATATTAACTGTAATATTGTACAGAAAAACTGTAAGAGCAGTATTCCATGCAGCCAGCTATATAAATCATGTGATTCTTTAGTAGGGGGAGACACATGCCTGGAAACTGGAATTCCTGTTTCACTGGAAAGAGCCATGCTTGCTGAACTTCAGCTGAAAATGGATGGATCTTCACTACGAAGCCAGTCAGCAGTTAATAAGAATGAAACTAAGGATACTGATAAGGTAGCCTTTTTTCACTTTCACTGTGCTAGTGAAAGAAATATATCAAAGGCTTTGTGCAGTTTACACAACAGCTTCATTTTGGATAACTGCTTGCAGCCTGTAAGTGCTGACGGTGATCACAGCACTGGTTCTACCACCTGCTCTTGCAGGTTAATGGAGTTGACAAATAATTTTGAGAATGGAAACGGGCAACAGTTGTATGGTGGTTGTGACGCTTTAAGGGAGAAGTATTTATGCCTGGAAAGAGCAGCAAGGAAGGTTAAAGTGGCATGCTCAGGTCACAGCTTCTGTGGAAATAACTTTACTGGAAGAATGCCCTCAAAGCACTTTCTGAG
Source organism: Nothocercus julius (assembly GCA_013398735.1). Lineage (NCBI taxonomy): Eukaryota > Metazoa > Chordata > Aves > Tinamiformes > Tinamidae > Nothocercus > Nothocercus julius. Next base: position 2,398,017 of record VZSV01000048.1, read on the forward strand.
CCATTTTGAAGACTGCAGTGATAACTTTGACGAAGCGATGGAGGAGGATTTTTTTAGAAACAAAAAGGAACGTTCCACTTTATTAATAAGACGTTTTTGTAAAAATGATAAGGAGGTTAAAAAATCAGTTTATACTGGAACAAGAGCGATTGTTAGGACTTTACCTTCAGGGCATATAGGAACTGTGTCTTGGAATTATGTTGAAAGGAGAAACAGCAGTAGCTTGAAGAATTGTAGGATTACAAGAGAGCAGCTAACTAGAATTCAGTCCTTAATAAAATGGGAATTTAATTCCTTTCTTCAGAAGTCTTTATGGTATGAGGTAAGCTTTTCATTGTTTTTTTTGTTTGTTTTTGTAAGACTTTTGCTAACCTGATGACTTTCTGTGGAACAAAATGCTTTGACTGACAAACGTTTAGTACCACCCAATAGGATATTTCACCTAACCATATTGAACCTCAACTTAGTGTTTAACACTGCTTTTTAGAAATACATACATTGAAATCTTAAAAATTTATTTTGGTTTAAAAGTATTGTGGGGGAATACATATAACTTTACATCTCTATAAAATTGTGCTTATGGATAATGATGCACATATTTTTATGTAATCTATAATTGTATGAAAATGTGTCAGTGATAGTGGAAGAATGAACTCAATGGTCCAGGATCTCTATGATGATTATGGAATTATTTATGATATCCTAATATCCTTATAGAAACTAACATCTTTCTGTTTAGATGATTAAAGAGTTGCAAGAACTGCTGTCCCTCAGTTCTTACACTAGGCAGCAAAGCTTTGTGGTGCTGTTCCCTATTGTGATACTCACTACCCTAACCAGTGAAAAGTGTATATACTTGCTAATACAGCATGTGCCCTGTTGGAGGATCATGCTGCACTAAAGAAATTATATGAGCTATGTATTTCTTTAACGTACCATCAACTCAGTGTTTCTATAGTCTTTTATGCTTTGCAGTGGGGAGGAGAGGGAAGGGAGAATGTTACATTGCTAAGAACTAGAACAACTTCTGCTTGCACCGATATGGAAAGGTAAGGATGTATTCAGGGCTCTTCTTTAGGCATTTTAGGCATGTGAAAGGTTTAACTTGAACACTTTCAGTACATATCCCAACACAGAAATAACTGTAATGAATTCTGTCTATGAGTTTAAAAAAAAAAAAAAGGCCAGCCAAGATAACAAGTACATTGAGCAGTCTGTATGACTACAGTGTTTTCTTGTGTTGAAAAGAGACTTAAAACTACTTGTATTAAGTCTGTCTTCTTTCAAATACACTTTTTTCATACTAACAGCTGTATTTAATTTTTTAATGTATAATAGGCATCAAACATTTTTAGCATTAGTTTTCTGTTATTGTCTTATCAAAGATGATTTCTCTAACTTCTATGTGTTTATGGTTTGTTATTAGCCTGTTAAAAGCCAGATGCTTTTATACAAACATTAAATGAATGCCATGGACTTTCAAATACTTGTTAAACATATATACTGAGTTAAAATATTGTAATGAATTAGGAGCATTTGTAGGAAATCTTCATGTTAATAGCTGAAGAGGGAGAAAGTGGCAAATGAATGTGGTAATTTGTTCTTTCTTTCCCCTTATCTCACCCTTTGAGTATGCTTGGAACAGCCAAATGAACAGTAGCTCTGTTTTTCAGGGCAAGAAAGTCAAAGAAATTCATTTTTCCTAATGGAACTGGTGTAACAGAGAACAATAAAGACCTTTATGTTTTAAATGGGAAAATGTGGGTTGCCTTGGTGTGTATTTCTACATAATTTTAGAGCTAATGTAGGAAAGGTATTGAATTGTTGTCTTGCTATTTATTTATTCCCAACATAGGAAGGTAGAATTGAAGAAAATTGTGAAGAAAATGCAAGAAATAATGCTTTTCCATGTAGGATATGAATACTGCTTTTACATGTTTTATATGCGGATTTAGGCTTCTCTTATGTTAGCTTTGCTTGCACTGCTGCAGTGTGGCCAGTTGTTTGATTTAACTCAGCTGCATCACATTACCAATCTGTAGAATTATAAAAGTCGAAGTTTCTAGAATCATTGACTTTATTGTGCCTGTGACATGCTAGCTTCATAGTGCTGAAGTTCACCTTTTATTTATTTATTTATTTATTTTTTCTGGTAGGGTAGTGTTTGTGGTAGTATTATATAATATGACAAAAATATCCAGGTGCTCTTTTGACTAAGACATAAAATATGAGTAGCTCCTTAGGCTTCTCCTGGGGGGTTTTCTCAAACCAGGTGAGTGATCTGGCTATCTCCAGATGACAGCATGATTGTGCACCAGCTGCAGTGCACAGTAATTGAACTTTGTTGTTAAGCTTGTTTTGTAGGTGTTAGTGCCATATTTACTGTGTTATTACATTCCTCATACCCATTGCTGAAGCTTTAAGGAGCAGGAATTTTGCTGGCTCAATCTTTTCACAAATAACTTTAGTGTACTAATGTAGTTAACAATAAAAAAAAAAAACCTTTATTATCTAGATCAAATCTAGATTTTTATTGTATGAAGGAGTGTTTCATAGTTAATTGGTATAATATTTCATCATCTATGATCATAACACATTTTTCATGTAGGTTAAATTAATATCAGTAGGCCGAATTAATTTCAGTGTTTTTATGATTCAAGTATAAAGCTGATTTAATGCAAGGGTTCTTGATTTCTTGCATGACTAATATAAGGATTCTTTTAGTAAGAATTCTTGCTTTTCATACCATTGATCAATATTCAGTTGGTGGTACTTGTTAACTAATAGTTAGGATAGGAAAAAAGATTCAAATGTTAGAGTTTTACAGCCTTGTTTAAGGAATGTGATATCTGAAATAGTCATCTTGGAAAAGAGTTTTAAGGGAAATGGAGCCAGTCATAAGAGGCATAAGTAATTTTCCCTTTAGTATATAGCGTGTGTTTGTCTAAATTTTTAAATTTGAATTCTTCAGAATTAGAATTAATATTTGAATTCTGAGCCTGAGGTTAATTCCTGATTCCCCTTTCCTCCTCCCCTCGGGATGTCGCAGCACCTCTAATCAGTGTATCCTTATGTTGTATGCTTTCTGACATCTCTGAAAACACAAGTTTTGTAAGTGAAGTTGATTCTAGAATTTTTAGTGTCATTGGGCTGGAGATGTGCTGTGAAAATTTACTTGTAAGCTTTGGGAGCTCCCCAAACCACAAAGCAGCCTAGGAGATGAAATTCTCACAGGTTTTCTCTGGTCTGTTGCTTTTAAATTGTTTCTGTAGGAGTTTCAGGTCTTGATCTGCTGTACTAAGAACATCATTCTGATGAGGTGTCTTTTCCAGGCTTTCTTCTTGCTCCGTATTTAAAAAAAAGAAATTATTCAAAAAGACTTCTGCACATTTCCCTCCTGCCTTTGCATGCATACCTGAAATGCTGCACTACTCCTTATAGTAAAATTTATGCTATACTTAATTTAAAATGATAGTTTGCAGTTCTCCAATATATATGGATATTACTGTGAATTATAGGCAGATTTGGTGTTTGAAATTTTTGTTTTCCGATTTGGAAATAAAATTTTGTACTCCAACAGTCTGAAAGGAATTTACAGGAAAAAAATGGCATATGACATAAAGCAAATAAAGCAGGTGGCCTGGGTTCTCTTCCCATCTAACAATTAGTTTTTTCTCTTGCTAGCACAGTTTATTGCTTACATTACCTGTTACTAGTGTTGCTACATTTCTAAACAAAAAAGTTTATATTCATATGAAATAGTTTGAAGGAATGGATGAGCTGTACTTTGTTCTATCCTGACCCTGGTTTCCTTGTTTATTTGTCCAAGATCTACAGTCTTTTATATAGAGAAAAGAAAATCTTGAGTAAAAATGACTATTTGGAAAAAAAAAATCAGGGAAGGAAAGGAGAAGCCAAATAGTCATGAAATTATGTTTTCCCTTCAATAAGTGCTGTAAAAATAAATTGAACTTTGTTAAATGAAACTCTGTACTTATATTTGCTTTGGGTCAAGTTACTCCGGTTTTATAGGTTAACTTTAAAAATAGAACTTTTACCTTGTCTGCATAAGCAGTTAATTTCTATAATGTGTAATAGATATATATCTCATCGTACTTTTTGTTATTTTGCAGTTGCCTTACAGCTTTAACAATTTGAGGCCAAATTATGAACAATGAGTTTTAGCTGTGAGCACACTTGCATGTTTTGAGCCAATAGTGTGGGAGTCTTGGCAAGAGCAATGTATTATGTCTTCAGTTTTTCCACATTTTCTGTCTTTCCTTCTAGTGACTGTTCATTAACTGTGAAGAAGCATAAAGATCTGTTTTAGAAAATCTCCCTGCAGCACACTGAAGAGTTTATTTTAGTGTGTTATAAAAGTTATCCCCTTCTCTAAATTGTTTTTAGTTTAAAAATTAATTTCTCAATTACCTATATGAATTATTGAAAAGTTTTAACTGCTCACTCTAGTGTGTAGGAATAAAAGCTGTGCTGTATAACTGTTGCTCTGTTGGTGAGTGGGTAATTAAAAGCTGAATTCATGAATTTCCATACATATTTACTTTAATCTTCTTTTCTATAGTCTTTTGGAATCCTACAAAGACTTGTAGGAAAATCCCTGTTCTGCTAAAATGATACCTGCAGGAAAAAGGCCGCAATACTTAAGACATCCTCCATGAGATAAGGCTATTCAGTCTCTTTATTTATGAGAAGTGATTTTATATCATAAAATTTTGAGCATTTAGCTACAAATAATTTTGCTACTGAAAATATTCACTAGTGTGCCAACTCCTTAAAAATATAAAAATAATATAGTAGGCAGTAATGTTTTTGGATATAGCAGTGACAGCTGTAAAAAAAGGAATAAAAATTGAACATAATGCAGCTGTCATACTATCCAAATATGTATGAAGTGGGTTATCAAGAGACAGAAAGCTCTGAGTGCTCCCACACCAAGGAAAGCTGATTACATTGGTTGAGCAGTTGGACAGTATGACAGCTCACAGCTTCCATCAGGAATGTCGGAAACAAGGCAGTGCTGGGAACACAAACATTCAGCCCTGCCATTCTTAACTTCTCTTTGCCTTTTCTTGCTCTTTTAATAATGTCACTAGAAAATTACAAAATTCGAAGTTAGTTTTGATCTGCAAAACACTCATTTTATACGTTGCTTGTACTGAGATGCAAAATTATGTGTCAGAATCCATTTTGTTCATTTTCAAAACCATAACCAGACACAGTAGCGATTGAAGATTCATGTTTGAAATGTGCTTATCAATCCTCTAGAGGAGCAGGAGAGAGGAAGTTCTGCGATCGTTCTTATTTATAGATGGTATTCTCATCCTCACATTTGTAGAAAGTTCAAGAGTTTTTGTTTATGGATACATAACACTTGCTGTACAAAATTATGGTTTTTCAGGAGTAATAAATACTCAAAGATAGATACCTGCAAATAAGTGTAGTATGAGAGCATGGGAACATGCAACAGTCACAAAAAGTTTGAATCAGTATGTGCACTTGCCAGAGGACTCTGAACAATTTAGCTGTTGTAAAAACTGCAGATTTTCCTTCTTAGCTTTTCTAGTAACTATAATGACTAGGTCCAGTGTTTGGGTTGCAGTTCCATAACAAAATTAATATGAGCTTCTTTTAAGATGATTAAAAGTGATTCTTATACTCTCATGGCTATCTTTTTTTCAAAAAAATCACACTAGACCTTCACTGGTAAAAACATGAGCAAAACAAAGTAAATACTATCACTGTGCTGGTTTGATATTGCAACCATCTTCTTAAAGCATTCACGAATTCTCTCAAGTATTAAAGAATGAATGAAATTCTGGTCATACTCAAATCTGTTTAAAATCTCCTACAGGGCAATGTGACTTGGAAAGAAAAAAAAAAAAAAAAGTATGCACAAAACATTTACAGGTTTCATGGGATCCAGAATTCTATGCCTCATCTTTTAATGAATTAATTTAAAACTCTAATATAGAACTGTTTTTAAAACTACAATTTTAAACTAAACTTACTTTTTATACAACTTATGTATAATGCACTGAAAAAATACACTCTGGAGGGTTTAATTTGATCCATAAAGCCTCCTTGCCCTGTTAGCTGCAGCTTGTCTTAGTTGCCCAGGCTACTGCTTACTGTTCATATTGCCACTCGGGTTAGAAGCCCAGCTCCTGCACTTGAACCTGGTGTCCTGGCTGTTCCACAAACAAGCGATAATCTCAGCTGTTCTGTAGACTTGGAGATAGGTAGTTGTAAATGATCTCACTCGAGCATTGGGTAAGAAGAATTACTGCCAGACTCTTTTGTGCTGTGGCCTAACTTTTAACAGGCTTAGTTAGCTCTATGCTATTCTGTAGTCCGCAGCCTAGATGTATCCTAAGTTTCTAGTAGTTAAATAGCAAATGAAAGTGTTTTTCCACAGTATGAACTGTTCATTTGTTGGGTGATTTTTGGAGACACGTGCATAAAAGCAAACAATGGATAAAGTAATTTTATATGTATGTGTGTATATATACAATTAATAGTAAAATGCTATTAGTCTGAAATAAGGTCTCTTGACAAAACCATAAGAAAGTATCTGAGGCATGGGGAATTACTCTAAATGTTGCTGTCACTTGGACCAAGAAAATTACTTCTGTCTTTTAGTTTCCTGCGTTATAGGTTGTGAGTTTGTTGTCTTGAGTAACTTTGCAGAGTTAGAGCAGCTTGAGGCAATTACAATTCTGTCCTGTTTGTATGCAATACGTTTTATTTTATATAAGCACAGTACAGTTGCCTCAGGAACCATAATACTGGACTTCCTATGGATTGTTTACTCTCAATATTGCACTAGAGGGTCAGTGTTTTTAAACATAAACATGTTTTTGAAGAAGAGAACAGGTTATTTCATAAACACTTGAATGTTTGCCTTTTCTGAGCTTTATTTGTATTCTAAGTCGCTTCTAAGTGCTTTTGAAATTTGTGTTGTTTAAAATAATTAAAGGGAGAACTCTGGAAATGCAATTTAGGGGGGCATCAGAGCATTTCATTGACATCTAATGATTTACCAACACATGAAGGAGGCTTTGGCAGTAGAGGTTATCAACAAACTGAAAGTAAAGCAGGAATCATACGTAAAACAGCAGTGTTTTCATTTTCCTGTTCTCTGGTAGTCCAGAATTGTAATAATTTGAATGCTTCCCTTGGGCAACAAAGTTCCTTAAGCTTTCATCTTCATCAGGCATTTGTGATTCATTTCATATTTAATTTACACTGCCCACTTTTTCTGTGCCGTTGGTTTTGAAGGACTAGGAATCCAGCCTTTGTACGTGGTAGATCACTTTTGAGTCTTTTTTAAAAAAAATCTTTATTTAATTAGTTAGTTTTGAACATGTTTCTCATCACAGTTGAGCTTTGACCAGCTGTTTCCTGTTTTTCCTTGCAGTGCTTCAGCTGTTGAGGACATAAAAGTATCTATGGTTTGTTTCAGAATTAAAATTATGATAAAATCGTGGAAAATTAAAACTCATAGAATGGATGCCATTAAAAGTAGAGTTATGGTGGAATTCAAAACGTGAATATGTGCTTGCTGTATTTAGAAGATTTTTCACAGATTAAAAAGCTTTGGCTACACAAGGAGCTCTTTTGATTCAAGAAAATAAATCCATCATCAGAAACACTAGAGTGATTAAGCTTTGTGTGGAGGATTTGGATATGTGTGACTGAATATTTTTTCAGGTGGACCTAATGCAATGTTTTTGTGTCCCAATGGCAATGTATTGGTTTGTCTGATCTGTGATCTATATAGCAACATGACCACTATGTACATAAGTTCTTTTGTTTGTTTATTTGTTTTCAGGATTGGCCTAGTTTGGTTAGTGGCTATGTTGTTTTTCTAACCATACAAATTATTTTGGAATTTTAAAACTGAGTTTTTTACATATGTTTGTGCAGCATAAACCAAGGAGGTGCACCTTGCCTTGGCTTCAGATATCTTTCTTCAGGACCTTTAAATGAGTTAGTTACCATCTATATAAGCACTTTCCTAGTTGGTAAGGGAACTACTACCTTGCCCTTTGTCATCAGGATTGAGGTTCTCGCTCTGTAGGACTTGTTGCCCCTTCTTGTTTGGCCTAATGTGGGAGGCTGTGCTGTACCATCCAACATCACCTGTCCTTGCAGGGCTTCTTGTGACTTCTGTGGCCACATCTTACTTAGTCTGCACCCTCTGTCATAATAGAAGAACATGCAGTGAGAGCCAGTTGATAGCATATCAATTCCAGTGATGGAAGACTTCAAATATTTTATACCTGTGAGACCACTGAGTTTCTTAAGAATGTGTAGCAGAGGAATAGCAAGGGTCTGGTCTCCCTTTCTAGGCTTTCTGATCCTGGAAGGCTCTGGAGGGGGCTTCTCAACAAATTCTGGGAAAAATCAACAAATTTTTCTTTCGAAATTCAAGCTTTTTAATTTCCTCCTAACTAGTTTTGCTCTTTTTACTTAAAGTCCCTCAACATCAGTCTGCTCTTGCTCTGCAGTGCCATTTTTGAACCTACCTTCAGTGTTTGCTAACAGGCTTCAAGCTTTCTTGCACTGCTGGTCTTCAAGGAGCCTCTATCTGTATGTATATTCCTCATGTCTTTCCCTTCAGTTATTTACTACTAAATAGCGTTTTTCTTACTGTTAACTATCACAATCTATTTTTTAGCTGAGTCTGATAGCTAAGTCTGTAGTTCCCTCTTCATGCAGTTGTATAACCTGTATCGCGGTCCTGCTTATGTTAGGTTGTGTTAGCTGTGTTGAGCTCATAGCCCTTTGCGTGTGGCATCTGTACCATTCACAAACATTGTATTTTGGTTTGAACGTTTTTCTGACTCCTCCTTTCCAAGATTTTTTTTTTTTTCCAGGAAAGTTTAGTAAACAGCATTTAAACTTCTGATTAGATGCTTGATACGTACATGGTTGTGGTATTACACTTTCAGACTGGAATTGGCTTTTAAAAAAGCTGGTATTTTGGCTGAATTTAAATTTCTGTAGTATCATAGAGAATATTACATTTGCAACTACCTTCCTCATTTTTCTTTTATTCACTAGTAAAAACAGTGTGCTTATTCATTAATCTTTATAGGGTTTAATGGCCAGATTCCTCAGATCCTTGCTTATTTTCTTCAGTCTGCCAAGAAAACAAGGAAAACAACAGCAGAGATGAAAGCAGATTCACAGGAAATATCCATCTGGTTGTGACTCAATTGGATCTGAGGGGGAAAAAAAAATAATTGAAAAATTTCTTAACAGTGCTAGGCAAAATTTCCTAATGAGATATAAAAGGTTAACTGAGAGGTAGTGAAAAGGAGCCAGTGAGCTATGAAAAGTTTGGGAAGAAAATGAGAGATGGTTGACAAAGAGTCTTTTGAATTTTGCAACTTCAAAGACGTAGAGGAAAAAACAAAATCTTACTTCCAAATCTAACAAGGAGTAATTTTTTTTCTGCTTTTCTGTAGAAATAAGACCTTTCTAAGCCAGCAGTAAAACTATCATGAAAGTTGCATTTTCATGTAGAAATAGGAAGATTAAAAAGAATTTGGAGAAAGATTGTTGATCACTGTTTGATTTCTAAACCATTATAAACAGAGGCACTCTGGCAAGGGTTGGTATAACAAGGCTGAGTGTGTGTGGCAAGGGTCACTTGGGTTGTTTTGCTGGTTCATTCATTTTTAAATTAGTGTTTCCTAGTCCCTCCCTCCCTTTCCTCCCTGGAATATTTTCTGTTATAGAAGATATCTGCGAAAATTAACATACTTCATAATACAGGTATATTTTTTAATCTTATTTGCAAGTAGAGATATTTAGTTTCAAAGCCTAAAGTATGAGAAAAATTAGACTTATTGTTCTTACCCAGGAAGTGCCTGAAATCCCTGTATACAGTGCAGCTAAACTTAGTTTTGGAAAGGTTGAAATTCCAAAGTTTCTTAAAAGACTAAGAAGAGGCATATGAGAAAATTTAACATAGCTTTTGATACCTCAGTGTTTCTCCTTGCTTCTTAGACTCTTGCCCATAAAGAGAAGCACAGCTTCCACATTCAATTTGGTCATGTATTAGTATCATCATGGTCATTTATCCCACTCTGAATATTTTTTTTCCAAGAAATGTTCATAAATTTAAGAATGGATTAAACACTGAGCAGTTATTAACAGGAAATTTGAATCCACAGTGTTTCTCTAATGTGGCAGAACGTTGCCATTGAACCTTCTGAGGTTTAGATTTTTTATGCTTTCCTAATTTTTCATTTATACACTTTATGATGGTAAGCAAGTCATTCTAACCAATTTCTCTCTACCAGAAACCATCTGCGTACTGAAAAACATTGCCCATTTTTTCGCTATTCAGCCTTTTGTGATAGAGATGTTTTCTTTATTAATATGTCTGTTAACAAATGTGCACCTATAACTTATAGTTAGTCTTCTGGACCATGATTTTAGAGATGTTGAATATCTGATATTTCTCATAATCAGACCAGCTACATTTTGAAGTCTTGCTATGGAATTATAGGCCAATTTGAATATTTGGACCTAAATTCCACTGAAAAACTGTGTTTGAAAATGTTGATAAGATGGCTTTGTTTGACTACAGTAGCTATGTACTGTCATAATTGATTTCCCTTTAGTTATTGTTTGTATGCATACACAGATATGTGTATTCAAGTGTGCATTTTTTATATATTCATATATATATTTTGCCAGATCATAAGTAACTGAATATATAATGTTTGTAATAAAGTTTAGATGTGGCCCTTTTGACAGTGCAGCTTATTTCATTAGAACACTTGGATTTTATGCTATATTTATCTGTAAACTGTGTCTGCAAGGATAGTTTTTCAGGTGTAACTTTTAGAACTATATTAGCATCTCCTTGCCAGGATGGAAAAAGGCCAGGGTTTCAAAACACTTCTTAGTTATCTGTGTTGATTTTAATTTTAAAGCATGTGCCTTGATTGCAGCATATATCCTTTCATGTGCTGTATTGAAACAACATAAAATTTATAAACCACTGTTGAAGTGTATAAAATTAGAAGAAAAACAGAAGTTAGATCTTTCTTCTGTGTTGCTGAACTTAAAGTAAACATGATTGCAAGTAAAACGTGAGGCATGTGCCATCTGGTGGATAAAATTATTTATACAACTTTTAATATTTAAAATCTATTTCTGTTCTGTGTTGCAATATCTTTTTAAGTTGCCATTAGTGGATCTTATTGTAGTCAGAAGTAAAGGAAGAAAAATCTGAAAAGCTGGAAGCTGAATTCGATATTATTTCAAAGATAAAATGAAATTCCAGACTTCCCTCCTATATGTATCACATTGTTGCTAGGAAAAACAAAACAAAAGATGAAATGGAAAAGTAATCATTTGAATCCTATTCAATTTTACTATACTATTTCTAAAAGTTATAAGGTGACTGATTAGCCAGAGACCTTCTCAGAATTGTCTTGCTCATGCCCCTGCCTTATTGCAGGTGTGTTCGGCACAGTCCTTCAAAGACCCAGAGGTTCCTCTGCGGCTGCAGTGACAGGGCGGGTGAGTCTGGTGTGGCCTCTAGAGCTGCCAGAGTCAGGGCTTGCAGTGGCCTTTGGACTGCATCGCCTGCAGCTCAGAAATGCCTCTATCCAGCAGGCTGGGACAAAGGTTCATCAAGCAAGTTTTGTGTAGAAGCTGGTGCTTTTAAACTAATTGGGTATTTAGAAAGCTAGATGAGGAAGATAAAAGCAGACAGTGTCACCAGTATTTGAATATTGTTCTTTTCACACAAATGTGTGCGTGACATTAGGATTTATGCTTAAGGGTTATTTACTGAATAAATGGGACATGGCCACAGACAGCCAGTGTGTTTCCGTTGTGATAGAGAACTTCTCTATGTTGGAGATTTTTTTCTCTATGTTGATGAATTATTTACTGTTTTAGTGGACAGGGAGGATCCTTGCATCCTATTATATATTGGAAGATTGTTATTGCGACTCCCTCGTTTTCTTTTCTCTGGACTGAACAGACCTAGTTCATTCATTTTGTTTTATTTCTGAACCTACTATTTCAGAAAATAATTGAAAAATTACTTCATGTGTCCTTCATACTGTGATTTACTACAGATTTGATTAAATGAAAGCATGTTCATTCTTAGGGTCTGAAAATGAATGGAATGAATTATTCAAATGTATTGCAGTCAGTACATGTGTGAAATGGAATTTAAGTCACCAGGTCATGGGGAGTTATCTTTCTATTATCTAAGGCAGTAGTAAGGAGCAAGTTGAAATATGACACAGTGGAAAAAAACAGGTAATGCTCTTACTTCTGCACAGCCTTGATCTCATACAGGTAGCTCAGGTTTCTGCACTGTGCTGCGCAATGTTCCCAGCCCTGAAGGTTTTATTAGTTCAGTCATGACACATACACAAAATGGAGATTTAATTGCACATGAATGCACTTACAGTTTGTTTTGATACTGTAAGTTTAATATTGTAATACTATCAGTACTGGCTTCTTTAGAAGTATTTTAAATTATACTTTTTAACAGTAGATTTACTTCTTGTAGAATTAGATTTATAATGTGATTAAAATTTCATAGCTCTGTTATTCTTCTTGTAAATAAATTATTTTTCAACATTCAAAGAAAAATAACATTTAAAAGTCCATAAGAACAAGCGCCCATGTTATTTGCAAAAATCATGGTTAAATGTTTTTGCATCTCTGTGTAACTGAGCTTATTTCTGAACTAAGCTGCTTTGGCGCTTTGTGGCCAGTATTTTATGTGAAGGAACAGCATGTACGAGCTCACACCCCTATTAACTGTTTGTTTGGTTAGGGAGTACGTGCTCACTGCAGTGTTCAGTAGGGCATTGCTACAGTGGCTACAGGTTTGTGCTTCTTTGCATAGTCCTGTATTCTTTCAAAGCAATACTTAGGTTATATGGGGATTCAAGCCTTCAGTTTGTGCTCTGAGTCTTGCTGTGTCTAAAATGTCTTACATGGTTATTCACCCTCAAAACCCCACAGATCTGCAGAGGATTCAACAAACATGGGGATTGAAAGTTGCTTTGAAAAGATCCTTTCCTTCAGTTTTGTAAGCACTTTCTACTTGCTGTTGTATTCTTTATTTTTCAGTGAAACGAGTATTTTTTTAAAATGGTATTTCCCTATAGCCTAGTTGAAGAGTGGTCGGACAGAAAGAGAAATAGAAATGAATTCTGGCCTGAAACAGGCAAAGGTGGTTTTTTTTAAGGTTAGGTCTGTTTTTCCTTAGAGGCAATCTATGGTGAAGATAAATTCTTCATTAAAGAGTTGGACAGAAGTTTTACTTGTTTTCATTTCCAGCTTAAGAGGCACAGCTAAGGAGGTGGGTCTTCTTTTACCCTACAAGACCAGGCAGAAGAAATATTTCAGTCCCATTAATTTCTTTACAGATTTTATTGTGGCCTGCAAATCAATTAATGTGATTTTTATTTAGAAGAATAAGGTCCAAAATATAGAATTACATGTTGTAAATGACTAAATTTACTTTTCTGAGATCTGAAATTTTTTCACCTTATCAGGTTGAGAATCTTCACAAAGTAGTTTAGCATTAGGATTTCAGTATTTTACCTTCATCTAAAAACCAGACAAAATACCCTCTTCCTGAGTTGAATTTGCCAGTCATGGGCCTAACATTCATGGATTTAAGCGCTTATTCGGCTTGGGCAGAGGTGATATTTTGGATAGGGTCCTGTGTCAGGACAGTTATGTTTATATGAATATAAATAAAAGGCAGATTCATTCCAGGCAAATTATATAAATATGAAATAAAAGATGTATTCAGTTTGGTTTGTTGCTTAAGATGTTATATTTGTTCACATGTATATATTTGAAAAATTCTCTAAAAATGGTAATTATATATACACACATATATGTAGTATTATATATGTAGTTACGTGCTTTTGCTCTTGGTAAAACATGATTTTCATGTACAGAGCAATGCTAACAGTGAAGGAGATAGATTGTAAGTGCAAATAATAAAATGGAATTTAATTTTTCAATCAATACTGCCATGTATTTAAAACAGTTTAGGTTTTAAATTAGGAACTTTTATAAAAATTCAATCAAGCTCTAATGCAAACTGTGAATATGTTTGTATTTTAGAAGATTAGGAAGTTATGTAATAACTTGATATCTTTTTATTATTGTCCTTGAGATACGAATAATTTCTGCAAAACCAAAGCTGGACTTAATTCTGTACTTGAAGATATCATTGCATAGAAGCTTGGGAAAGTAAGCTATTCATAGAGATCTCAGTAGCTGGAAATTTTCAAATGATAGATTTTTCTGTATAAGAAAGGAATTACTTTTCTAGTAGAGCATAAGAATGGTGATAAAATAAAAATTCTGAATGTTTCCCAACTGCATAAATTGAAAAGAAAAAAAAAAAGAAATTTTTACCTACATTTTGACCTGGTAACTAAAGATACTGCACAATATTTTCACAAAACATCATAGCATTGCTCTTTAAAGTCCTTATCAGCAGATTTTTAAATGTTGGATACTGGATCCAGTATTGGAAACAAATAAACAAAAACCAGTTTCCAGTTTGACTTTTTGCACTTTGAATAAGTTTTTGGGCAAAGCTTTTATTGCATATCTTTGTACCATTGTTGTGGCTGTTGAAAATAATTTTCCTACCAGTAGGTGGAATCAGATGAAAATCTTAACAATTAAACACCGTGTATAGCTGTATTGTCTGTTCAGGCCAAAAGCAGTAATCTGAGTAGCTCCACTTGGCAGATCTCAAACAATAGCAACTTTCTGAATACCATTGGGCTCAGAATATATATTTATATTATATCTACAAATAGTATAGCTTTGATTCTGGTTGTGTACATACCAAAGTGCACATACTATATGATCTTTAGCACTGTCAGATTATAAAACATTCTTCTGCATGCCTTTCTTCTAATAGCCTTTTCCATATGTTTTCTAGAATTTCTTTCTCTTGACTTTAAGAGCATTATTTTAGTGAAAGAAAATCTTTAACTAACCAGTAAGCAGTTTCCCCTGCACAAAATCTTACGGTTGAAAAGATATATAATCTGTTGGAAAGATCAGAGAAAGACCCAACCTTGCAGTTGCGGCAGGTGAGGGATAGTTGTTCAGAGAGGGATACTGGAGGCCAGAAGTTACAGATTTTACTTCAGACTCTTCCTCTGAGTAGTTCTTATTTTCCATATGTTATTTACATACTTATTTTCTTCAGGAAAAGATTGAAGTCTTTAGTAACAGGCATTTCTGGCAAGGCTTTAGCACAGTTTTTCCAGTTGGTCTTTGTCAGATATAAAAAATTCAGGCCAGACTTCAGTCTGT
Organism: Nothocercus julius; assembly: GCA_013398735.1. Classification (NCBI taxonomy): domain Eukaryota; kingdom Metazoa; phylum Chordata; class Aves; order Tinamiformes; family Tinamidae; genus Nothocercus; species Nothocercus julius. The sequence continues at coordinate 2,413,386 of VZSV01000048.1, forward strand.
TCTTATGAATTCCTCTAAAATGGCCTCCTGGATTTTTGTCTTCCTTGTTACCAGTAATTTTATGAGTTGGAGAGTTACCCTTTATGTTCTTGGAGGAAATAATTTTTCATGAGAATATTTTTCTCCTTTCGCTGAGGAGATACTTTCCAGGGACAGTTTGGATCAAATCATATTTGTGATGAAAAGCTTAAGTTACTGGAGCTCAAAATATAGCTCCCTCTTTCTCAGGGAGGGGACTGGACTACTTAGCATGTTGTAAATGCATGTGTTGGTACAGACCCAGGTTCCATAGAGTCTAAGAAGCTAAAGCCCTTTGGGATAAACTTACACAGGCGAATTTCATGAAATGTATGTAGGAGAACTTGTAACACTGGAGTTGTACGCTATGGGACAAGCTTGGCAAGCAGACCAAAGAGGATATGTTGGATGTTGTTTTGATTCTGCTCCCCCCCTCCCCCCCAGCTACTTCTGTGTACTGTAATACGATTTCTTGCAGATTTATGTTCTCCAATTTCATTTATATAGAGAAGTAGAAAGCTAATGACATCCATTTGATAATATGTAGGAAATGTGTGCATTTCTTCCATATTGTATCACCAATTCTCTGCTCTTTGTGGAGTCAAAGCAGGCCAATAGTACTGCTTTTAAAGCCACGTTTTAACAGACAGACTCCTAAAGCAAGAGTCAGTATAGTCAGTCTTTTACAGAGATGATTTGTTCTCTTTGGAAAAAGAACAAAGCCAAATAATAGCGTGGGTCAGAGCACCTTCAACTTTTTGTCGAGAAAAGCCTACAGCTGGGGGGAATGTTATCTTCTGCTAAGGCAAGTTGCACCAGCAGTTGCTCATGCGCTGGCAAATTAAACTCTTTAACTGTCATCCCTCAGGCATTCTGCAGTGGTTTGTTTACCTAAAATTTCTTGACATTAGTGAGAAAGCATAACTTTTCTTCTGAGGATTGGTATAATAACAAATAACAAGCTATTGGTGTGGGGTGGAGGGAAACAACATTGTTAAATTGCTGGATGCAGATGAGTGGAATCTGTTGTAATCTCACATCATTAGGTTACTATGCTGGGACACTGAAAGAACAAGGAAGGCCTATTTGACAGCAAAATCATTTGGTTTTCTTGCTAACCCTGTGCCAAGACTAACAGAGCAGTGGTGTCTGTTGTACCAGTGCCTGCCTCCTGGCTACCTCAGGCACATCATCGCTCCGTTCTAGTCCCGCATGGGACACTTGAAGTTCCTGGTGAAATCTTAGAAGCAGCTCCAGCCTGAAAGCTTAAAGAACTAATAGTTGCCAGCCTTCTCCCTGTCCTTTTCTGAGCAGAGAGGCCCTTTGGGGCATTGTGACTTCAGTTGGACAAGCCTGTTTGTGTAGCGAATAATATGCTTAGGGCCCAGGGGTCATGCTGATCTTCAGTACAACTGATAGAGAGCATTACCAACTGTACATGGAATTTAAATACTGTTTTGTTTTTCTGTACAAGCACTAAGTCCCCAAAGAGGAAAGAGAATTTCATTGTTTATCTGCCAGGAGTACACTTTAAGTTGTATTTGAGCAAATCCGCTAGACTTTTGTTTTGTTGGGGCTGCTAAGAACAGATTGGCTGTCTTGAAATTCTTCTTTGCATAGTGGATCATGCTGCATATTAAAGAAGCTTAAAAGCATAAAGGAGTTTCTGTACTAGATGGTATCAGGGTTAACATTATTTGGGTGTTGATGCAGTCAGGGGCGCTTTGAGCAAAGGTTTTATTGTGTGTAATTTTTAGTTCAAATTATGTCTTTTGATCAGGTACCATGTTCTGAACTTTCAAAGAACACTATTGCAACTAGTGGAGTAATCATTATGAAAAGGGCATAGATCTCTCTCTCCTGTAACTGGTAAAGTTCCAGTTCTACAGCTGCTAATCTGTTGATTAGATTTTAAGTTACTCTATTTTTTTTTTCTTGTCACTGCACTCTTTTCAAAGCCATTTTCCTAACAACTGTACCCTTTAAAATATACTTGAATGTCAGTGCAGTATGAAGTCCATACTCTGCCAACAAGCTTCAAACATGTCTTTGAATAAATTCTGTTGTAAGTGAAAGTGATTAAAATTACTTTATCCTAACTTTCTTATATTCACTACTTTGCTTAATTCAAGAGGATCGCAGTTACCCTACTTTACAGTGGAATAGAAGCTGTCACTGGGATTGCAGAGGTTATAGAAAAGAGGGGCATCTTTTCATTAATATTTCACATGTAAGAATGGGGCTAATGTTTATGGGGAAAGTGGTTTTGGTGAAAAGAACAGGCTTGTCATGTCAGATGATTTTTCATATATATGATATATCAAATTTTCAAATATATGGTACCAAATTAATTAAATACAGAGAGAAGGTTACTTTCCTCCTCTTTGCGTTTTCATAAGCTTTTATGACTGTGACCTGTGGTTAAATGTATATGTGTAACACTGTAGATTGGCTAAGTATGAGAATTAAAGCTATAGGCTTAAAATTTGGATAAAGAGAAGGAAATAAAAATCAGTAGTGTTATGGTTTTTATCAACTGATTAAGATACTGTGAATTCTCTTGGTTTTGCTTTTACTGATCTCAGATATTTCACATCTGCTTTATGTTCGCAAGATAATTTTTTATATTTAATAGCATTGCTGTGTACTATTAGTATAATATTAAAACATTGCTACAGTTTAATATTTTTCTTTCAGAAATCCCTGTGCCTGTTTTGTATGAATAGGACAAATCATGAACAATGATCCTTAGCGCACAAAGTCTCCACTACAAAGGCTATCCTACTTTTATGTTTATCATCTTTACCTTTTTTTTTTTTTTTTTTTTTTTTTTTTTTTTTTTTTTTTTTTTTTTTTTCTCTCTTTCATGGTTCATTTTTCTGTATGAATTTGAAGAAGTTCCTAAGCTTGCCATATGAGTTTCCTGAGTGGTATGTTATAAAATCACAGAATATCAACTGTGCTGCTGTGCTTGAGCTTTCGCTCCTTTATCTGCATTTTAATCTATAAGAAAATGTATAAAGCAAGCTGCTTATTTCAATTTCCGCATGGGGGAAGAATTCTATTTTGTGCACTTTGTGTTGCTCTGTGACACTGATATATTCTTAAAGTAACATTCAAGCAGCCATGTAATCTTTAGACTAGGAAGAATTACATGTGAAACAAACCTTTCCTTTCTACATTATGCCCTCTTGTGAAAAAATATTGCGGGTCAATAGTAAAGGATATCTGCAACTCTGCAGCGAGGCAGTGTACAACAACACCAGAAGTATGCTTGGGAACTGGTTCAAGATGTCTAATTAGAAATCATGCTTTTTTGTGTTTATATAATTTGGCTCAAAGTTTGTACCTATTAATCTGTATATTTTCTGCAGAAATATAATTGTACTAGTAGTTTTGAGATGAGAAATGCAATGTGGGAAGAATTATTTTATTTATGGTGAGTTTACGTTATGCCAGTGACATACTTGGTTTTTATAAATAATTTTTACAAATGACTTAATTGCTTATGTTGTAAAATGTTTTATTTTATGAATTCCTGGAATGCCATGAGTCTAAAGCAGTATTTTCAGATAAATTTACAAGTGACTGTTGGGAGAGTAGAGTTGTAGGAGCTGCAGAGGTGAGGCAGCACTGTGTGAAACGCAGCGAGGGGTTTAAGACTTGGCAATACTCTTCTCTGCATGCTCTTAGGCAGTCCCTGTAGACGAGAACAGACTGTCGTATTGCTGAAAGCTGCCTTGCAGTTTCTGCTTGTGCCTGCTTGTTTCAATCTCTGTATGGTTTTGTCATTTCTGCTACCAGTTGCTATGATGTGGATATAGAAATGGTGAAACACAAGGGAAGAAGGTATGGTTCATGCAATATAAAATACAAAAAAGCTTTTCTTACTGCAGGAATAACAGGAAGGCTTTTCTTGTTCAGAAAGAACAATGTAATACTACAGAAGAATATATTCTTGGTGTGTAAAATAGGATGTTTCTTATTGGAAAATGCTTCTTTTTTATTCAAGAGTTATTCTGCAGATGTAAACAATTAGTAGACATATGGTATTTGCCTTTTATTTAAATTGTGCATACTTTTGCATGAATATTTACGAGCTTGCTGTGGTTAATTGATTGTAAAGCCGCTTTCAGAATTTTTGGGTTTAAAGTTACAAAACCTGAAGGAACTTTGCACTACTTGTATTCTTTGGTCTAATTCAATATAATTAGTATAGTTATAGGCTTTGCTTTTTATACTTTTTGTTTTGATAAACAAAATTCTTGTACTTAGACACAGTTAATGATATCGTCATTAAACCCCCCACTGAATACCTCACTGTTTCATTAGTATGTTACTGTAATTTGATGAAGAAATATTATAGGTACAGTGAGCATTTGTATTAGATGCTTTCCATTCACTAATTAAGTATATTGAAATTGTGAAGTGAACATATAGAAGTTGTTCTTGATTTTGGGGGGGGGGAAGATAACATTTTACCCCATGTAATCAATAGAAACTATTTCAATAGAAATACAACCAGGATGACATTGCATTATTGTGTATATTTTTATAAATACAAAAAATACAGTTTTGTTACTGTCTCATCATATACTTTTGAAGCTCAGACTACAGGCACCTCAGTACACACTAGTGGTCGTAGTGAGAAAATGATTTCCTCTTCTCAACCGTATGTTGTACTTTAAATAGTTGAATAAACTTGAAAATTGTGTAATGTTTGAGTGCACTGGGTTAGTCTTCCAGTGAAGTGCTGTATTTCAGGAATTTGAACTATTAACAGTGCTTTTGAGTTGGCCCGAGCAATTTAGTGTGTAGGTTGGATAATGAGGAATCCAAGTGTCTGCTCTTTACAGTAATGTAATAATGTTCTTTTTGTTTTATGAGCTGTGATGATTTTTCAAGAAAAGTTGTGATGATTACACTTAATGAACACAAACTGTATCTTTGTGACAACTTTCCTCATTCTCGCTTGTATGGAGGGAGGCGTTTTGCCTCTCTAACATTAGGTAGTTTAGTGTTGTAACTTGTGTTAAAATCAAGTAGGTTGGGAATATTGCAATAAAGCTTTGAGGTCTTCAGTGAAGGTTCAAATGCCTACTTTATTCTTTGTGCTGCTGTGAAATTATGTTAAAATTAACTGGAGCTTGCTTGATTATTAAAAGCAATTTATGCTGTGGTAATGTCTGGTTGCATTAAGCTGCAGGACTTAATTTACCAGAAGCTATATAAATGTATAGGAAGGTAAAATTTCTGTTATATATAAAGAGTCATGAAACAGGTGAGCCATGGGATGTAGATATAGCATACTGTTAAACCATCATAATGACAAGGAGCATCTATAGGAATAGGGATTTCTGCTGGATGTGTCAGTAAATCCAGAGGAGTAGAGACCTGGGAGGAAAGTATAGCACAGGCAGTCAGTCAAGAGATAAACATGAATATCAGATTAAAATGTTAAATTACAGTCACAGAAATTTGTCAGGTAGATACTGAGAGTCCAGGGTTATTTAAACCTCCTTAACTCAGTTTACGGAATAGTATTAGCTTCCATCTTTACTCCTTTTCTATTAATTTTGAGAGAGATTTTGTTGGATTCCAAATGTTCTTTTTTTGCATCAGTTATTTTAGTAATACTGAACTAGTGCCCCACATTTCCCACCTTACATTTTTAAAAGCAGCTCTTTTACAAAACTTTCAATATTGCTTCATTTTCCGTTTTCTTAAAAGTCTTCGACAGATACATATTCATAGAGAGGTTTCATTTTTAAAGACTGAATTAGTACGGTTTATGGAGTAACTTTTGAAAAGAAGAAATGTAAAGACTTGAGTTTAGAAGTGTGGAAGTTTCTCTCTATTGAAAATCAGGATTTTTTTTTTTTTTTTGGCCACAGCCTTGCCATCTCCTTTTTCTATTTATTTGTGTAAAATATCTTGGGTCTGATGAGATTTCTGTTACTAAACACATGTGTTTTTTTTCTTTTTTTTCCACGGAAATGGATTTTTCTTGATGTGTTACTGAGAACATAAGGGCCCGAAAATGATCTTTTATTTCTTTATCCTGTACTAAAGTAAAAATTAATTACATCTATATAACCTTTATTATGTATCTTTCTTTGTTTTTGCTCAGTGGTGGAGACTCAAGTTCTTATCCTAGTGCTGCTTCAGTAAAAAAAAGATTCCTGTTTGCTCTCAGAATGTTGCTGCAGGGACTGAAAAACTGTGTAAAGATCTTAACAGTGTCTTTGTCATTCAGAGTATTTGAGGTTTTAGCAAAATATACTAGTCCTGGAGTTTTGTGAACACATACTGTGCTTTCAGGGTTTTCTGTCCTTTTATGATAATAATTTGTTTCAAACTATAGGGCAAGCAAGCACTTCTGCTTGGGAATTCATTGAAACATCCAATACAAATTCCTCTCCTTCAAGTGCATGCATACTTTACTATGTTCATGAAAATTTGGTTCCTTTAATTCAAAACAAATCTGTACTCAGCTCTCTCAAAGCTGTTCACTGGCACGATTTCTCACTAGGGTGAACTTTTGAAAAAAATGTTTATAAAACCCTAAATTGAGCATGTGCAATTGTAGATAAATGAGTTTAGGTTTTCTAAAATTGGAGGGATGGTATGAAAGGAAAGCTTGTAATAGGAAACTAATTTTTGTCCTTCATTTTGAGAACATAATCATTAATATATATGTCACTTTATGCATGTAATTCATTGTAATATAATTGCAGTTTATAAAAATGATTGCACTGAATAGGATGACTATGAATTTTGCTAAGGAAGCTGTTATATATACAGAGTTCAGTTGAAGCTAACACTAAAGCAAAATAAATCTCATGGATGCCTAAACTGAAGCCCCTGGATCTGCAACAATCCCCAGAGAATAAGGAAAGTTAATTTAAAATATTTTTGTTCTTCTGGTCTTAAGCCAGATGCCTTAAATTCTAAAAAATTGAGCCTCAAGTGACATTCCACTCCAGTGGGAACAGGCAGGAGAAAATACACTCTGGCCTTTTGGAATCACATTTGCTTTACTAATGGTTAAAAATCATAATTTAAGTGCTGANCCAGCTCTCTCCCAGACTTTCTCTCCCACCTTCTCCTGCTCTCCACTGCCCCATCCCTTCCCCTCACTTCTGACCCACCCTTTAAAAACTCCTTTAACTCTGATGAAGGCAGTAGAACTTCTGAATATCACATAACCTTAGATGAGTTCTTTCGTGTATTTTGGGCAACAAGAACTGAAGTGGAAATACAATTAATGAATCATCTTCCCTGGTTTTGATCTTGGAATTGGCTTCCAAACTCTGTTTGGAGATAGGACAAAACAAACCAGTAAGTTTTAACCTAATCTGGTAGTGTTACCATCATGTCATCCTTTTAGCAGATTTGGCTGAAGGCATTCAAAGCTCTTCCAGTAATAATGATTTCTGTTAGTACAGTTTTATGGTAGTATGCAGTTTTCTTAATATGAATGTGGTAATTGGTGTGTATTACCTATCCATCAACAGAGTTATGGGTCACAACATAAAAATATGTGAAAAATCAGCATACCATGTTCTGCAGGACAGTTGTTTAAGGCAACATTAGAACACAGTGATTGAAAACAAGGAAACAAGGAGATTCTTTCTTTAGATCCCTGGTTTACTTGTTCCCAGCTGCTGTCTTTCAATTGAAACTCTTCAGTTTCTTGAGATGCCTCCTTATAGCTAGAAAACGACCCTCCTCATAAGGAGGGAGGGATTAGGGTTGAAGGTACTACACTCTTGAGTCAAGACATGAATATGAGAAAAATGGCTTCACTCTGCCATGCTGGTTTATTGCAATTGCTTATTTTTTTCAGCAAAAAAAATTCTAAGATTTTACTTTTGTTTTAGTATTTTTACTAAATGTTCATCATGAACAAATGGTAGGAAGGACAGTGATTAATGAAAACTGTTTTCATTGTATGCTTACTTTTCATTGGTAAATTAAGATCAAATGTGTCATTTTAAAATTAAGATCAGATTATGAATATTTTGTTGCTACTTTGGGCAAGGAATGGTGCTTTTACTATTTCTAGGTAATTTAAAAAAAAACAAAAAAAACTTATAGTGGAAAATGCCTCTTTATAGAACAAAGTTATTTTGTTTCTTGAAATCATGTTCTGTAGCCTGACCTGAAAGTCTATTAAACAATTCAGTCATGAAAACTCTGAGAATTTCCTGGCCCCTAAGTACTATCCAAAATAATCTTATAATTATTCATGTGACCCTAAGAACCCCCCAGCTGAAGTACAAGCAAACAAATAGGCATGGATTCAGTATCCACAAAATTAGAAAATGAGAACTAGATTTCCTGTGCTAAGGAAAAGCCTCCAAGTTGTTCTGTTATGAGCTGTACACCAAGGGCAGGATGCAGGAGTTTTAAAGATATAGGAATAGGATGTAGGAAACACGCATTTTTTTTCCACTGATTTTTCACTTTTGCAGGTATTAACATATGAAATAATACAAATTTTAAATGTCAAAGACCAATACATTGAGGAACTGGAGATCTCAAGGATTTTGATCATTTTATTAGTTGGCACAGCCATTCATGGGCATTTAATAAAGTGTGTATTTGGTATTTCTTATGTTTGTTTTGAGCTTGAGGCTCTTCAGAAGTAATTGTATGAAATTCCTTTGGTCACAAGGATGCAACATTCTAATGTGAAATTTAAATAATTCCATTCTGTGAACTTTAAGCCCTACTCTTGTTTTTTGACTTTTATGGCAAAGAGAAAAAATCTGTGTATACAAATTTTCTGAGTCAATTGTATAAGGGCTTACAATTCAATAATATATTTTCAAAGAACTGGTAAAGCCAGAGTTCTGCAGAAATAGTTATAGATGAATAGAGAAGATTTTAGAAAGAAAAAATAAAATAGGGGACAGGGCTCAAAGGTAGGGCACCTTATGTTAGGCAGAACCATGATTTTGAAGTCATATTGAAGACAGCATGTTGTTTGTAAATGCGATCTGTTGATTAAAAAAAAAATCGAGTAAATAAATAAGCACTTAATCTTTTCAAAAATGAAAAGTTTGGTGTCTGCAATAAGAATTGACAGGAGCAAACAGTTAACAGAAATCAGCCTGGAGAACTAAGTTGAGAAATAGTAGAAAAAATTAAAATTACAGTTCAGACTGAAGGAAAAGTTAGCAAGAAAACTGAGTAATCACATAATTTATAACTGTTAAGAAAGTGTGTATTTTCATGTATACGTTTGTGTTGACAGAAAAAGAAATAGGAAAGGCTGACCAGAAATTGATCTTTTTGATACCTCATCTGGATCAGGTTCAGAAAATTTTGGCTACTTTTGCGATTTTATCAGTCTTTGACATAGCCATTTTTTCAAGTTGATGAAAAGTGACATGATGTTGTGAAGAGCTCCTATGTTTTTATTTTTCTTTACTGTCACTCTTTCTTCTAGTTCAAACAGAAGTTTCATATACTCAGGAGCAACGTTTTAAATGCTGGTTGGTTGACATGTCTTTTGTCAGTCTCTGATACCTGCAGCTGATTCTTTGTAATAGTTATTTGGGTAATTAACTGTCATGAGAAGTGACAAGCATTATTTTACAATTCCTTCTGTGTAAGGATGGACCATTCTTCCTGAAAGCGAGAGATGCTTTGTTAAATCAGAACCTCATCTTACTTCCAAACCAGTGAAGTTAATTTGTAATGTCTTTGTATTGCTTTACCTTGTCTCTTTTAGCATATCACAAGGAAAACTACTGAATTTATGGTCAAAACAGCTGCCCATGATGTGATCGTTCACTGTTCAGATCTATTCTCCTTACTGATAAGGAGATCATCTAAGCAGACCATTCTTCCATCTATAATGACTTTTTAAGCAAGTAATATTGCCTGATAGAAATAGAAAAGTAGACAATAATACCAACTGAGTTTGACCAAAAGTGAAACTGATTTGTTACAAGTTTGGTCTTAGCTGGTAGGATTTCTGATCATGAGTAAATTAATCTCTCAAATTCATTTGGGAGAGGTATAGTTTTTTCTATGTCTTTTAAAACTATCATAATTTCCTTTAGATTAGGAGTGGAAAGTTCTCCCTTCTAAAGACATTAGTGTTGTACCAGAACTGAATGGGGTTGGCTGATATCACTTCTCAGAAATGTTGGGTTACATTTAAAGTTTACCTCTGCAAGATAGTTTGGTCCTCATTAAATTTGGTTTCTGCTTCTTGAAATGATCTCATCCTTAACAGGATGCAATTCATAATAAATACTGACTGGTGAGGTAATGCACATTCTGTAATTGCCATTGAAGCTGTAGAAAGTTCACAGAACATCAGTTAATGAATATTAATATTTGGGCACATCTGTGCTTTCTCACTGTTTTGGCAAGATTCCAGCTGCCATCCATACTGCTTTCTTCTTTTACTGGGATGAACTAATCTGTTTCCCTGCATGTCTTCTATTGCTGTCTCCTATTTGCCCAGTTACAATATACTGCATAAAATTTGATACACAGCAAAAGTTGCTGTTGAATAAGTGAGCCTTATTGCTCTGTAACATGGTGCTGTCTGTGCTCTGCAAAATCCTAAATCTTCTTAATTACTGATGAGAAAGAAAGTTTGGAAAACTTTTGAGAGCAACTGTTGCAACAACGGTTATTGGCAAGACAAATGCTAGAAGCATAAACAAGGAAGACAGTTCACTGCAATGTTTCATCTAGGTTGTTAAAACGTAAACCCAATTTATAGCAAAGCAAGGGCAAACTTGTGGGCCTCCAGCAGTACCCGTAGGACTTGGCATTGTTACAATAGCAGAGTTTTGCCACATGCCACAAGTGGCCAAGAATTTGTGGCTCATGCTGAGGCAGTGTGATTCATGCAGCCTGAGTGTTCTCGAGCCAGCGTTCATTCTAATGGTGGAGAGGTGCCTGAAAAGCCATAGTCCTTTCCTGTGATGTATTATTTCCTTTAGATCTATAAGGAGACCGAGACACTTTATGGGACACCTCACCTGCCAGAAAAGCACACCGTGCCCCACAGAGGGTAGGGTAACTTTCTTTGGACTCAGGAGATACATTCTATTGTAAGAAAAAAGTGATAGGATATCCATCCTAGGCTGTATCTTGGCATTATCCATGATTCTTTTTTTCCTTTGGCACAGCTTTGTTAGCGGGGAGGTCCCAGCACACAGCAAGTTTGCTTTTACATGCTGCCTGCAATTGAAATTGATGCCAACAGCAATGTGTTCTTGAAAACCACAGTCTTAAAAGCATTACAAGTCTTTCATCAGAACACATAAATTTTATTAAACTTCCTTTCTTTCCTCTTTCACCTACTCATTCTCATGTAGTGGCATTGATGAGTGTGCGTACCTGATGTTTTGTGCAAGGTTTGTTTTACCTCCCAGATGAGACAACGTTTCATGATAGGAAACATTAGGATGACATTTCAGATTATACTTATTGCACTGTATTCCCTTATTCCCGTGGCTTTCGCCCCCCCTCCCCCTCCCCCCCCCAAAGTACAACACAGCATTTCAGCAGCCCAGAGATATTTTAAGGTATTTTTCCATTACAAAAATTAGCATCTTAGCAGTTAAGATACTCTGTTTAAGCACCATGTGAAAATGCTTAGAGATGGTATGATATGAGCAAATTAAGATGCAGGGGGATACTGTTAACCCCTTATATTCTGAACAATTTTTGCATAGTTCCTTTATATGAACTGTAAACTACAAACTGTGTTCATAGCTTAGCATTCTGATGAGCTGTTACTGTGGCTTTGATTATCTCCATACAGATCTCCAGAGGTTGTTCTTTGTCATCCTGAGTGCTGTAGCAAAACAATGCTTTACCTGACAAAAACAGTCCTTTATTACAGTTTCTGGTACACAGGTGCATCACTGCATCGGATGGCTGTGTTTCAGCAAAAGTCCCTTTGGGAGCTAGCAGTTCTCATGTTGGTAAAGCTTCCAGGCAGACTAGGTGGCAAGTGCTGTTGCTGCAACTACAGTCTGTTTGGCATTGCAGGGCAGTTTTTGGCTTGCGCAGCCAAAACTGAAGGGTGAAATTCAAATACTACTTCAAAAATGGCTGGGTATGAGGAACAGTGTCATGATATGGAGTGTGGTTTTTTTTTTTTTTTTAATCTAGAATGGTTGTTAATAGTTGAAAAATGTTGCCTGTTAGCCAAAAAAAGATGGATCATGAGATGTTGGGACAGGATTCATGGGAATTTGTGAGCTTGACCTCAGTTCATAGAACTGCAATTGCTTCCAGCTAGCTTTTTCAGGATTTGCCACAGCACATTCAGGAATAAACCCTGCATTAGGGTGTCATGCCAAGCAAGAAAGTTTAGAAGGTTGAGGTACCCATATACAATACTCAGTGTTATGTCAGGAAGAAGTCTCTGTTCAGTGAAAATAAGATTCTGTTGCAAACAGTGAAGAGAGCTGCAACATACCATCTGATACTCAAATGTTACACTTAGGTGTGGAACTAGCATCTCTGCCTCCTGCGAAAGCTCTTCTAATTTTAAATATCCTTCTAATTTTATTGCACAGTTGGCAGGCATTATGCTTTGCTCAAAGTGGGTAATTTCCATTTTTTAAACTAGCTGGCCTGTACAGTGCCAGCCAGATGTCTTTGTACATACAGGTTTTATTCAAACCAGATAATTCCAAATGGAAAGTAATGAATTAGCTATATAAAATAATGGTATTCATTTCTCTTTATGCACAGCAGAAAATATTTTTTTGAAAGCATGAGCTAGATGAAAAACAAGATCAATAATTATTCTGTATTGCTTTAGAATTCTATACAAATTATCATGACCTGAATTTAAATCCCAGATCAGTAACAGGCCCTTTTAGTGGATGGCAGAACAGGTGCCTTTAGGAGTGACAAAGTGAACTAAGTAAGTTTTGTCCTCAGCATCCCCTTTTTCAAGGAGGAGGAGATGAGTGGGGTGGGAGGAGAGGGAGGTAGAAGGTGTTTTGTTCTGGTCACAGCAGAGTAGTGCAGAGATTGCTCGGTCATCCTTTCATCCTCTCCCTGCTTCAGATTACTGCACTGTTTTTTCAGGCTTAGCTCCTCTGCTTCCAGAGTATTGCTAAGGGGTCAGTAGGTGTCTTCTCCACAGCTTAATGCCTGGTGTTGCAGGAAAGATGGAGATGGATTGGCTCATGGAGGGGTAGGACAGGTGTTAGCACCAACACACGGGAGAGGCAGGAGCACACGAGGCGGGTGAGTGGAGAAACAATGTCCACTCTTCAGTATACCTCTTTGCTGACCTTCTGTTCACATTGTGAACCTTTTGCATTGCCTGTCTTTTCCTGATGCACCATTTCTTTGCTCCTGGTTCGCTTAACGTGTTCCTTTCTTCCTGTTCAAACTTCAAAATACTTTTGTTGAAGCAAACTTCTGTCATAGTCTGTTTTAGAGATATTTGTATCAGATGGCTATGGGTTAAATATGTGGTTTTGGGCATGATTTCCAAGATACTACAACTGTTAACTTGATCTGATTAAAATAAATTTGTCTGTGCATTCTAGTCCGATCTCAAGATCAAACTAGAATTCAGACTACAATGCATAGTACAAATTGAGCACATATATTCCTCTTATGTTTCTGTGTTTCATTTTGAGCGTTCAGGGTAAGTCAATGGAGGCTTTTTTTTAAAAAGAGTTTGGACAGCTACCTGTCAGAACAGATGCATTACTTGTTGAGGTCCCTTTATGGCTTATTTTCTCTTATTTTTATAGCGTAGTAGTAATATACTTTTGCATGTCTGACCCTTTACTTTGAACTTTTCAGTACACTTATTCTTCTTTATTATTATAAAGTTAGAGAAGTTAAGCCTGTATACTAACTCAAGGGAGTATTTGATCTGGTCTTAAGTCCATTTTCTGGAGTTTATGCGCAATGACCAGCTTGTAGATGTTTGGCAAAAGGCCCTGAGGTTTTAGCCTAAATACCCGAAGCTGAAAAAAGTTTGAAAAGAAAAACAACTAGAATGCTATAATGTTCTGGATAGAAAAGCATGTACGTTTAAGCAAGAAATCAGAAAAGGTATTTTTGTCAACTTCTTTATCTAATATTTCCAGTATATCAGCACCTGTGAACTCCAGCTTCATTTGGCAGGAATATCAGTCATGTACTGTAATGATAAGAATGGCCACAATATTAAGGTTTCTATCGCTTTTATGTAGTAAACCTTCAATAGCATGATTGAGGAAAAAGAGAAAATACAACTTGTAATTGTGGAGATGATTAAGTAGAAAAACAAGATAAAAGGAAAAATCGAAGTAATATCAAGATCAGCTTGACTTGTTCTTGCAGTTATTTTTAATGAATATCTTAAAACTTTGCAACAGAAATATTTTTTATTGCCTGAAGGTTACCATTAAGCTGGCTTGCAAATACCATTTTAAATTATGAGAGGCAAAACTGAATGTTTTAAAGTTTTTTTTTATGATTATTAGATACATTATGCATAATAGTTAAAAGATATATTTTGTTTCCTTTTATTTCCCAAATATGGACTTGTTTGTAAGGCTATAAGGATGGAATTCTACCTGAATTTAGTTTTTATTTCAATGTTAATTTTTCTTCTGCAGTCTCCTAGAAAATTTTCTGCTAGAAGTAACTTGTATTCTCTTTACTCACCACCAAGAACCCTCCTTACATTTTAAAACTCTGAAGAAAGTAAAAATATCTTAAATGAGTAACCTCTGGCTTTAATTGCTAGTAGTCCATAGTGTTATCTGGTTTAGCTCATTTCTTGTTTTCAAGTATCATGTTAAAAAAAAAAGTATATTAAAAGATATATTAGAATGCATGCTTTTTATTTTCTAAAGTAAAACTTGAGATCCTGTAGTTGCACATTTTTACCATTTACATGTATGCTCATTGTGTTGTATAGATAAGAAAGCTCACCATAGATTCCTGTAATCAAATCAATATGTACTGCTGCACTGACTATCTAAAAAGAATTTTGAGTATTTCAAGACCTTTTGATGCACATATTTGCCCACTGTTTTCTTGAGGATTACTGGCCAGGAGGTATGTAGTATGTGAGATACCTCTGCATTAGACTGCAGGTGGGTTTGAAATCTTTAATTTGGCAAAAGTGAATCTGGAGTGAAACACCTTTATGAATCATTGCTATTTGACAGGAAGGCTCTCTGTTTAATGCTGCACTTCATTCTTTTTGGTTCACCTTTTTAATTACAGCACTGAGGCTTTGGTAGAGAAAATGACTGATATAGATCAATATAACTACCTCTGTGAGGGTGACCTGCAAGCCCTCATTTGGAATCAACCTTTTCATCTCCTGGACAGAATTTATCTTTCCTGTCGGCTGGGGCAATCTCACTGAAAGGTGATTTTCCATATCAGTTACATGGATATGCTCCTATTCTGGTGGTTTCAGGGTTTTTTTTTTCAGTGGCTTATAAGCATATGCATTATAAGTCTCTTTTCTAACTTCATCTTTGTGCAGAAAAGTAACACATTCAGTGCTTTAACACATCCAAAGAGACAGTATTTGAAAATGTTATATGAAGCATAGAGTCTTTGGAGACAGCTAGTGCCCTGAAGTCTACTTCATACAACAGAGATTAACACCATTATTCTATATATAATCTCTCCAGAAAAACACTGTCGCCTATTTCTGTCAACAAATGGTTTCTTTGCTTTGGCAGCTGAAAGAAATTTTAGTACAGTGCAGGCAACAGAACATGCCTTTATAAGTTGCAGAACACAATTTTAAAAATATTTTGGAAGGTAACTGCAGTTTTGAGAAGTTAAATTATTTTCATTAACCAAATATTTTTTTAACATACTAAAAAGACTAATTATGTCTGCTA
Source organism: Nothocercus julius (assembly GCA_013398735.1). Lineage (NCBI taxonomy): Eukaryota > Metazoa > Chordata > Aves > Tinamiformes > Tinamidae > Nothocercus > Nothocercus julius. The sequence goes on from VZSV01000048.1 coordinate 2,429,273, forward strand.
TGTGTGACATACTCAAAATCTATGTGTGATAGAGGCCCACTGTTTTACCGCACACCTTTTGGAAAGGTATATCTTATGTTTACCCCACCATGCCCTGCAGACTCTTTCCTAACTAAAAAGTAGATGGGTGATGGGCATATACCCTGTCCTGGTAATGTGCATTCTAAGAGTGTATTTTTCTTCTGAATAAAGGGGAAGATGAGCAGTGTTCACATGGAGAGATTGGGAGTTCACAAAATAGTTGTAAAAAAAAAAAAAAAAAAAGGGGGGGAGAGAAAGAGCCTCAAGTAAAAGTTTAGTATTTCAAGAAGACTGTTAGGCTTTAGGAAACTGAGATAAAAAATACATTTTGGAAAGCCTGCAGGAAAAATAAAAGATATCTCAGTAGTGCACTGAGTAATGAATTACCAAAGGTATATTTCTAACAGAATTGAGTTTTGTAAGTCATAGTCACAATGTAAAGTTTCTTTTGTATTCTATTTATTACTATTTAATACATTATTATATTTTGAAGGAAAATTTGACTGGTCACCTTCCAAAATTCGTAATATAAATTAACAAAGCTAAGATGAGAAATCTATTTTTTTATTGAATGCTGCATGATACTTAATTTCCTGTATTATGGCAAAAAGGAAACTCCAAAATATTAGTTAGAATTTGAAAAATTTTGAGCAGGTGCTTCTGCTATTTTCAGTGGCTTTCCGTGGTTGAGTAAAATTTGTATATTTTTATTAATATTGTATTAATATATGTTATTTCTGAGATTGAATAAATTCTGAGTTTTAAAATACCTATTTCAGGTAAAATCAGTTTATTGGCTTACATGACAATTTGACTGATAGGATACCAGTGATCTGTATGACTCAATGTTTGGAGGTCAACCTTGTGAAAATTGTCTCAGCAGCTGTGCTGGTGACTGTTAAAATCACCTCTTCCTATCTTAATTTTTAATTCAATAGTTTACACTCTTTAATTACAGAATACAGACCATTGAAAATAAATTATTGATGGTAATCAGTAAGCTAGCCTGCAAGAATGCAAAGAATCAAGTCTTTCCCTGTATAATAAATGAAAAAAGTTCTTCCAGATTCTTGCTTTGATCATTAGGCTCATTTAAATAAGCAGACATTACTTCGTTGCTAAGCCACAGCCTGAGGTTCATTAGTGTGTGAGCACAAATACTGGAAAAAAGAGTACTAAACCAGTATTAGATAGAGGACCTGTGTGTAGGCTGGGAGTAGTGCAATGAACATGACAGCAGAATGTTCTTCAAGATTGTTCACAGTCCATTTCTATTCACAAAACCCCTCTGTACTTAGCGAGAAAAGGCACGATGCTTGAATGGACCCATGTTTCTGCTGCTAAGATCTGTAAGATTTTATTGTGAGTACAAAATACTCTATAGTCTTCTAAATAATTTCATGTGTATTTATTGGTGTGACACAACTTTGTTATTGTGATTCTTTAAAAAAAAAAAAACAATTTCCATTAGAATGCTTTTAACTGTAGTTTTAAAGCTAGAATGCAATCTTATTTTACGAGCCAATTTGGGAACCCCACGCAAAATCTTTGCAGATGAGTTTGGGTTTGAGTATTCAGGCATAATACAGATGTGCAGTGTCCTAACCCTGGGTTTCTTGCAGAGGCTGCTGAGCTTCACAACTCGTGCGAATCTCAATGTTCAGTGTATTATTCTAAGCAGACAAAGTAACGCTTAATATTTTTGTATTCTTCACAGCTCTTCAGTACAGTGAGAGAAGAAGGAGCAGAAGATATTTCTGCATATTTTCCTCATCTCTTGAGAGAGCTCCCAACTTTAGATGCAGACAGTATATGCAAAGGTGTTGGTTTTTGTGTAAAGCCATGTGTAACAGGAGTTTACTGTCAATATCGTGCCACTTTCCAGAGGACTGCACTCTCTAACTATATAACTGGAGCTTTACTAGAAGCAACAACATCATTGGGAGCAAGAAGTGGTCTTCTAAGTATCTTTGGAGGATCAACTGGAAGAACAATGCTTAAAGGTAATAAAGATGTCATTTTTAAAGCCTATCCGCCTTAAGCATAGGGAATATTGAAAAAAAAACATAATACTGTATATTATTCTGTACTTTATGTGCTTATTTATGAATTTAACAGAGTTTTCTTTGCAATTACAGCCTCATAATAGCTATCTGTACTAAAGTAAAAATTGTTTTAAAGCTTAAAAGACTTCTTTAAAAAAGCTGACATTATTCTCTGTATGTCTTCTCCTAGATCTGTAATCTTTATAATATATGATCCCTTGAAATACCTTAGGGATTTTCTATATGGAAAATACCTATTTGAGAATGGTTTGTTACATTCCGGATTTCCATGTTGACAGTCATAGCCTGCAATAAGAGTGCCATTCTGTGGTTTAGTTTGGTCCACTTTGGAAGTTAAGAAAAAGGCATTCTTGGTATAAATTAATTGCATAAAAACAGAGTTTTGTAAAGAAGAAAAATACTATTTTAAATTAATGCCTATAGTATTTCCTAAGATAGTCAACCATTTGGGAGGTTGTTGCCTGTTATCTTTTAACAAAAGGAAGTAATATCTCTGTTGTACAATTGTAGATTGAAGTGTGTAGGTATCATGGCTTGCCCAGAAGTTGTGCAGGAGTATGACAAAATCTTTGCATAATTCTCACTGTAATTTCTTAGTGCCGATGCTGATCTTATTTTACAGACAACTAATGATATAGATTATACTAGAACGTCATAATTGCGTGTCTTTGAGTGGACCTTTCTGGGTTTAATTAGTTCCTCTTTAGGTAGGTAAAATTACAGAGAAAGGCGCGAAACTGATACAAGAAGCCCAGGTTCAGGTGGCAAACTGCAGCATCCAGGGCATTTCAGTCGCATGCTGATCAGCACGGTTAACCTTTCCATGTCTGTTCTGAACATTCTCTGGGAGACAGAGGTGCAGTGCTGCTTCCTCTTGCTTTTTCTTTGCCGTGTGTGTGTGTGTGTGTGTGTGTGTGTGTGTGTGTGTGTGTTTTAGTTCTGTGGATGGGGAGATAATTGCTTTGCAAAACAGCAAGCCTGTGAGCTCCTGAGGCAGCCATAGCGAGCTAGTTAAAGACATGAACTTCGCGGTGGGCTCTGCCTGCAGAAGGGAGAAGAGAGCACAGGGGACTTAATGTCCCAGCCTTGGCTGAGACTGTCCCCTCAGTACAAAGCTCTGCCTTCCAAGGGCAGGGTGACATGGGGACGGAAAACCCAGCTTGTCATCTGAGAACTATGAGTTGAACTGACTAAGGTCTGAAACTGGAAGCAACTTAGTCACCCTGGCAGTTTTCAGTCTCAGCAGAAGTAATAGCTCAGGCTCACTGACATGCTAATATAGCTGTACCTTTTTTTAGAGCCTGAGCTAGTAACTGTGCTTATTTGCACTGTTTACAGCACACCTTGCACTAGTCTGGGGATCTCCGCAATGCTGTGCGTTACATAGTGAACACCTGTTGGGCTAGGTTCTGAGCTCAAGCTATTCGGAACTTGATTTGAAATTCCACAGGAAGTCTGTGTAGGAAGCAGAGGTGAGGTTTGATTTACTCTAGCAGTCTCTGCTGCTGAGGAGATTTCTCGATGTGGAAGATTCACATTAAGGTATGTCACAGTGATACAATATAGCCAAGAACTGACAAAGATATCAGGAACAGTTATTTTTCCCCAGAATGAGACAGGCTTCTCTCTGACATCGCCTACAGCGAGTGTAACTTGGCAACGTTATTACCTGAGTGAGCCCTTAGCTTTCTGTAAGGAATCCAAGAGGTCTCTGAAGTCAGAGCCGCACCAATCATTTGTGGATGTGCACCTTTGACGAAGGGAAATTGCAGATTTGTCCATGTGGATTCCTAAGAGGGTAATTTAGTCTGTCCAGAATCCTCTCTTCTTCTTGGATTTAACTTCAGTTAGATTTTTACCCTCACCCAAACCTGAGAACTTCTAATTGTCATTGATAACAGCTCTGTTACCAAATGCAGTGGAGTATGTATCATAGTATATAGCATGTCATCTGAGCAGCTCATTTGTTGTCTGGTGTTGTAGAAAAGCATGGCTTAATAGTGAAAGTAGTATTCCCATCAGTGTTTGTGGGCTGTAGCACTCCGGAAATGGTTCAAACTATTGTGTATTTCAACAAGACCACCATTTTTTCTCAAACGAGATAACTGTATACAAAAGCATCACGTGTTATAGAGATCTGGCAGCTGAAAACGAGTGTCTGCTTTGACAGTCAGAGGTTTTGAGTGCCAGTGTAGTCATTTCAGTGCTGTGTGCTAGCCTGAATTAGTATCAGCAACGGGACATTTAAGATTGTGTCTTTTTGGGTTTTTTTTTTCATATTGCTCAGTTTGTTGAAGAAAGGAGGGAAGCCCCCATTCTGATTTTGCCACTGTTGTTCTGGGCCAGAATAGCCAGGGTTTTGTGTTACTGGTTTTCACAGGCAGTGAAAGGGCAGGCCAGACTTTCAGCTGTTGACTTTCTCCACTAAAAAAAATAAGCAAAGACAATTAATGCTTATATCTTCATAATTAATATATTCATTTATTATTATTTTTCTGGAACATAATGTTTACAATTTTTCATTTAAAATTGCACTTAGAAAAAGAATGTACAATGTTATAAGATACTATAGTACAATTGCAGATCCAAGGCCCTGCTAGCAGTGCAGTTGAGCACTGATGGGAGCTTGAAAGAAATTATAGCCGTGTCTCCTTTGTACAACACTTAACCTGTTGCTGACTCATGCAGCCCTGAACCTGGAGTGTTGTCATGAGGCAGGGAAATCCCCCCTGGAGTTTGCTTTGAAAACCATATAGGCAGCCCCAGCTAATAATGCTTCAAAATACGAATCTTTCCAGTTGTGGCACTAGCTGAGATAGTGGTAGTTTAGCTTGATTGCTCTGTAGTTCATCATACAGAGTAGGCATGCCCAAATTCAATTGATGTTGTACTGGTTACTTGAAAAAAATTCAAGGAAAATAGCAAAACAAATGTAAACAGCAATATCATTGAAATAGATGGAAATGGGATATGTTATGAAAACAAAAAAAGGTTTTTTTTAAATGCCTTCAAAAGTGTTTTACTATTTTACATAGGGATAAATAAAAGAATTAATGAATTATCTAGTTGTGATTCTGCCACTCAGAAAAAAACTTCACAGTCAAGCTTCGTTTATGTTATAGACCCTTATTTACCTTTTGATAGCTGAAGACATCGTAGATAAAAGTTTAAAGAAGTGATGAATAAATGTAATTATAGTAAAACATTTGTATGGTGCATCTGGTTCAATAGATACTTTACCTTGTAAAGATACACTACATAAAGCCATTTTAAAAGCCAAAAGCTTTTTGCAATTGAAGATTTGCTGTACTTTGTGAACAGTATTAGACACTGACAAATATTCTTGTATAGTAGAGTAAAAACTTGAACATCTGAGGTTGTGTGCTGATATTAAGTGACGATTTCTGTATATACTGTTATTTGCCCCTTTCCTCTTCCTGGTTCTTACTCTTTTGTGTAAAAGAATTCTGTAAAAGAAGGAAATAGTAAGGGATAGTCAGCTTAAGTTACTATTGCCGTTGAGTGCTTCATTTTGTCAAATCATGTCTTGAGTTAAAGATCTCTAAAAGCCCTTAGCTATGTCAATAGCTAATTTCAAAATTTCAATTTATTGAGTTAATAGGACTTTGTCAAAATGTTTATGTACAACTTAAGCAAAATTCTTTTATGTATAAAAGACGCTGTGCAAATTGTTTTAGTTTTTAATGCCTGTATACATTGTCATGCATTTTATTTAAACATATCGTTACTTTTGTGCAGGCATACTTTTAAGTGTAAGGATTCTGGTTTTATTTGATCGAAGAATATACGTAATTCTGAGTTTATTTTGCAAAATGGTTTGGGACTAGGAGGCTGGTGTATATGTTCAAAATTACCAGCGAAAATGGTATTGAAGAAATAGGTATTTTAATAATTTATACAAAAGGAGATTTAGTTTAAATGAGGTATCTTGCAAGTAAACATAGTGAATTGTTCGTTTCAGGTTACTGGCTTTCTTTGTATATTTTTTTAATTCAGGATAGTTCTCTGTCTTCCAAACTGGGAAGCAGCTTGGACAGACTTTTTGCAGGGGTGAGGAACACTGTCTACAGACTGTGTTTTTTTGGGAGCTCTTTTCTTGTGCTGTCGGAGAAACATGACATACTGGAGGAAGTAGAGAGTAGCAAACCTGTGACTGTACTGAAAGGAAAATGTGAATAATCCACTTATGCAATTTGTTCAGCAATGGTGATAGCTCTCTGATGAGAAGAAGTTTCCATTTGAACCTGAAAGGAAGGATTTTATTCTACTTGTAAAAATAATAATCATAAACAAGCTGGATAATGTGTAGTGTTTTATTAAGAAGTTTACAAGTTAAGTGTATTCAAAGAGTTCACCATATGGTGGTAAACTGTAAAATGGCATATTTAGACCGCAGGTATAGAACCTGGTTGCTTTGGAGAGGGTTCCTTCTTTTGCTTTTGGGGGCCCTGCATTTTTACTGCAATGTTTAACTGTAGTACTCAGAAATGCTGAAGGTCTTTTTGCTTATGTTTTCTGAAGCTGTGAGAAAACACAGAGCTGTACCTCTTTTGTGCCTAGAGCATATGGCTTCCCACCTGACCGTAGCGAGGCGGTTAAAACGGCCAGCACAGGGCTGCTCTTTGCTCCCCTCTGCTCACTGATACCCTCAGAGTAGCCCATGCAGCACGGGCCTGTGCTGGTCAGACCAGGAATAGATGGTCCTTTCAGAGGTGAGAGGCTCGTGTGGAAAGTGGTCTAAACCGTTCCCTTTAACTTACCAACAAAAAAATTGTAGCCTGTGCACCTGTGCTGGTCTTGAGAAGAAAAGTCTTGGGAGACCCTGCTCCATAGGAGATTTATGTCCAGGGCCCAGCTGGAGCAGTCAGCTCGGAAGCCCTGCTCTTGGGTACGCTCGGAGCTTTCAGGCTCTCAGCTGAGGAGCTGCAGGTCCTGGTAATCTAGGAACAGTCGCAGGCTGTGCTCGGGAACCACAGATGTCTGGAGTTCCCGCGGCTGGTGGGTGAGATTCACATTCTCATCCGTATCTTTCTTACTACAGAGATTGTGATTTTTACTTAACAATGCTGAAGAAATTGCCTCTGTAATGTAGTTTGGAATTTCTGGTTAGTAAGAGATTTTGAGAGTATGTTTTAATAGGATTGAAACAAAATTTCTTTCCATGGAAAAGAAATCCTATGTCCTCAGCCTTTGCTGCTGCTTATGAAGTAAGCGCTAGAGGAGTTTCTTCACAGCTGTTTATGAACCAGAATTGTCTTTGTGGATTCATTTCTTTTTGTAGAATTAGAGTATGTGAAAATGTTTGTTACTTGCATCCAAAGACATTGTTTAAAAAAAAAAAAAAAAAAAAAAAACCCACAAACAAAAAAAAACAACCTTTTACCTTTCCTGCCTCCACCCAGTAAAGGGATTGCTCCTGTAGCTTTGTAATCTAAGAGGGGAAAAAAAGTAGGGGGAAGACCTGCAGTCTCTAAGGATGGAGTGTGCAACAAACATTTTATATCTTTTTGTTGTTGTTTGGCATCTTTCAAAGTGGCATTTATTTAAATCTGATGCCAGTTTTTAAAATGATATGTAATAGATTACATTCTTGATCACTGTCTTTATCTGACAGAAAAAGGACAGCCAGAAGTTGTTTGACAGACAACAACAGTTTTTGGCCAAGAAGAGAAGAAAATTCATTTGTCATGAACTTGCAGGGAGAATGTATTGATTCGAGGAAAATATCCTTTTTCATTCATTCTTTAGTATTTAGAGATTACTTTTTTTCTATAGTCAGACTTTGCCATTAGGTAAAAAAAAAAAAAAAGAATGGGTAGCAAACATGACCCAAGACTCTACCACTGTCAGATGGCGACTACTATTTCCTGTGCTCCTTGCACACAATTAGGTGTTAACTGGGGACCTTTCAGGATTTCTGGAGGTGACACAGTTACCTGTGTACCAGAATCATGGGCTATATAAGCTTTAGGTGCCCAGATTTTGGAGGGCCAAATAATTTAGCTAAGCTGTATATGTATTTGGGCCCAAAAGCTGTGCCCAGATAGTTTTGGGCAACAGAGCCAAATATTCTCAGTATTTGTCTTAAGCTGAGATCTAAGGCAAGAAGATGGGTCAGGCGACATGCTATAGGAGTGGAAATCAAATCTAAGAGCTGTGGCAGAAGGGAAGGTAAGCAGATAATGTGGCCTAAGGAATGGCTGTGGGACAGGACCTTTTCCAATATTAATTTGGCAAAAACTTTAAGTTCAGCATGTTTAATACATTGTGGGCACAAACAAGTTCTGCCATCAAAGCTCATTCTGCCCTTTTTTTTTTTTTTCTGGTGACATTGTGACATTACAGTGACATATTGCTGCGAGTGACATACATTGCTATGAAACTCAAAGATAGGTATTGTCAGGCAGTAGATTTAAGAATTTAACTATTACTAGCAAATAAAATACAGTAAGTAGCACCTCTCCTCCCAAAAAAAAAAAAAAGAAAAACCTCAAAAGGACATTTGTAAATGGCAGAGGATGATACATTTTTATATGGATCAAGAGATCTTAACAAATATGTAGAGTTAAGCAGTTAAGAAACAACTGAACTTGTGATAATTTTATAGTAGATTTTAGTTCCAATAATATCTTTTGGCAGTTTGATAAGCAGATGATCCTTAATCCGTGGAGCTGAGTCTCTGCTTCTGGTGTTTTTTCTGTTGGTTGTCTGTAGCTGCTGTTTCCACCAGCAGAAAAGAGTTTAAACGCACACCATGAGGCTGTCCCTGCTTTTAGAGCTTCGCTTTGAGGAAGGAGCAAAAGATAAGCTAATCTGTGTGTGGCTGGTGTCTAAGAAAGAGATCAGAAGTTTGTACAAACAGTACTGGTAGTTTCAAAATCAAATTTTGCACAAGTGTGAAGAAGAGTAACTAGTCTTCAGAAAATGGAGTGCAATTCTAAATGCAGAACATTAATCTCTAGATTGCATTTTATTGTTTTTAAAGTCTGAATCTTTTGAATGGGCCTTGTAAAAATAATATCCATGGGAACTTTTAAAGTGTAGAATGGAGCTGCTTTGGTATGTTTATATTAGCATGTCAATCAAAAACAAAAAACCCCAAGGACCTTGAGTCATCTCTGCAGATTCCCTTGAAGTTTTGTTTCTGTGAAACAAATTAGAAAATCAACACATTTAAAGTACAATGCTATTTTATTTAAAACCAGCACAACATTTTTTATTAAATTCTAAGATATGCCGTACAGTTTTTTTATGAGAACTAAAGAACTTTTTCTTTAGATTTTCAGATATTTGCTTATATAAATTGGGTGACGTTCTTTAGTATTGACCCTATACGGATGAGGAATGATTGATCTAATGGTTTATTTTGTAGTTTACGGGTATCTAATATCTGACACCTAGAATTGATGCTAAGATTCTGTGCTGTATTTCCATAATGGTTCTTATCATATTTAATACAAGTTCTTCAGAAGTCTAAATGGATTAATTTCCACCTGGAAGTTAGAAAAAACACTGAATTGTCATTTTTCCAATTAAGAAACCATATGCTAGTGTTGTTGATGAAGAGGGACAGCAGTGCTGTGTTGGCTGTGTTCATGATCATTCCTTCAGTAGAGTTTTTTCAGACATATATATATTCACCATATAAACAAAGTGACTCTAAGTGTACTGCTTGCATGCCAGCTCTGCACAGATCCCTCTTTCGGACTTCCTGGGGAAATGGAGGAAGGTTTCTTGGGGCAGTGTACTCTTTCTAAACCTTGTGTACTCCAGCAAACCTTGCTTTCCACTGATGCAGTCCTGCTGCTTGTTAAATTGATAGAAACCGTCTGCGGCCACAGCGAAAGTTAGAGTGGAGAGAGGGTGTGATTAAAAAATACCAGAGCCCGATAGGAAGTGCTGCGAGGACTGAGGCAGAGTTTTGGAGCCTATGTAGTTTACTAACATAGATGCAGCCTGAAAGACTGTGTTGTCTTTAAGTCCCCCAGATTGTAGGTTTTTTACAGTTAATCATACTCATGGAGCCTTGGGGAGGCTTTCTCCATTGCTTCTCAAAGGCGCTTTTTTGGATGTCTGCCTAAGCCAGAGCCCTCTGGCCCATTAAAGCTAATGCTATTTCATCATTTTCTTAGAGAATCTCGTGCGAATACAGGGTAGCTGTAAAGGTGGAGCGTTTGCTAATGCAGAAACCCCTGCTGCAGTTTTTACAATGCTTCAAGTAAAGTTTCCTAAAACAAAACTAACTGAGTTTATTACTTTTGGCCTATTTAAACAACACTGATATAAATATAACCCATGCAAAAGCTTGGGTGTAGGCTCACTTTTTTCTTAACATGCAATATTTAAAGACAGAAATCCAGCAGAAATAAAATGACTTTTGTTTATTACTGTGCTGTCAAACTCAAATGCTTTTAGTCCTAGCAGGATGTTGTGCTACTGCTTAATTTCTAAACTTCCTTGCAGTGGAGCCCCGACGTTGCAGCGTTTCTGCGGGGAGGTGGGTAACCTGAGCCGCCTGTGGGGCGGCCAAACGCGCGGCTTCCTCGGGCTCGCACGAGGAGCGTCAGCCACGCGCAGTGCCGCCGTTCCGGGCTTTAAACAGAGCAGCTGGGGCCGGGCTCGTAGTTTGGGCAAGGGCAGTGCACAGGCTCTCTGTGCTACTGCAGGTACCTGCTCCTTTGGCCTTTTAGGGGGAACCTAAGAGTCAATGGAAGACGCTTTTGCTGGTAAGGTTTGTATTTTTGTTGCCTATGATACAAGGTCCTGATGAGCATAAGAAGGTAAAGTGATAGTTTTATTTGCAGAGTTACAAGCAACTCCAACTCTGATGTTGGGTCTATAAATACATTCAGTAGTAATACTTTGAGGACACTTTTAAAACTGTTTCTACATAGAAAATGAAGTAGGGATTTAATGCAAACAATATGAAATGTCTCTCTTACTATGAAGTGTGTAGTATTGTGTTGCAACTTTTTTGAAATGGAAAATAATATAGATATATAAATATATTTATGAGATCTAACTTGCATATACTTGGTTATTACTGCAGCTATTTTAACATTCATTTCAATTATATTGTGAGATATTGCTTTGTTTCTTGTTCTAGAAGAACAGATGACCTATGAAAAACACTGGACTAAGTGTCAGTGTAAGACATAGTAAAATTTTGAAGAGGGCTAGAGCAAGGTAATTGATTATTCTTTAAATTCACATTTCACTGAGATGTTGCAAATTAGCAATATATCTTTACATGTAAATCCACCTGTGCTTTTGTTCTTATAAAAGCCCTTGTTTGTGTGTCTTCAGGATATATTTATAATTTGTAATGAATTCATGTTTTGTGGATCTTTCAGATAGCTGATTCCTTTTTGAATGACATGAGTGCATAGCAACTTGCAAAGGAATTACTTTGTAGTGAACCAATCATAAAGAAACATCTGTATTTACATTATTTAATCTGACAGGTGTAACTAGATGCAATGTGCATCGTGTTTTTATATATGGAACATCATTTGTGTTCCATATGCATATAAAATATATTATTATGTTTTAGGCTAACCCTCACATTTTCCTAAACTGGCTATTAGATAAGTAAAAACATTTATCTTTCAAAAAAACAAGTATCCACTTACCCTTTTCCCATGCCTTTATTTTCACTTCAGTGATTTAGAGAGCCAAAGGAAAGCTATGACATCAATTATATCTGTATTAAATACGAAATAATGTTTCTTTAATCCTTTTTTTCAGTGAGTGATAACCAATGTGAGGTACATAATAAGATTAACAGAAATTGAGGGAATATGGTATTACTTAATTTAAGAAATATTAAGCTTACAAATTCAATTCAAACCTTGTCTTTGAAAGGCTAATATGTGGTTTTGAATTCAGATAGAATTATACCTGCATTTAGTATAGATCTGATTTTGCTTCATTAGCTCTCCCTGCTTTTCTCACTCATGCAGATCACTATTTCAGTTTCTCTTCTCTGTGGTATTATAAAATACATGTCCTTTGACTTCTTATAATGCCAGAGCAAGAGGTAGTGTCTTCCAAAAGCGTTATTCCTTGGGGAAGAAAAAAGGAAATTTAATCTGGAAATTAATTAAAGTTTGCAATGCTTTTTAGTATGTTACTGTTAGATAATATTTATCTGAAGTTGCCCACCTGTATTTACTTGTCAAGAGTAACATGGCCTTTGCAAACAATTCTTTTAAGATTTTTTCCTCATAATTTGTTCTTCTACAGAGTTTTCAGAAGTAGAAGAATTCAGATTGGTGACAGTGTTTGCTTTGGGCACCAATCCTGAAAATATCTGTGCCTAAAGCCATTGAACTATATATGACTTTTTGACTACACTTTGTTTTGTAGAATATTTGCAGGGGCCATTTTCTGCCATCTCCAGCTATGGAGCCACTAGGACAGTAGTGAGACTTCAGCAAATCTCAGAGCAGCGTAATATGCCTAACATCCAGTTCACTTTTATCTTTTAAAACCGAACAGGCATCAACAAATCATCTTAATATGCTTTCGGAGCACTGAAGGGAAATGGGTGATAATTTCAGTGAGTTGGTTGTCTTGGTGGTGGTATCAGCAGTAAGATTTTTGCCTATGAACTTAGTCTTCAGGAGAAAAAGAACTTCTTCGTAGCTGTATGTACAGTCAATTGTTTTATAAAAGTCAACAGAGAAAAATGGAAACATATTAAAATGTAGAATATGCAGAAATACAACTAGAATTCTGTCAATACAGAGGATTTCTATTTGATATATAAAACAAAAAATGCTAGACATTTTTCAGAGTTAAAAAACCTCACTTATTAATTTCAAAAAGGAAGATATCTTGTTTTGTTTTTGTGTAGACCTGTCATTTTAAAAAGCAGCAATATATACCAATTTTAGATAAGTCTTGATTTTTACAAAATGAATGTAGTAGTTGGCTAAAATACTGAATAAATTCAACAAATTCACAAACATTTCAGTCACTAAGATTGAAATTTTCAATGGAAATCATTTTATCCTAAAGTTTTTTTTGCAGCAGTTTTGCAGTTTTTTGGGGTTTAACACTTCTTCAAAAATATTTTCTTTTTAAAAGATATTTCTTTTTGCTTATAAAAAACTTATGAAAGCACTTCTCTACATGAATGACACTGAAGAAAATGGACACATATGATGGCATGACTAGCAGAACAGAAGCAGCAAAGGCGTAGAGAAAGGAAATGTATAAGGTTGAATACAGATTTACTAATTTCAGAAAGAACTTGCAGGAAAGAAGAGTCAGGAGAGTCTAAAAAGAAAAAGAAGTTTGGTGATTGTAAGGATGATGGTGCAACAAATTTTATGACCAGAGGGCAATGGCAGTATGGTCTGACTTCCTTTGTAAGAGGTCACTTGCTTTAACCCAGTTGTCTCTATTTTAAGCCCACTAGTTGAAAGGCAGCACCATTAATTTCAAGCCTTCAGAGGATGCCTTAGAGCTATCATCCATGTGCATAGCTTTTTCCAGTGGTCAGTGACACAGTTAAAGAGATGCAACTTATTTCTAGTTCCAATTTGTCTGTCATCGAGTACCAACTGTTTATTCTTTTTACACCTTCTTCCACTAGATTGACATCTTTTAAAAATTGGTATTGTTTTTCTGGCTGGAGACATTTACATGTATATTCTATGCAGGTCACCTCTCAATTCTTACTATGTTGAACTAAACTTGCACATTTCTGATCTAAATCTTTCTGTCCAGATCTTTTTATTCAACCTTGGGATACTTTTGTAGCTCTCCTCTGCATGCTCTGTGGTTTGCCTCTATCTTTAAAAAAAGGTTGAAAAAATAGAGCATTATTGGTATCATCAAGGATTTGTGCAAGATTTTTTTTGTCATCTCCTTTTTTTGTTGACGCTTCCTTCTAGAAGCTAATCATAAACATTTACTTTCAGCATCCCTTCGTATATTTTTCGGAAATAGTACTCTTTGAGAAGCAGACCTCCATTCCCCAGGTACAGACTGTAGATATTTTCAGAGTAGCTCCTACTGTGGAATGCGTAACTTAAAAAATATGAACAGCAACAACAACAAAAAAGGGGTTTGAATGGTACTGGTTTGGCCAGAAGAAACGTTTCTGCCCCATTCTCATCATTAGTCTCTTAAAAAGTCTTTGTCTGATGGGTAAATTTTGTTTAAAGTTGTTTTATCTTTATTTCCATATGTTGACAAAGTTTTGAATGGGATAAGCTTAGTACTGATCTGTGTCAAGCCTTTTTATAAGAACCTCTATTTTACGTATCTCCAGTGGCAGCTGTGTTTACATATCTGTCGGTTATTCAGTTCTTAATCTACCCAAGGCATGTTGTATTAGTTATATATTGAGCTGAGTAAAAAATTCAGTGTCAAGTGGTACTAATAAATTTCCGTATAAAAATTTATTGGCAGTAAGTTCATATTTTTATCAACCAAACTAAGAATGCCATCAGCTAGCAAATCTGTTGCAGACCTATTTGGCATGCAAGTAGCCTGACTGGCATTAGTTTTATGACTTTCCTTTAATTCTTCATAAAATAGTAATGATATAAGATTTCCCAGTATTTGACCTGGCATTGGTACTAGGCCATTTGCTTACCTTTTCATAAATGCTGGCACAAGACTACTGTTTCTAGTCCCTGGAATTTTCCATTTTTCCCCCAACTAAGATAGCTTTCTGCCATTGCTAGGGTGTGAGGGATCGAAACCTGTTGCTTTTGAAGCCTTTGTGAAAGTAGTCTGATGGTTGCAGCTTTGACTTCTCAGCGGTTCTTGTGATGGTGCTGAGTGCTGCTCCCTGAGCTACATTGTACAGCCTTTCTGGTCTCCGAAATGGAGACTTGTTCTCAATGCTCACAGTGCTGGAATAGCTGCCGAGATGGATGTGTAATTCAGAAGGAGAACCAGATTTGGAGGGTGTCACCAAATTTAAGCAAGCAACATACCAGTTTATTTGGTTTGTAACTGTTAACCTGGTTCAGTAGTGACTGTCAGAGTAGTCTGAGTTGGTACATCTTGTAAATAGAAATGTCAGAAAACAAACAAATTATTAGCAAATGGTAAAAGAGCTGCAGCGTATCTAACTGGTAGCTCAGAATCAGAAATTACTGGTCTTATTTTTAAAAGAGCTTGTAGATTGAGAGATGAAGATACTTGACGTTTTTCAGGAAATTGGTCAGGTCTTCTGAGACCCAGGCCATG
This sequence comes from Nothocercus julius, assembly GCA_013398735.1. Lineage (NCBI taxonomy): Eukaryota > Metazoa > Chordata > Aves > Tinamiformes > Tinamidae > Nothocercus > Nothocercus julius. The sequence continues at coordinate 2,444,593 of VZSV01000048.1, forward strand.
GCATTTACTAGAAGATTCTGTACTTTTTAACAGAGGATTTAGGTAGTGTTATGTTACTCCTCATTCTCTTAGTGAATTTACAAATCAGCATAAGTGTGCTGATATAAATGTACTGGTGGTTTGAACGGCTGTGTTTCCACTTAGTGACATCAAGCCTGACAGAAGGGACACACGCTATGCACATTACAGAAAGGCTGCATTTGAGGTCTCACGATTGTATCCCATGGGGTTTTAGAGATGCCCTAGCATTTGCTGACTTAGGTTAGGAGTGAATTTTCTTTTTGCCTGCATTATTTCATTTGTGTATTTGTGAAATGTATTTTCACATGGACAGTGCACGTTTGCTGACTTTTTTACTGGCCATAAGAAAAGTTTTTTACCAGCAGAAGTGTCTTCCTTTGAACTTGAAACTGTTGCTAAACATATAGGCGAATTACTAGAATTATGGGAGTTTCTGGAATATTGATTTATATGAGGAGAATTTTCACATGGTGAAACTGTGGCCTTGTTAGTCATTGGCAAAATTTCCAGTGACATGAGTAGAGTCAGGATTTCATGCAGTATCTTTTTCTATTTGAGCTAATAAAATTTTAAGAACTATTACTTACCTCTGTGTCATATCAGGATTAATTTCACTACATCTAACCATCTTTGATGAATGTTTATATACATTAAATTAAATTACCTTAAATCATGATTTGATTTCTACTATTCTCTTCGTCATTTGTTTTATGACTATATCTATCAGACTTGCATTGGGCCGATAATAGTGACATCTGTGAAGTGTAATATTTATTGAGCTAATGTCAAGCCATCAGTGAAAGCGAACAAACGGATGCAGCAAAATTAAATATTTCTTTGAATGCCTGAGGCTAATGGAATAGTAAAAGCCCTGTGATACGCCTGGTCGAAACCTGAGCAGCAAGAAACGATATGGGAAGCCTGTCTCTCTTCCTAAAGAATTCTTTTTGATTTTTGTCTGGATTTTGCTTGATTGATACAATTGCAAAAGATGTAAGAAGAGAGCACAGTGGAGAGTCTGGTTTTCAAATCCAAGCCCTTTGCCATTTCCTAAAGCAAGCAATGAATTTAGCAATAAATATTTGTTTGTAATTTGATGTCATGGTTACAAGCACCCATATCATTCTGTCTGCTAAAATACACAATGCTGTTCAGTCCATGAGACTGTATTTTGTGGTATATAATTGTAATTTAATTTAATTATACCTCATCATGATTGCTGCCTTTTGTCAAATCCTCTCCAGAGATTTCATAACTCTATTAACAATAAAATCTTAGCCTCCATAGAGATACTTGTGCTTTATAGTTTTCTAGACGTGTTTTTTACCTTTGTATTTTCCCCTATGTCCTGTAGGAGATAATGTCCTTTGTACCTGGTCTCTTGTGATCGCTCCTTCCTGCTTTACCAGAACGAAGCACTTTTTTCTCCAATTGTCATCTTAAAACAACAATAAAATTAAACTCAGTGCAGCTTTTCTCAGACTAGCTGTGAAGTTTGCTGTTCCTCTTCCAAACCTGAAAAGATGGAAAGATCTTGTGCACCCACATTGTGTCTGTAATATTACTTTGTCTAACAACAACAGCAACAACAAAGAAGATATTATTTCTTTCCACAGGCCTACAGATCCTGGTTAAATTAATTTTCTTTCTTTCAAATCCTAATCTGGGAATCTCCCTTGGCTCAGGGTATCATCTGCTGCCTCCTGAACTGCAGGTCAACCTGAACTCCGGCCTCAGAGCTCTGCTTCTAAGATTTTATGACACATGCTGATACACAGTTGTTAAATGTAATTCAGATTTCTGGATTTTAGGGATCTAGAGAAAGAGCATGTCTTTCTGTTTCTTTCGTTATTTAGTAATAAGTAAGTTTGAAGAAGAAACAGGATCTATCGATATCAGTTGTTTCCTCGGTGAAATTGAACTCGATCCTGTTGTGCTGTGGCAAGCTTCCAACTGAGTTTAGTATTCTTTAATACTGGAGTGAGTTGGTTGCAGTCAAAATTGATACTGGTGAACTCATGTTATTAAAAGGGGGGAGGGGGAATGTTTTTAATTATACAGAAGAGGAACAGGAAATTAACATAAAGCTTAGTGGTTTGGCTGTTACAGTACTGACATGTCACATCCCAGGGACAGCAAATAAAACTGTGATCCTGATTATGATGATCTCTATCTAAAGCTCCTGTTTGCATACGGTCACACATTACTTATGGAAGTGTTTTCTTTGGGAGGTTTTGATTATGGTTCATCTTTCCTGAACAGAATACTTCTTTTTTTATCTCTACTGACAGTTTTTCACCTTTGGCTTTTTTCATTTTGCCATGGTCTGCTTTTATTTTTTCATTGTAATCAAAATGCATGTGTTAAGGTATATAAACACTTGGGATTGTGTCTGTAGCATTACTTGTTAAAAAGCTTTTATTATAATATTCCATTTATTACAGCGTGTTAGTGATGACACAGGAATTGCCTTTTTAATGAAGCTGATGTTTAAAATTATGGTAAATGTTGCCTGTTAAGGCCAGCTGAGGAAAATAACTCTCCACAGATTTGGAGTCAGTAACATCAGTATAATTTCATGGCAGCAAAATCTGTTATTAAAAATGGAACTGAGTGTGTAATTATGAGGTGTTGTAGAGGGTTGCATAATTACTTTTTTCTTCAACCTATTGAAATCCTTTTTTTTTTTTTTTTTAAACTTAAAAACACAGTATATCCTTATCCTAGGATCTTTTCCTGGCAGCCTTCTGGAGAGTGAATACTAGTAAGAGATTGTAAAGTTCACAATGTTTTATTGTTTTCGAATTATAGAGAGAAATTATAGAGAGAAAAAAATACATCTTTTTCTGAAAAAGATTTTAGAAAGAAAAGCAACCTAAGATACACATCTTGTGATCTTATTTGAAAATTCATCTACCTTTTTTAAAATCAATTTTTATCTTACTAAATAGATTACTCTTTTCACATTTTTTTTTTTCTGTCTCTGGCATACTGTCTCATGATTATGCACAACATATTTCTACAAATATAAAATTTAAGAGTTGTTGTGCCTCAGCACAGATGAAAACCCTTCTGTACCCCTGTCTGTCCTCTTTCGGGTTTCGCAGGGAAAGTGGTGTGATGTGATTTACAAATTGGAGGGTTGAAAGTGGTGATTTTAAGCAGGATTAACACTTTTGACATCCTTGTGATTGCGTTAAGGGCTGTATTTATTTTCCTTTTGTCTCTGTACAAATTCCACTTAGAAAATGCATTCCTCAAAACCGGTCCTGGGTTTTTGCCTCTGGAAAACTGATTGCAGTAGACCAACTATACAGTAATAAGTTGTGTATGTGCATGATGAAATAAAATTTCATAAATAAGCAGCTTTTAATTTTATCTATACAGGTTATATCTTAAATTACCAGATAATTTGCTTTTATTTCTAGGAAGTATTATGTATGTCTTAGAATTACTGTATTTAGTAGAACTTAAAATTATGGAAAAGTTTACAAATGATTGCGGATAATTACCTAGTATTCTGGTGGTATTTTTCATATTTTTATTTATCAAAGTATCTTTGCATTTTTCTCTAAAGTGAAGTCCCTAACTTCCTGTTACTATATCAGCACAAATCTAGTAAGACTTCAATAGAGGAAAAAATATCAGTGAAAATCCCTAGGTTTTCAAGGTTAAAGCTTCTGTGTGCACACACATAAACTTACACACTTCAGTATGTCTTTTGTTAAGCTTGTACATGTAAAGATGTATGGAAATTTTAAGTATTGTGGTAAGAAAAAATGTGTTAATATGAAGGAAGATAATCTGATTTTCTTTTTGCTGGAAGTTTTAAATCAAAATCAATCACTGTATGATTAAATGAGTGTTTTTCAGGAGTTTATGACAAGCCTAGGCTGAAGACATTCTGTATTTTTCTCACATTCTTATATAGATTATTTGTTTAGTAGAAAAGAAAGGATGATATGTTTTTATTCCTATGTATATCATCAGAGGTTAAGTCTACCCATGAGTCTGAAGCTTGGCAAAGGTTATCTTGGATTGATTGTAGAAGCAGTGCTTGTTATTTAAAAGATGATCTTCTCTTATCCAAGGGAGAACAAAGCTATCAATTCCAGCACTGAAGAAAAGCTTGCATGTGAGCAGTCAGAGACCTTCTCATTTTCTTCTAGCATTAGTTGCTCTAGCATTAACTTGGTGTCTTAGAGTGCAAAAATAAGATCATTTACTGCAGCAGCTGCTTATTTAGTGATAAGGTTGGGTTGTATCTTACCTTAACTCTGACAACAAAATGCACCCTGATTTGGGCCTGAAATAGCTCCATTTGGCAAGTTATTCTGGAACTGGTCTTTTTTGAAGCACAGAAAGATGTGATTTCCTGAAGACCATAAGCTGACAACAACCCAAAGCTGGAGACCTTATGAGTGAGACTGATTAGGAAGCTCTGTAGACGAAGCTAGCAGAGAGGTGCAGATTAGTTTCTGGCATGAAAAATGGTAGGAGTCTTAAGCAGAGAGACAAAAAAAAATGGTCCAGAAACAAGAGACTAGATTAGTAAAGGCAATTTTAAAAAGTGAGAGAGAGAAAAAGAAAGAAGTAGGAGGAGACTTTTATGCAGGGTGTAAGTCATGAGGGGTAGTGAAGTTGAGAATGAAGAACCTGAATTTTTTTGTGATTGAACATATCAAACTGGGAGTAGGAAAGGTAAAAATCAGAATCTGGAGAGATAAAATATATCAACAGTCAGGGCATGCAAAGAGCTATTATAATTCAGGTTGGCTTCTGCTCCTCTCATTGGGTGCTGGCTGCTCTCTTGCTGCAGCATCTTATTCTGTGGATCACTGCGCTAAAAAGACATTTTTGTGGTTCTTCCAGTTTAACAAATTTAAGAATCTAGAAATGCTAAACTGAAATTCGTTTTTTGAATCAGAAAGTTTTATTTATTTTGTATGTTCTTTCCAAATCCATCAAGAATGGTAGCAGATCTCATTTAGCCTATAACTTGAGACACCTTGGCATAGCTGCTTTAAAAAGATCTTCCTCTTGACAGCTTTAGTTTTCCATGATAATGAGGCTGACTTTTAAAATCTTTTATATGGAAGATGACGGTCTCGGTCAGGTAATTTCATTAAGGGCTTTGAAAATAACTGCATTAGCCTTCCTGCATTAGCTTTATTCAATGGGCAGTGAGTATAGTGAAATGAAATTCAAATGATATATTCCTAGTAGGTCTGGCAGGAGATACACTGTGGAACAACCCTGTTATCTCTGTTTGCTTCAGTGTGTTGGACCTTGTTCTCAGATACAAGCGACTGTAATAGTGGAGCCTGAAGACTTAACTATGTCTAAGCAAGAGTCCAAGAGGATAGCAAACAGTGTTTGAGCTTGTTGCGAATTCAGTGTCAGTCTTGCTCAGGTGTGTAAGCAAAACTTCCTAGACAACTATGGAACATGGACCTGTCAAAAGTTTGAATGTAAGTAATTCTTGTAGTTGGTATTACTGCAATGACTAAGGCAAAGTCTTAAGAAGTCTTTGACCAGCACCCTAAATCTGACCAGGAATCAATTTGTCATCTTCACCCAGTTTTTTAATTTTCTTCTGTCAGCCACTACTTGACTTGGCACTCTGCAAAGTCCTATACCATCCCTACTATATTAATAGATTAAAAAAAAAAAAAAAAAACAGATAATTAAAATTCTAGTTACCAAACAATATTGAATTTGCAAAGTATCAGTATTTCCATGTCACCCGTGCTGCTTACAGTGTGCTTTCCCTGCTTTCCATGGCAGCCAGGCCCTGTCCTGCACTCTCTGGTCCCTCTGTGCTGCTATTTCTGATCTCCGTGTCCCTTCCCGAGCCAGAGTGCTGCTGAGGGCTGATGCTTGTCAGCGGTTGTTTGCTCCAGGACTGTAAACTAAACCACAGTGAGTGGAGACATTTGGGAGATTTGCTAGAAAAATGCATTTCTGCTCCAAAGTAAAATGCTGTTGTAGGGGCACCTCGAACATCCTCTATTTCACTAGGGAGGTGCAGGGGGGCTGGAAATGGGCTGTGCTTCTCTGTCCTCTCCTCGCTGAATGCTATGTTTCATATTGTTTTTATTTTGGCGTGTGTTCATGTTTTGTTATAAAGTCAACGCTCTATGTCATCTTTGAAAACTTCTTACTAAACCTCTGAACCTCTCAGAGCTCTTCAGCAGAAGCTGAAATGGAAAGCAGAACTGCAATTCCAGTTGGAATTGGAAATTACAAACAAGACTGAAAGGAAGACTAAAAACTCACTGCATTTCACTTATTGACAAAAATCAATGTATTGATGTTCTTTATTGTATCGATTTTTTTTTTAATTGATATTCTTTACTGGTCTTTTCTCTAATGTTTGTTAAAAGAGATTTCTTGACATCTGCAGATGATATATTGCAGTGTTTCACTGTCCTTGAAGTTGCACCTGTTGCCTTGTCTGTAACCCAAATAGTTGTTGCAGTTAAGTCCATTACTTTTTTTCCTAGCTTCTTGAGTCTTGCAAAACAGATTATTCCTTTTCTCTCTCAGAAGTTATATATGTTTGTGTGTGTGTATGTGTGTGTGGGGTGTGTGTGTGTGTGTGTATATATATATATATAAAAGAAAGTGTGTATATATATATATACACACAAATACTCTCAATAGCTAAAGGCTTTATTTAGGGCTTCTGTAATTTATGTTTTGACAAACATATTTCTGGAATAAATAAAGAAAAGGTAAGTTTCTATCTTAACTTCACACTAAATAGAGTTTGCATATAAGAAATATATATAAGAGAAACCTCATGTAGCATATTTTATGTTTGTTATAAGGAAGTGAATTATAATCAGTTATTTTTTCATAGAAAATAGAAAGAATACTTGTCCACTATATGAAAAAAAGAGTTTATTGCTAGAAAAAGAAAGTTTGAAGTGAAAGATAGGTCTAGAGTGTAACTCCATTATGTGTGCAAAGAACTCCCAAGGATATTCTGTGAAGAAACACACACAAACACACATATGTATATGTATGTATGTATATATAAACTTCTTTTTCTGGGAAGGGAGAAGAGTACAAATTATACTAATAGGACTGTTTGTGTTTTTTAAAAAATATTGTTCGCTCTAGCCATTCTAAACTTACCTAATCAGACGACTCATACTCACTATTTTGGAATCATATGTTGATACTTCAGGCTTACCACAAGGTCTTACAAAGCTTGCCTTCTTCCTTCTTAGGAAAAGTTTTAAATTTCAAGGGATATCAGTGCTAGGATATTACAAAACTACTCTGAATCTCCTTTGTAGTAATGGATAAAACATGCTTATTTCCAAAAATATGCATTTTCCCGGAGGAATGGGAAATGTTTTGTGTCTTTGGATATTTATTTTCAAAATGCACTGAGCTCAGATGAATCTTATGCTCTACCAAGAGAAATATGAAAAAAAAAAAAATGTTGACCACTCTTGATCAGTATACATTATTTTTTGTGGCAGTAGAATCCTGATGGCTCAGTCAAGTCCTGAAACCCTCTGTTACCATGGACAGTACATGGAAACTAAGTAGAGTTAACACCTTGCCCGAAGGATTATTTTATTCAAGGTTAGGACAAGACTGGTGACTAGAGCAGGTGTTTGGGAAAGTCAGGAAGCCAGCATATTTTGTCAGGTAGCCTAATGGCTCGAATGCCCAAGTTACGAGCAAAATAACTAATACCAGATGTTGTTTTATAGACACATATGGAAAGTTCCCAACTAAAATAATGTATTAGATTGTTGAAATAAAAAATAATTATGAAATACTGTAGTGCTGGCTAAGTGAATGAAGAACAAGAAGTTGTCTTAATTTTGCACAGCCCAGTCCACGGGTTAAAGGCGAAGCCTAATAAAATTTTGATTTGTTTTGTTTTAGAACGTCAAGTGTGCACATCTATGGCTGGTTCCAGTGTCCTTCCCTCCAACGTGGCTGGTATCAGTAAAGACCTGATCGAACTCCAGCACCTCATTCAGTTCCCAGAGGAGGTTGCCAGCATACTGACCGAGCAGGAACAGGAGCTCTACCGCAAAGTCCTACCCATTGACTACCTCTGCTTTTTAACCAGGGACTTAGGTAATGCTGAATGTCAAAGCAAGCTTTCAAGTATTAAAGCTTCCATATCTGCTACTATTCTTTCTCAAAATGATGAACATAATGCCGTGGAAGATCTTGTGACAAGGTTTAATGAGGTAAGACAAATCCATTTATTTACTTTTTATGAGGTTTATTACCTATTTGATGTAATTTGCAGGTTAGTTATTTAATAGCAGAATTTAACCATAAACAAATTGAAGCATCAAGGAGTTAGCTAAATAGCTTCTGCTGAATTTAATGGGAGTTATGCAACTGATTTTGCTTAGTGAGTTTGGAAATTTGCAACCTGAGTTTTTCTTGCACATTGCAAAGCAAACGGGAAGAAGAATATTACAGACTTGTATTTCTTATCTTTTTATTGACTGCACAGGTAAACTTTCAGTCATCTTTTATTTTGTTCAAGAGATGGAGGTTTGTTTATTTGCTTTGGATTTTGTAGAATAAACATAGGAAACAACATAGAAGTATTACAAACTAGATGTTTCTGTATAATATAACTAATGTGGGCTCTTTATTTAGTCATTTAATAACTTCATGCTTCTTGAATATTGTTACACAAGAAGCATCATTTGACAGGACATATTTCCACTAGCCAAATCCTGAGATATTATTTCCTTGATTTTTACTATTTTTTACTCGCATGATCTGATGAGTTTAACAGAAAATTAGTCAAGGAAGGACTCAACAATTTGTACCTCTCTCCCACCTGTACCTTGCATATTATAAAGGTACAGGAGTTTCTCTCACTTAATTCTATTAATGGGAGCATATATAAAAATTGTAAAAATGTCTTTTTTTTCTTAAAGACAGACCTTAAAATCATTTCAATTAGCTCCAGTCACTGTATTTTAAAAAATATTTGTCTCATTTCCCGTTGTATCTGGTACTTAGCCAGAGAAGAATGTGGCCTGTGATGCAGCTAGAACCAGGAGCGCTCCCCTTTCCCATGTGTTTCTCCCATGGTGATCACTACAATGAGGGCAGGAGCACAAGGTGAAGCAGTCAAGCTCTTGCCCAGTCTCGGGCACAGGGCCAGAGCCGTCTGTGGGGATACTTGCAGTTAGCTGTACAAATTAGAGGACCTTCATGTGCGCTGGCACTTGGAATAGTCACAAGATTGAAGAGCAAGTTGTCATGAAAAAGTCTTGTCAGAAATGACTGAGATGATTGTTTGCAAATTGAAATTTAATTTTCAAGTTATTTCTTGGTAAAGTTTTTTTTTAGTGTGTGATTTGCAGTTTTTGTAATCTAACAATACCTGGTAATGCTACAGGATCATTTTCATATTATTTAAATTAATTCCTGCAGATCTGGTACATATATAATAGTATATTATCCTAAATATAATTTGTTTGTTTGTTTAGCATAAATGTTGCGTGTTTAAACAATTATTGTACCATATTTGCTGCTTGTAATAAATCAGTATCTTGCTGTCTGCTTTATCTTATGGTGGAGTATATAGCCAGTCACCCGCGTGGGCTCTCTAATGTCTTTGTTTATAAATGGCAAGAAAATTCTTGTGCAGAGAGTCATGCTTTTGTTGGCAGAAGTCAGTGAGTGAGCGCTTGCTGATTTTTTGGCATTGCTTATAGAAATACTGAAGTGTATTTATACTGTGGGAGCCAGAATGAATTTCAAAATGACAGCTTCTGATACATAGTGGGAGAAAACTATTTCATGCCATTGTTCTTTTCAATGAGCAACTCAAGTATGTATTTTTCATACAGCAATCTGTTTTTTGATTATTTTTCTGATACATGTAACTGGGGACACCAGCTTATAACACTTTTATAAATCCATAGCTGCTGTATTGTGAAACAAAGAAACTTAAGCTTTTTAGTGGACCAAATACTGGCTTTTTATGGAAACTTGCTAGAGTATTAATTAAATAGACTAACAGCTTAAAATAATGAAGTTTAAAATATATTTTGAAATATTAGTGAAAAGTAGGGAAAAGTTTGGTCTCACTGAGGCAGATTTTATTTGTATTATTTCCTATTTAAATTCCAAGAACATCCAGAACCCCTGTTTGTTACAGAAGTTGCGAGCTACCATTGATGACAGAGAGCAAGGTCAAGCAGTAGGTATTGGGAAGTATCACTTGATTCCCCTATACACAAAATACTTTTGCTGTTACTACTCTTTTCTAGATGTAAATTATTTAACTGATGTCACTGGTGAGGTGCAGATAACACAGTATGAATACTTTCTATTCACCTTTACTTGTTTAGCCTATACTAGTTAGAAAGGATTGGTGTTGCTTAACATGATGGCATTTAGACCTCAACGGAGGTCTAAGAAACTAGAGAGGTTTGGGAAAACGAGTTATAAGGGAGAAAGAGTTGATGATGGTTGGTCAGCCTTAAGCAGTTTAACAAGGAAATACCCTATGAAGAATTGTAGAGCAGAATCAGAATTTTTTTTGCCCTGTTCAGTAAGTAAAGGTGCTTGGAGACAGTTAACCCAGCTGAATGCAGAATAAATAACTGCCGTCATTTTCTTTGCTCTCTTCTCTATGGAAAAGGATATTAGTGGATGCTGTAAGGTGCTTTTTCTTTTATTGTATTACTGCAGTAAGGTCTTGTGATTTAAATTACTGGAAGTCATTCATCTGCCAACTTAATAATGAACATCCAATCGGAACACTTTCCAAAAATAATAGAGAAGAATTGAAGGACCATGGAGACACTGAAGATGGGTGTCGTACATTGAAGCTACTGTCGAGGGCTCCATGACTAGTAGTGGCACAACACAACTGTAGAGCTAGCAAATAAGGCTCTTAGCAGCTGAGACTGGAGAGGAGAAGCTGCCTTTGTTTAAGCAAACATGAGTAAATGCATATAGTTACTGGAGGTCACTGGCAAAATATGTTTCTCTGTCTTGTCTCATCATAGTTTCCAAGTATCAGTTTATTCCCTATTGTGTTACTGGACAATGCCAAGACAATAGTCGTCGTCTTTCAAAAATACGCTGGAGAAATGTCAATCAAGCATGATCTGTAAAAGCCCAAAATAGACCACTTTTGGAGGAGAATATGTTATTTTCTGATGGCATTTTATCTCTATTCTAAAAGTTTTACATCATTCCAGCTCCTGAGTCTGTGCAGAAATTCACAGAGAAATAAAATATTCAGAGAGGGAAATAATCCTATCTCCTATCAAAATCCTATCAAAATTGTGGATTGCCTGTGAGATTTGCTATCTCTCGTAGAGCTTGCAGATGACTGAATGTTCATGGTACACTCAGCCAAGTCACAAAATATTTCTAATGTTTGCATACATAGCAACATTTCTTCAGGCTTCATTTCCTTAAAAAGAAGGCAGTCATGGTGGAGATTACCACTGGAGTTCAAATAACTTCTGTAATGCTGTTACAGAAAGGCTGGTCAGTTGTGCTTAAAAAATAGTTCGTAAAACTAAAGGTAAATGAAAGAGTGGTAATGTTTTTTTAATGTGGGAAAATGATGTACTAGGCTTGAAAAAGGAAAAGTGAAAAATAGTGGTTAAGCAGTAAAGAATAAGATACAGAGGAAAAGGTGTTGGGCCATCATTATGGCAACATATTACTCTGTTAAAGATTGCTGTGATTATAGATTATTATGCATTAATTATTAGGTGTTTAAAGAGGAGGAAATCAGAACTGAGAGAAATCATACCATGTCGCTAATGGATTTGAAATACATTTGTTTCAGAATTAACAAAGAACAAGTATGTTGCTTAAGAAAAAATTCACTGTGGTGGTCTGTTGTGATTAGCAATTAATTCATATATGAAGAGCAGATCCCAACAAGCACTTCACTGGAGTAATACAATATTGTGACATGAAAAATTTGTCAGATTTAGAAGAAATGGAGAAAATGATGTTGTTTTCACCTACCATACTGCTTCTTAGGCAATGATTGCACTACCTTAGACATCTAAATATAGCTATAATTGAAACTCTGTCTATTGGAAATGTTCTTTAATAATGCTAGAATTAAGTTGACCTTTCTTTACTCTTTCCTTAATTCTGAAATTCATATGAGATTTAACAAATATACAGTGTCTAAGGAGAAGTTAATTTAATTGTAGGAGAAAGTCTAACTGTCATGCTTTTAGAATAAAAAGATGTTTTTAAATTCCATTGATCCAGTGATCACCCTAGTTTTCTAGGATGGCAGATTGCTATTCTCAGCTGTCATGTTTGTGTTTTAACTTCTTATCTCTGTTTTATATATAAAAATTTTAGAAAAATTGCACTATTACAGGGGATGTTTAAAGGGAAACTGGAGAAGTGGACTTTTTTCTTTTAATTTTAATATGGGTAAATTGGATCGTTTGTTTTTTTTTTTTTTCTTTCAATTTCTTTTTGCAACAGCCCAAGATTTAAAATGATCTCAGAGAAAGGGAATTAGATTTCTATCCCTTTAACCTTTTATCTCAAAATTCTGTTTATTCTGTACCTCTTGTTCCTATGGATTATATGTTCCCTTATCTGTTAATAATAGTATAAACATTTTGAAGAAAACATGGTTTGGGGCACAGTGAATACATTTGTTTCAAATTTCCCACAGCAGCTGACTACATAATATTCCAATAGAATACTAAGTTTGTCCCAAATTCTGTTTTTATTGCCACAAGATACAAGGAAGCCTCCTTTAAATAATGAATTCTCCTGTATTTTTAAGTGTAGAAATCCAAAGTTAGTAGTGTTGCAGTGCAGGAATTAATGTGTATTCAAATCTTTATTTTGTAAAAGGGGAGTCGTTTGAGTATATGTTAAGGGTGCATGGTATCACTGATAAATGTGTTGCTAAAGCAGATGTATTTGACAAAAAAAAATGTGGGCCTGTGACAGTTAATAGCCTGTAACATAGCCTGTGCAATGTGTAGACAGATAATTTATAGGGTGTTCTTCTATTTGTTTTTTATTTTGTATGACAAGTTTGGGTATGAGCATTCAATATGACCACCTATAAATAAAATATATAGTCTTAAAAGGTTTGATTAAAACTGCAGCTGTATGATAGCGGAGACATGGGCACAATATGTCCTCATCTGCCAGACACATCTGATGCTTCATTTGCTTCTATTGATATCAAATTTATCATAGGACCTTGTAAAACCAAGGCAGCAGATCAAGTTAGACAGATATATTCTTTTCTGTCAATAAAAATAAATAAAAAATGATTGTGAATTAGCAATTAAAATGACAGATGAGTGAAATACAGTAACATCTGTTTTTCAAATACTGTTTTTATATTGAGGCTTTTCGATTCTCTACGACTGTACACGTAATAATAGTAGTTGTACACTTTCCTGCTGTGGTAGAGACCCAAGTTCTCAGATGTCTGTCCACTGTATTATAAAAAGCATGGGATTTCACAAGTAAACCTGAAAATATATATTTAAAAGAACTAAAAGGACTCAAGAGAGTGTGCCAAACTACAAGAAGGAAAGGAGGAGGGTATGTTTGGTGCCATTTGAAAAACTTGGAAAGTTATGGAAATGGAAATCAAGAAATGCTTGAGGAATGTGTCAGTTGCTTGTCTCCATGTCTTTAAGGGGTCTTTCTTTAAAGAGTATATAGTATCCCGAGAGAAAAAACCCTGTCAAAGTTAAATAAAGATGAGATATTTTTGAATCAATGTTGCCAGTTTTCAGATACCAGATATTTCATGGATGTATAAAAGCTGTAGTGTCCTAGCTTTATGAAATTCCCATAATTATTCCACAGTATTCTTGGACACCTGTTTCTTTTTCTGTATCCTTGACTTTGCAGATTCTTGCTTATCTATGGTTTGTACTCTCATCCAGTCTCATCTACCTCTCTGCATCAAGACAACCACAGAAAATACCACTTGAATATGTGTGTTGAAATATATATATGTTTACGAACATTTAAAATAATTTCAAACATTGCCTCATGAAGAGTCCCTTTTATAGCTTGAAGTTTTTGGCCACAGCTTCAGATAAAAGGAAAACAATAAAAAAGTTAAAACAAAATGAAGCTTTTCATATTTCATGCTGAGCTACATATATTCAACAAGTGTGACACCTGACACTGAAACTTGTCTCACATTATTCAAAGGAGCAGCCTGAACTTTATCCCACTTTGGAGCTGCAAATTCAAAACGAGATGTTCAATACATAAGGTGATTTTTTTTTTTTTAAATTTATCCCCAAATAAGCTAATAAGGCAGACCTTCTGATCTGCTGCAGTATAGCGCTATAACTGTGTTGGTTTCATCATTCACTAGGTCATTTTTATATTCAGTATAATTAATCAAAAGTCTGGCCATTTGGCAAAATAAATGATAATGATAGTTTTATTTTTAATGGTTTAAATTTGTACATTTTTTTCATTGTTCAAAGTAAACTTAAACTCTTACTAGCAAAACAGAAACATATCATTTTACTGAAATAATGGAATGTAAATAAATATTTCACTCTGTCTCTTAGTTCAGAATTTTTCTGCAATGCCTAAATGGGTTTGCATAATACTTTTTCAAAGATCGTGTTTGTGCAAATATCAAACTGTTTCCAGTCCTTGTTTGGAATAGTGTTTAATCAGATTTAAAATGGTAAATGTTCTTGGTAAGGTTATATAATTTCACTCAAGCATGTAAAGTGAACCATCTGTTCATAAGATACGCAATTTTAAAATACTCCGCTTAAAAATGCAACTGGAATTTATGTAGCATATAATAATTTTAATAAAAAACTTTAATGAAACCTTTTTAAAGTAAAACAGTTATGTTATATGCTGCAATTCTGTATGTTCATCTGTCTGCATTGATGGCTTTGTGCACAGTTAGCTGAACAAAGGAACACAAACTCATGTTAACCAGCTAATTAGTCCTATTGCTAATGCTGCTTTTATCAGACAAAACCTTTAAAAACAGAATAGTTTAGTTAAAAGGGCTACAGTCCGTCATCCTTTGAATAACTGAAAAACATATTTCTTGTTTTGTAGTCAAAGCTTTCTCGTCTTTCTCACTTCAGTGTAGTGCTTATAGTATGGAAGGATGCTTGTAGTCAATTTTTATACATTAGGTGTTAGGGTATATACAATAATGTTATTTTGTGGTAAGCCAAAACATTTTATTTTGCTTATTAGTAGTCGTAAATATTAAACCTCCGGTAGTCAAATCCATTTAGTAATTTTACTCTGAAAGTTGTATCTCTCAAGTATTATGAAAAGGCCAAAAAATGTAATATAAAAATAGAAGGCATCATTTCTTCCATGCTGAAGTATGTAGCTTAGGAATTGCTTTAAAAGCCTTATAAACATGAGAGCTGGAGGAATGAGTGCAAACCACTACAGATGACAGTGAGTACATTCTGCTGCATAGGTGAAGATTGTGACTAGTTTCCTCCCTCACTAGCACCTCTGCATTTTGCTTCTTTTAAAAAATAAGCAATAAATTAATTCCTATGCCAAAAGATTCAGGTAATGCATTCTCTGGCAGTTGTATAAAGGATAACAGATAATGCTAGATATATATGAATTACGATTCTCTTGAGTATCGGAGAACTAAAAAAAAAAAAAATCCATGTCACGTTTAGGGATATGTTTTTTAATTCAATTAAATACCATTTCATCCTGTATAAGGCAGGGCTCCCATAGATTAAGCAATAAATGGTCATGTAATTCACAGTTTATAGCGGTACAGAGAACTGGCTTTAAATTGGATTTCACTAATTATGTCATCAAAAACATTGGCATTATGTAATTGTTTGATATAAATTCCCCAGACTTAAAGGATTAGGGAGGCTTTGTGTTACTTTTCTTTAGTAAAATGCTGTAAACTTAAAAAAATAAAGTATTGATACTAATTCTAATAATTGATTTATAGGAGCTTTTTTGTCTATTTAATTTTCTTTTTAAAAAATACCAATGAAAAAAAAATTCTGAAAAGGAAAACAGAAATATCTGAAATCTTCTGGGAGTGTCACATCCTGAAATGAGCAAGTTTGTCCCCAGTAAAATTTTATCATTGCTACATTTGTGAAAATTTCTAGTTTAAACAGGTTGAAGCCTTGAATGAGAGTTAGTCACTGACTTAAAAATATTCACGGCGTACAGTATTGGAGGGTTATTGCTGAGTTACAATTTTGCTTTTTTTTTAAAAAAAAAAAAGCATTAGCAATGTTTAACTTGAACTTATCTTAAAACTTTGAGCAAAGTAATATAAGCTTATATAAGCCTAAGTTACAGGTTAGGGTTTTGAGTATGACTTACAGTGATTTCTGTAGTCATCAAGAAAATGCGTCCCTATGCAGATTTGTTCTTTCTTTTGTGTGAGCTGCATTGAGCTCGTGTGCCCAGACAGTGTCTGAGGAATCTCACTTCTGGACTTGCATTCAAATGAAGATCCTAAAACGTTCCCTAGTTCTTAGATACCATCTGTGCAGAGGGAGCTTTGAGCATGCCAGGCAGCAAAAACACAGTATGTCAGGTCTTTTGGGGATGCAGGGACCTATAAAGTAATTTGAGAAATGTCAGTGATTCCTACAGAGGAGTATCCTTGAGGATATGTCCTGGGCTGCTGATATACTGATGAATAAGTTACATAAGAATACGTTTATTGAGTACTGGTTATTCTTTATATGTCTCAGTTAATATACTGAAGTTTCCTGTAAGCTGTCATACATGGTGTTTCCTAAACAACTCAGTCATTTCAACTACCTTGGTTTCAGTGGTGCATTCCCCATTGCATTTTGAACAGGTAACTACTGATTTGGCTTATTAATTCTGTATTTTTTTTTCTACTTGGCACTGCGACCAAATTTAATTTTCAGGAAGTGTCCCCTCAGCTCTGTTATCCAAATGAATTCTCTTCCCTTTCCAGCTGTCTTTGCTAAGAAAGTTAGGAGTAGGGATGTTGTTGCAGATGTTAGGCACAGTAGTCAGCAAAACCCTCCCTGAAGCAGGCAGCCCTTGTTCCCAGCACCTTTCCTGTGTTATTTCCCCTGTGGCAGAGCTATTGCCTTGTAATGATCTGTTTGAATCCCAGACTGATAAACCTGCATAAATAGCACAGTCTTCACGGCTTCTAAGAAATCCTTTTTCCAAATTGATATGCTTTTTCAGAAGTCCGTAATCCTCCTATCTGGGGGAAAGAATGATACTTTCAGGCTAATCAGCTAACAATGATCTTAATAATTCATTGAAAATTTTCATAGGGATCCAGTGCTATTCAGAAACACCAGAAAGGTCAGTTTATACTCCTGAGTACTGCTAAATATGACATGAAAAGACTTCAAGTTGAACACAGAGCAGAAGAAAATAGCACATCCCCTTCAGGGATGCACAAAGAACGTGCCTATAAACATGCACAGTAACTCTATTTCATTCCTAAATTCATTAACACACAAAATAGTATGAATGAAATTTTCCACTAAATGCATCTGACTGAAATACCACGATGTGCTCCTTGTCCTTTTTCTAATCTCAGAGAACCAGAAAATAAGGACATCTGGAAATAAATTTCTAAAGCAGGCATGTTTCTAATTCTTAGGTGGTGGGTAGTAGTATACTTTGTTGCTCAGTTCTGTCTTTTAATTTTGCCTGAGCCATTAGGTCTTCCTTTGCACTTTCTGTTTCGTACAAAGAAAGAGACTCAGACGCTATTTTTCCTTCCTCTGTAGAGAAAGTTTTAAAAAAAGAGCCTCTGTCCTTCCTGTAATTCCTGTCCAGCAGGAGGAAGGATCAGTTTCATGGGAGACTACTGCCTTTTTTTTTTTGCTCTTGTACCCATATTTTGCTCTTATATATACATATGCCATCTCGATGCTGCAAAGTCTTCTTCATGCTGACCTTTATCATTTTCTGTTTGCTTTTACAGAGTGTTTGTAAGAGTTCATCATAACTGTTTATAGCAGTTCTAAGCTCTCTATTAAATAAAATTTCAGCAACTGACTGTCCTAGTTTCAAGGGTGCTTCCTAGTGGGGAGTCTGAATTCAATTGCTTTTGAATGTTCTTTATCAATTTTGATACTGTTTTCCCAGTGCATCCTTACTACCTTAGATTAAAATAGGTCTGTTAAAATTTTATTGTCCTGTAAAATACTGAAACCCATATCAGTCAAACCATCGTTACAATGCTTGATATTTCAAATGAAGCAAATGTCTTATTTCTGTGAGATTGCATGCTTAGCATTTGTTTTTTCTTATGGAACAGTTTCTGGCAAGCAAAAATAATGTAAAAAAAATCTGAAATTTTATTCCAGCATATACAATTTATGCCAGTCTTAGCTTATGGATTTTACTATTTTCTTTCACAATTTCTGAGTCTTTTACATTATTTTGACTAATTTTGTATTTGTCCTCATCTGAGCCCTGTGCAGTGCAGCAGTTGTCTCTATCTCTCCATGCCTTGATGCTCTTCGTCTAAGCTGTTCTTGGAAGATTCAGTTTTTACATTCTAGGAATAGCCAATCAAGTACTTGAAGTAAAATTTCATGTCAGTGTAAGTTGTCATTCAGAGCTGATAAGGTGACTACATATATGTTATGTAGGGCAGCCAGAAATGAAAATTAGTTTTATATTACCCAACTGTATCTTGTATTGTGGCTTCTCCATCCGTATAAAGACTGATTGGGAAGGCTTCTTGAGCAGTTTTTCTGCATCCAGCATCAGACTCTGGTATTTATTATACCTTTGCTGACAGTTCTGTATGGGATATCTGCTCCTGCTAGGTCTTTTATTGTATGTTTATTTTATATATATATATATATAAAGACATTAGCTAACTGTTTTTCTTAGCATTGTCTGCTGGACCTGCAGATAATTTCTTTCAGCCTGGTCTTCCATAATAAGCTCATTCAGAAGCACTAGAGCAGACCGAACCTTGTTTCAGAAGATCCTTTTTGTCCTGAACTTCTTGTCTCATCAGAGTAGCTGATCCCACAGCTCCTGAGCCAATGTGTGGGACTCCCTCCCAAGGGGGGGGGGAAGGGGGGTGTCTCTGCTGGATGAGACACAGAATGATTTTACAGCCTCATTTCTTTCAGAGTTCAGTCTTGAAAATTTAACTCTTACGCACGCATACGTTTTGCAGCGATAGCTTGTTTTCTCGTTTGAACGTTTTTTCATTCTTGGTTTTTCATTCTTGATTTATTTGGACATCAGAAAGATTATAGAACAACTTATTTTTTTTGTATTCTTTCACTGTTCCCCCCACAGGAGTGAGAAGTTTGGAACACTGGATCTGTGAAGACTTGCATAAATAGAAGCCCTGTGTCTTTTACTCTTTTCTTGTTCTTTCAATTAGTACTAATACATTTTTATTTAATTCTTCTCCTTGTTTTTTAAAATAAAATTGGCTGTTCCCTGTGAGAGGAAAACTAACATTTTCTAATTTTTATAAGCCTTTCCTCACACCAGTAATATTTGTAGACACTTGAATCCTTCACGACCAAAGAATGGAACTCAGTGTCAGTAAACAAATCATGGTTATTGCTTTATAAGTGTTTATACAATGACAGATATCAATCCCCAGGGAATCCTTTTATAAAAAGGAGCAGTTGGTTTAAATCAGATTTCCATGTGAAATATAGCTACTTCTTATGGACATTGTGGGAACAGAAACTGGAAAGAAATTTTGCACACTGGTGAAGGTTTTTTTGGGGGGAGGATATGAACAGAATCATGTATTAAGTTGATTTTGGATTCTGTCATTAATTAGTCATCAGACAAAAGTTGGCAGTGTGGTCACGCTTGACAGTGTGCAAGGTTTATACTTCATGATCTGGTATGTAGATAACATGAATTATATTCGGTGTTCGGTGCGTTCCTATATACACCGCAGCACGTTTATACGTTAAGTAAAACATCAGTTCAGTAAGCTTAAGCAAAACCAGAAATTGTAATTTATCAGCTTTCATTTTCCCTGTTGTAACAGCAAGGATTACTTAGTTTACTTATTATGAGCCCTGAGTTTAAACTATGTTAATGAGAATTGGCACTGCAGATCTCTCTAGCAGCTTTAGAAATCGGCATTATCTTAAGCTACCCATCGTTTTCAGTGACCTGAATGTGCATTCAGAATACTAGATATTCATATACAATGGTTTTGTTTTTTTTAAGTAAGTATTTTCTGACTAGTTAGTCATTCAAGTGTAGGAGTGTGTGAATGTCTGTGCATATGGAGTGTTTCTAATGCAGATGTGATTCTGCCGTGTGCGTGAGCAGAATTTTCACTAATACTCTTTGGATGGGAGGAAAAAAAGAACTGCATGAAAATCTGCAATTTTGCAAACTGTATGTAGCAGGTGTTATTACTTTGGCTGATTGTACTTGTCTATTTTGTTTTACAAGGTGAGCTCATGGGTTACCTGGCTGATCCTGACTGCAGGTTCTATGGAGGAGAAACGAGAAGTCTTCTCATATCTAGTACATGTGGCAAAGTGCTGCTGGAATATGGGCAACTACAATGCTGTCATGGAGTTTTTGGCAGGGCTAAGGTACTGGCAACTCTGTTGTTGAATGATGTTTCGGTGGCAGATTACATTGCAGCTTCTGTTAAGCAGACCTCTCTGAAGAACAATGAGCTAAATCAGTCACCCCGTGACATCCTAATGATCCTCTTGGAAAAAATAAACATGCTAAAAGATACTTTCTCAAATGGGGACACCATCATTCATCTTTGTACATACTAAATACATTACATTAGAAAACAGACACTTTTTAAAAAGTTTCAAATGAGAGAAGAAGATGGAAAGCAGTTGTGCTTTAACTATCTGTAATCACCAAAACTATTGTAGCTTGGGGTTGGAGTCTGCAGAACATAAGATAATAGTATCGTTCTATGCAGTCAGACTTAAATTATAAAAGCAATCAGCTGAAACTCTTTCTTTAACCGTCTCCAATATGCTTGCATTGACTGATACTGATGTCTCATTCTGTAACGATCTTACATAGCCAGACGTGTAGGGTTCCCAGGACAAGAGTAGGGGGATGAAGACATTTTGTTGCTCGCTTTTCTGTGGAATTACAGGTATGTCTGGGGCTGGGTGAGGAGAAGAGCCATGCCTTTGCCTAGACGTGTAGTTCAGTAGGCAGTGAATTATGCTGTGCACGCAAGAGTTAAGATGAAGTTTCCCGTATCTTAGCTCTGACCCTCCTTGCATTTTGTGTTTGTGTAACAAAGCTTTAATGTGTTTGTATTGTCTCTCTTTGTGGTTTCATAAGGATTCTCATTGAGCTATTTGTTTACATTTTTGGTATATAAAACACATTTCAGCTGGTCACAGACACAGAGAATCTTGTTCAGCAGAATGCATCCACTGTCTCCTAGCCATACAAGTTGTGAGGGGAAATGCAAAACAAATTAAGGGCTTAATTTTATCAACAATTCATCTGCACTGCACAAGGGAGGGAAGAAAGGCTAGTGGGAGATCTGTAATGTTTTCAGGCCAAGGGCAGAATGTGGAGTTAGGGCTGCTTTGTTGTAAGGTTTTCTACAAAGTTTTGGGTACATCAGGGGCCAGGGCTGGATAGACTGACCTTGCCTTTGTGTAGATAGGCAGCTTAAAAGGTGAAACACCCTGTTGCAGGACCATCAGTTCTTCTGCTGGGAGCCACCAGAAAAAAATCTGCTTGAATTTAAAAAAAAAAAAAACAAACACTACAATAAAAACTCTGCAGATCTATGTTGGTGCATTGGAGTCAGAAAGTGGTCTTGACTAATACATCTTCTTACTAGAGTCAAATTAAATTGGGAAAAAAATCAATTTTTTTTTTTTTTTTTTTTTTTTTTTTTTTTTTTTTTTTAATTTTGCTAACTTCATGTGTTATTCATAATACAGATGACGGAATTGTAATAAACCATCTGTTTTGTCCTTATGACATGCCTTTAATCTTTTTTTATTTCTTCTTAGACCTTTATGATTTTAGGGCAGTGGCAAGCGAAAAACACTAAGAAAGCCTGCCTGTTTTTCTTATGCAGCTGAGATTATATTAAAATCTCAAATGCTATTCCAGTCCTGTGTTGATTGGACTGTTTGTTTCTCCTCTTTAATTTTGTGGTTCAATAATTCAAAGGGGAAAATGGTCTGCTATCCAAAGGTTTTGTAAAAATGAACTTGATTCATTTCGTTCATTTCTGAGTAACAGTTATAATATCCGTTACTAGATATGCTGCAGGTGTTGAAATTCAATATAAATTGTGCCTTTATTTTTTTGAATAGATATTTGATCTCTGTTTGCAATAGGTCAAGAAAAGTTTTAAAAATGTGGCAATTCATGGACCAGTCTGATATTGAATCTATGAGGAGTCTGAAAGATGCCATGGCACAACATGAGTCATCATCCGAATATAGGAAAGTGGTCAATCGAGCACTCAATATTCCAGGTTGCAAAGTGGTTCCTTTCTGTGGTGTATTTTTAAAGGAGCTTTGTGAAGTTCTGGATGGAGCATCAAGCCTCATCAGACTCTGTCCGCGATATAACTCCCAGGAGGAAACACTAGAGGTAAATGGGACTGATATTCTAAGAGTTGTGTTTGTATCTAAATCCAATGACAGTGCTTTTCTTTTTTTTTAATATATTATTTACTAATTTATGTGGCAATGCATCTAATTAAATTTTACTAAATCAAACAATTATTCACAGTTCAGTTAGATGTACCTCAGTCTAATTCTCATAATAACTGTAGTAATAAAAATGATCTAAAGTTAATATTTTTTATGCATAGATCAGTTTAAGAGTACTGAAAAATTAAGATTTGTATCAATGTACACATTCTTTCCTTTCTATTCTAAATCTATTTCTATTCTAAAATCCTTTCTATTGAATATTATGATCTTCCACTTACCTCATTGGTAATAGAAAGGTTTTAAGTCCCTGAAAAACAGAATACAGAAGGTCAGTTGTCAGACTGTTATATGAAAAGTGCAATTTCATCAAGCTTCATTGCTTTGTTTTGAAAAAGAATGTCCCTGCTATCTGAAAAAATTAGGACCAGAATTTTAGATAAATCTGCAGGAGTTACTGTTACTTGTGTTACGAGATTTATGCGGTGGTCTGGTCTGTATTGTATGAAAAAAAGATTAAAAATCCCATTATATGTTAATGGGAAAGATATGCTAAATATTCTTAATTTTTGTAAAATACTTCTCTAATGAGAAGGAGATGACACAGTATTCTACTTCTTACTGTACTAATCTCTTAGTTATTTTTAGTTTGTTTCAGATTACAGTGGACAAGATAACTTCTTGCAAAGAGTGGGCCAAGATGGTTTAAATAATCCAGAAAAAGAATCAACAGCAAACAATATATTTCAAACTATTCGGAGTTGTAATCGCAGTTTGGAATCTGAAGAGGGTGATGATAATCTCAGTGAAGGCAGCGATTCGAGAAAAAACTCTTTGAAGGACAGAAACCGGTACCAGTAGGTTTCACATTTTATTGTTCTGTCTTTATCTCTGTTTTTAACCTTTTTCATTGTTTATTTTCCTCTCCCAAAAGTCATTTATAGAAACAAGGTGTGGCTTTAACACTTTCTTTGTATTTATCCTCTTCTAATTCAAAACGTTACCCCCACCAGAGTTATGCTAAGTAGCTGATACTCTGATGCTTGAAATTCTCTAGACAGTTTTATTTTCCCTCATGATGCAATTACTTCCTTTCATCAGGGTAAATCCTCTTCCTCTTACATGTAGAGCTTTAAAAATCCACGGTTATGATTACTATTTTGATCTGTGGTGCCAGGAATAGCACCAGAACATATCTGTTATCAGAGCTCAGAACATTATATTCTGCATGCTAAGGCAGGTTCCGTTCTGTTTAAAATAAAGGTTGTTTTATTATTGTTTATGCGTAGAGGAACATGTCTTTTAAGGACAAGCTCATTCAAGTCTTTTCAATTACGTCCAAAAAACATTTGGAAGTCATTAGACGTTTTGAATTTTCAGGCTGGCTTGTATTATTTTGCCTTCATACCCACTTATTAGCACACTCTGAAAAAACTGACTGTTCTGTAATCTCAGGTTTTTTGAAGATCCTGTATACTGTAAACTACCTACCATCGAGAAATATAGTAAATTCAAACTTGAACATTCTGCATGGTCACAGAGTGTTGCATTGCAGTGAAATGCAGCCCTTAGAGACATTCATAGATCTGCTTTAAACTAGACAACCTGGGCACAGCAAAGCATTGCTCCTTCAGGGCTGAGCTTCGCCTGAGCTGCGCGGTATCTCGTGGTGCCAGCCGTGGGGGAAGCTGTCGATATTCGGGTGTTCGGTCAGCACTGAGCTCCTGGTGCCAGGGATGCAGGGCTGGAACTAGCCAAGCATTTATGTGTGCACATACATGGATGATGCAAAGATAAAGCCTTTTCTAAGGGGGTCAAAATGCAATTTCAATTGAGATCTTATAGCAAGTATATTTCAGACCAGGCACAGCTATGTGGCTCAGAGGTGAGGTGATGTAAAATGACACATCAGGTAGTGCAAAAAAGAGTATACTTATTTCACTAGTAGAGTTATTACATTGATAATGTGCAGCAGAAGTTCTGTATATTGAGAAGCATCCAACAGATTTTAGCAGGGTATTTCAGTATTTTATACATAGAATCTAATAAGTGACTGCCTGAGAAGGAACTACCATCTTCCTGTTCTAAATGCATTTATTTCATTAACCTGCAATTGTAAATTTAATTTCAAATAAATAATTGTTATTTCCCGAAAGAATGTTTTGTAATAGAATTATTCACATCTGGCTTTAGTTGCTTCTGGACAGTGGAAGAGTAGATTATGCAAGAAAGACAGTCCCACTTGTCTGTCCTTTTATGTTGTCTCTTGACTTATTTCAATTTAAATGCTTTCTTCCAGAAATTTTTTTTATTAATTAATATACTTCAAAGCCATCTTGTAAATCACATCTCAAATGGAAAATGAAGTAGGGAAATCAATATTTCACTTGGATTAGCAAAGTAGAATTTGAATATACAGGAATAATATGGGGAAAATGAAGGCCACTTGTTTAGGTTTTTATGAAATCACTTCTTGGTAAATTAGTTATTTATGTTTTATATTGAAGTGCAGTAAGTTCCACTATACTTAAAGTAGGAATTAAATGCAAGAAAAAAAAAGAAATGAAAGCTTAAAATTTAATTGACCAAAACTGGAAATAAATATGTTTATCACTTGTTCTTTTATTAACAATAATTCTGGTGCAGTATATACTAATTATAATAGTATAGTGACTTGTCAAAAATACTCTGAAATTATTAATTCACGCAGACTTTGGAAATTCTCCTGTCGGAGAAGCTCGGTGAAGCACAGAAGCAATTCTAGTTGCAATTATGTACCACCTCTTAAGTGCATTTTTGTGGTCATAAAGGCAGAAAAATATATGGCACAGCATGCTTGTCATATGTCAGAACAAAAAAAAAATTGAGTTATCTTGCTCTTTGCTGATTTGAGGATGCATTTTAGAATATAAACCCAGCAAAACTGGCTTCTTAAAAGAAAAGCCTCAGTAAAACTAGTCAACATTGGGTATAGTTATTACTTTTCCAGTTGTAATAGCAGATAAGCTTTGTATCACTCTGTGACCAGTGACATTCATTACCTGATATAATCATAGGGGAGTCACCTGCCTATTCATCCAGAATTTCTGCATATGCCAAATACATACCGAAGTTAAATTTCTGTTAGAGTTTTGTCTTGTCAGTTCTCAAGCAAAGAATAGCAGGAGAAGAAAAAAAAATGGGCTTGAAATACTGTTTTGAATGAATTGTTAATCAAATTACTTACCAAGTTGTTTTAAGCTGTTATGTTATTCAGTTAGCCTGAACATATCTTCCCTTTTAAAATTCCTAACTGCAGTAAATATCTTTTAGATTAAGGTGGGTGGAAGGGAGAGGTAAATCCTTTTCCATGCAATTTCTTGCCTAAAACTGCAATCTGTTTTAATGTTTCCTCTGTCCTTTCTTTTCATTTCACTGCATCTCAGTACAGCACATGTAAAGAAAACTTCTGATTCAAAGAGAGTTCTGTGAGTTTGTTCCTGGTGATTGATAGATATATTGCTTCTGCCAGCTGGTGCCATAGTTGATGTTCCCGTATATGCTTGTGTGTGTGCTTGGCTTACCTGCTTGTACATGCAAATCTGCAGCCTACCTGCACAGTCAAATGTGAAATAAGGCAAGAACAAAGCTCAGCCATTTCCACCTCCAGCGCATCTCGTCTCAGTAAAATTTCTAGGATTTTTGATTGATTGATTGATTGCTTTGAGGGCATTGGGGAGAGAGAGAAACATCATTGGGTTGTTGGTTTAATTCAAAAATCTTAACCCTGCATAGTCCTGTTAAATATTTTAATATATAAATTTGTGACAAGATTTGTCAACTTCAAATCCAATTTATTCCACTTAGGGTGTAAGATACAACTTTTATTTTTGGGTGGATTTCTTAAGGAAATCATAGAATCATAGAATGCTTAAGGTTGGAAGGGACCTCTAGAGATCATCTAGTCCAACCCCCCTGCACA